>OZ024896.1:22135145-22215145 GCA_964017195.1 Siderastrea radians
TAATGTCCTTTAAATTTTCTTTTTCGCCTTGTGTCCAAAACTCGGGAAAAACTGACAGATAAATATTCTTACCTTCCATCTTTCGCTTACCACGTCCAGTCGTCGTTTCTTTGCCGTACTGTGCAAATTCCAACTTATTTTTTTAGATATTACCGCTGACCATTATTCCCCATTCCCCATTCCCCGTTTTAGTAACATCCTTTTCCAAACTAACTATCGTTACTTTAGGGCAGATATTAAAATTTTAAATGTTTAAGTACGTGAATTCGAGTAAAAAGAAACCTTGAATAAATATGCCATTAAGTCACTTTACGATAAAGGAATTCGGCGGGCATAGATGCTATCAGAAATCTCCTTATGCAAATGAAAAGGCGTCTGCGCGATGTTTTGGTGTTGCTTTAAGACTTAAACGCTGGCGCGTAAATAGCATGTTTTTGCAGTCCGCTTGCTAAAATAGATTTGCCAATGAAGCTTATTAGCTTTGATATTTGTTTGTTAAGATTTTTTTGAAAATATAATGGAATCAGGCCATTCACACTGACTTATTCCGCGATCAGAATAGATAACTCTATAACCAGACTTAAAAAATCATTCCACTGTTAAGCTATACGGTGATTTACTTACTTGTAATGTTTGAATGAGTTTCTGTTCCCTCACAAAGCAATCCTTAGCTGACATTTCGTACAATGGGCACGTCGGACAAAAATGATCAATGCCGGCCAAAAGCAAGTTGCATGTTGCGTGACAATTGAAATGTGATACAGTAGCGCGGGGGAGAAATGACCAGGAAATGACTGTCAATATTTGCGTTTCTTATGACAGCTTTTCTTTCTTTCGTTCGTTCCTTCTTTATTAAAAAAAACAAACGTTTCAAGTTATGCTCGATGAATTAAAACAAGAAACACGATAGTTTCATATTCTATTCAGTCATGATGTGAAGTCAAAAAAATCTATCCTGTGTGAATTTTGGGGATGCTTTTTATGGGGCCAGTAATTCAGGCCATTTATTTATTCATTTATTTTATTTTTAAATTTTTATGTAACTTTTATGTTAACGGTCCTGTAACGTATTTACTCATTTTACTCTTGTAGCCCCTGAAGAAGGCTTGTCTTGCAAACCGAAATATCGTGCAAATTGTTGTTACATACATTTTTTTACTTTACGTATTTCGTCTTCTGTGGCGTTCTTTAACTGCCGTAAGGATCATTCGTTCCGTATATTTTTTTAGGGGAAGGGGATCCTGGCGCGCGAGCGTGGAGGGAGCGAGAACGCGACAAGATTTTCCCGCCTCTCCCGGTCTCCCCAAGTTGCTGTATCAAACGATAAACAAGCTAACGCCCTCAAATAAACCGGCGTTTCGCGACGATACATAGCCTGCGTAGCAGTCGTTTCTGTTTCCTTTTAGCCAAGCGAAAGAAGTGTGAGGCAAGCGGGATACGCACGACGGCATGGGGCGAAAAGAGGAAAACAATTAGAAGCGGGGAAGTGGTGAGGGGCTAGACGATACATCATGAATCGCCGTTGCGAAACGGCCGAGTTCCGTCGCGAAGAAATTGGCAACGGTGATCTGGCAAATTGGCAAAATTCGCAACGGCGATCCATGATGTATCGTCGGGAAACACCGGTTTAGTTGAGGGCGTTAGTTTGTTTATCGTTTGATACAGAGACCTGGGGAGAGGCGGGAAAATCCTTCCCGCCATCTTGTCGATTTTCCGCTCGCTCCCTCCGGCTCTCGCGCGTCAGGATCTCCCTCCCCTCCCCACCCCCTCCTCCTACCACCATGCATGCATTGCATTGTTGATCGATTGGAATCAAGACGTGGATAACACGCATACAACAATACTCTCCAGCTAACATACATAAAGCTCTAGTGTGAAAAATATCAGAACAGCAACACCTCACTACGTGATTTGTAGAAATTACAAACAAGAGAAACTCGTGAATGTCGTTAGTTTACGATCTTAAAGGTCGAACACATATTGAGCTAGGCTCGATATTTTGTTAAAACAACTCGTCCGAGACAAATTTAAATAACAGCAACCTTATCAGGTGTAATATCTAGAATCCTCAAACAAGAGAACCTCATTAATTAACGTTCTTATAGTTCAAGATCTTGACTCGCCTTATTGCATACCTAATTCTAATGCTCAGCTTGTGATTGACCTTAACTTAAAGAGGTTTCTCATTATAATATTTTAACAATTTGGTATTGAAGCTAGCAGATTTATTGAGGTATGCTAAAGAAAATGTTTTATGTATCCACAGTACAATTGTCAGACGCCAAACTTCAAGTCCAGATCACGATCTTGTGTCTCAAATTTCTGCAATCTTGTAGCTAGTATGTCCCGCTATGTTTACTGACCTTTACGTATTATGCTGACCAAATACAGTTTTCCCATCCATTTTTTAAAAATTAAGCGAAATCGAGCAACCTCTGTCGACGATAAAAATCGCTTTTAATTATTGACATTTTTGTCCCTCAAATTATTACTTCTGCACGGAGTATATACTATTTTTTTACTATTTTTGAAATTTATGCTTATTATTAAGTTAACCGCCTTGAAGAGCTTGGCAAAAGGTTTTTATAAAAGGTTTTTATAGCCCTACTCTCTATGAAGAGAAAGAATGAAGAATGCCGTTCTCTGAGGGCGCTGCTGTCCTGCTTCATTGAGAAGAACTTCTCACCCACACTAAGTTTTGTCTTTTGCCTTTGTAAAAGATATATTCCTCTTTGTGTGGGCGATACTACAGCAATTTTGAGAGCAAGGTATAGCGGATATCAAACCATCACAAAAAGGCCTTATTGGCTACATAGTCACTATAGTCTCTGTCAATATGAAGGAAACTGCTTTTCTTCTTCTTTGTTTTGTTTTTGGTTTTGTTTGTTTGTTTGTTTTAGTTATTTTTTGATGGAGGGCAGGGGGGGGAGGGGGAAGGTGGATACGGTCTAATTTTGTGTAAAGAAAAAGCAGAGCGTTCCACAAACCTTTGCTTTCTAGATATTGTAGCCTTATGGCGGATAAAGTAATTTTTAGCTCCAAAACTTCCATCCGGTACAGGCTAAATAGGGTATCGGGAGCAAAGCAATCTCAACATTTCTAAGATCGATGGTCTAGCATTTCATTACTCAATGTGGAAATCACTTGGAGGCTCAAGTGGGAAAAGGAGTTCACTTATGTTGCATTAGAAAAATCACTTAATTTGTATATGTCTCCCGGGAATAGTCTTTTCTTTTTTTACTGCGTGAAAATTAGTTGGCAACACGTCAATACCGCCGTCACAACTTCCTGCAGACATTGCAGACATTCGTTTATTCGTTTTTGCCCGTGATTGCGTGACAAATTGTAAAACGTCTCTGACAATTTGCGTTCATGTGACGTTGCGTGACAAAAAGACACTCGGAAAAAATTCTGCCCTAAAGATTGTGTGACAAATTTGACCCTCGTCTGTCAAAAATGGGCATATCGTCCATCGTCCATCGTCCAGCGTCTGGGTTTTAGCACATGCCCTTCAAAAATGCTACCTAACTTAATTTCGTATTATATACGACATATTTTATTTGTCCCTCCAAAAACAAAAGGAATTAATTTTCCTATGTTACAAAGGTTAGGGTTTGAGATGACATGCAGACAAACATTTTCCCACGATTGAAACCGAATTTTTGGGGCGGTTATTATTTTCCGAACTGGTATTCTACAGAAATAACTGGTTGGTGGAGGCCCCTGTCTGACTCAAGGTCCGGCGTGTGTTTTGTGCACATCTTTTGAGAGACCAAGGCCGAAGACAGAACAAAATTTTTCAGGATGTTTCTTTTCTTTGATCGGGGTCAGGTGTAAACACCTGTAATTCGTGACTGAATACTTGAAGCAAGAGTAGACGTACTTTCGACATTTCTATGCATATAATTTCGTCAAGACAAACTGAAGCAAATAAACGGTTCCATTTTTTTTTGTACGCGCTGCTTCTCTTAGACAAAAGGTTGGCATATTTCATAATTTTGTAACTGGTCAGGAATGAAATCGGTATTTTCAAGTGGGCTTGTCGAGACTAAAATAGCAATCGATCTATTGTCATTTTGACGCTGGTGATAAATAGCATTCAAAGTTTAGTGCTTCAATTCAGTGGGTTGCCTAATTAAAGTATTTTTCGGATGCAACGTGTATGCCTGGGGGAGGTTCCTCTATTAAAAAAAGGAAAGAACATTTTAAAAGGTATCCTTAAGAGGGGCCAGCAGCTCGTTTTGTGGGCAAAGTTATGTCTCCAGTAGTATTTTTCCCGGATTCTACCTAAAAAAGGGCGAAAATATTTCTGGCTAGTTCACATTGTTAGTGCCTCAGTGATTACCTAGTAAGAAGAGTGTTCACAAAGGAAAGCCGAGTTCTAGAAGGTATCTCTGTATTGTCTTTGGCAGACAGCTAGGCGACAGCATTTAAATTATCCCTCAAGGGTAGATTGAAACTATTGCTTAATATTTTTCACTGCTTAAACTTTAAAAATAGCCGGCCCCGATCTAAACCAATTTCAGAGTGGCCAACCCTGATATTTCAACGTTGCTTACAGTAACTGACAGGGTAAAAAAGGCATATAGCACAGAGAAGAATAACTATTATGTCCTTAAAATGGCCCGCCTATGAAAGATTTGGGAGGTACAGTCATTGTCTTAAGCCGCAGTTTCAGTAAGACCTTGTTTAAATAACCGGCCCATAAAGGTTAAGATTCCTGTATCGTCAGATTAATTCATAAGCGACATAGCCGAGTAGAGTATTTGGAGATCCTGTTGTGCACCGTTGATGTCCACAGTTTAACCCAAGTTTACATGTTTGACTGATTAAAATCTCGCGTCACTGATTTCTCAGAACTTAGAAGAGATTTTTCCAAGATAATACAGCTGATCATTTTTAGCTAGAGGGTTAAATTAGTTTTACAATTTACAATTAACCATGCTCAGACAAAAGGAGACATCTCCTGAAATTAAAACAAAGTTAGATGCAAGCCCCAAATATATTATGTAATATTCCAATATTATTTGCAGTTTTCCGAATAATTTCTCGAGGTTTCCGATTCCTGGCTATATCTTCAGATTTCCGAATAAATTTTGCCGTTCTCCCGAAACAGATATTCTTAGAATTGGCACCCCCCGTCACTCTTGACATATTTTTTATTGAAAAGAGTGCAACATCACTCCAATTATATTTTCTCGGAGCAAATATAAGATTTTGCTGTAGTTTGCTTTTAAATAGAGTTATTACACCTTCAAATTAGGCCTCTTTCCAGTCCCTGATGAGCCAATAGAAAATCGACACACTTTAGTTTGCTGTTGATTAGCTTTACGGGAATCTTAGGATTCACCGCGGGGTTCCTCGGCTTTTATCTACAGTTCTTTGAAATAAATTTAGCACGGCTTGGAATTGCCGGGAGTGGAAAACAAAGAGCACAGTCAAGATAAACGTGTTTTATGGTTAAAACCATCATCTTGGCGAACAGTAGACTTGTAAGAACTGGTGAAGCTACCCTGTAGACATAAACAGCGCTTCTTTAACATGTGCGTCTATAGCCTGTGTCGATCATGAAACAATTCATTCAAGACGAGCATACAAGAATAGTCGACCCTGCAAACATGACGAACTGATGCCAACGAGGTTCAAAATTAAAAATTAAAAAAACTGTGAAAAATATAACAACAGGAACGTAACATCTCATTATGCGATCAATAGGAGATGAAAACAAAACAAACTCATCAACGTCGCTAGTTTATAATCTTGACTCATCATATTGCAAAGTCTGCTTGTGTGATCAAGGTAGTAAACCTGGAAACCAATTATTGATAGTTTGATGCTAGTGGCAGTAAAAGAAAAAAAAGGAGAATACTACAAAGTCTCGCTTCAGTCACTTGTCCAAGAAACTGATTAATAACAGGAACACATCACTGTGAGATTATTGCGTAGATGCTGAAAGCAAAATATGCCGCTATTTCAGGTTTTCGACTCGTCGCCCAAGAGGTTCCGCTTCGATGGTTATGTTTAGTGTCTGTCTGGAGAGAAAAGAAGTTGGTTTGATGCTAACAGCGAAAGACAAGGCAGATAACGTTGCACAAAGTTTTCCTACCACCAATTCTGGCAAGTGCATTTTCAAGCCACAGGATGGATTCAGGTAAAATAATAACAGTGTTTTATGTATCGAAAATAGAGTCAACACCCATCAATCGTAATCCAGTTCAAGTCCCAGTGTTTTAGATTCATTGTAATCTCGAACCCAAAGCCGCCAGCGCATACTTGTTTTCCGGGGTTAGTACAAACAGCCTTTACCGAAACTCTTGAGAAAAACTGGGCTCCACAAGTGCCTTCGACAAGAAGCGCGGTAAACGCGGACACATATATAGCTTTCCTATCACATAACCGACATGTGTTAACGTTCTTGCCTTTCAGGGGAAATTAATCTCAAAACAAATCGTTCTTAATAATTTTTATTGAACCCCCGCCCCCCTCCAACAAACCTCTTTTTTTCGAGCGAAGACAAGCTTTTTGCGGTATGCGCTATTGCTTTTGAATCGAGTATAAAATCCAAAGGATTCAAACATGCAATTAGGTCTCTTTCCGGCCCTTGATAAGCCAGTATGTATTTGACGAGCTTCACGGGAGTCTAAGAGTTCATTGCGGGGTTCCTCAGCTTTACTAGAGTCCTTTAGAATGGAATCAGTATGGCTAGGAGTTATCGAGAGTTAAAGGCAAACAGCCCAGTCAAGATATCACATCAGTACGGTATGTTAAAATTATCATCTTGACGAACAGCAGACGTGCCAAGAACTGATGAAGTTACTCTGCATAACCATAACTTGGTTATGCATGTTCAAGGCGGAAAAACGGTAGCAAAAACCTCGAACAAAAAAAATTATTAGGTTTCATAACCATTGCGCTTTATTAACTATGGATAGATTGACTGCGGTTATTAATTGTCGAGAGTTAAAGGCAAAGAGCACACTCAAGATAGTAACTTGTTTGTATGTTACGTTGAAACCATGATCCTGACGAACAGTAGACGTGCCAATAACTGGTGAAGTTACTATGCAGTTTTTAACAGATCTATTACGTATGCGTCCAACCATGCATGTCAGAAGGCTGATCGATTGGAATCAAGACGTAGGCAACACGCATACAAGAACACTCTATAATAACAATAATGACTTTATCAACGTGTCAAGCAAAAATCTAGCAGGGGGGATTCCCCACTGGTAATAGAGGACACCTAACTTTCTAAAATACAATCTACTCTCCAGCTAACATAATAAAATGATGTCGAACGAAGCTCAAAAACAACATCTGGGTTAAAGATATGAGAACAGCAACACCTCACTATGCGATTTGTAGAAGCTACAAACAAGAGAAACTCGTGAATGTCGTTAGTTTACGATCTTGAACGTGGAACACATATCGAGTAGGGGGCTATATTTTGTTAAAACAACGCCGAGACAAATTTAAATAACAGCAACCTTATGAGGTGTAATATCTAGAATCCTCAGCAAGAGAACGTCATTAGTTAATCCTCGGGCGTGCAAGCGGGGGGGGGGGGGTAGTAGCTGTAGGCATATCCCTTAGACACATTTTTACGCACTTAGTTTGGTGAGAATCGGTTGCTTGGCTTACGGGATATGACGTCGTAAGTAGGAGGTGGTCAAGCCATTTTTCTGTAAAACTAAGTGTTTTTCGGCTTTCTTAGGTCAAAAAAGCACAGAATATTCACCTAAAGCAGCAAAGTGTTTAATTGTGTAATTTTTACATGACTAGCATCAACAATTTCGAATTTCCGCCGTTTCTAAAATCCAAGGTGGCAGCAATCTTAGATGACGTCAAAGACCTTCAGCAGGGCCCCAGCCCATAATATATACCTCATCTTGTAGAGCACACTTGAGGCTTTCTACCAAAGGCAAAATCTCTCCGAAATATTGAAACACAGCAAAAACCAAGGGGAGGGGCTCCATCAACCCGCCCCCCCCCCACTTGTACCATGGTGGGGCTGTGACTTTGCTTGTTCATCCGAGGGTTAATGTCCCTATAGCTCAAGTTCTTAGCTCGCCTTATTGCAACCGTATTCTATTGCTAAGTTTGAGTTTCACAGTCACTTATTTTGACAATTTTGCATTGAAGCTAACAGAGTATGCTAAATAAAGTGTTTTATGTATCCACATTACAATTGTCAGACGTCAAACGTCAGGTCCAGATCACGATCTTGTGTCTCAAATTTCTGCAATCTTGTAGCTAGTATGTCCCGCTATGTTTACAGACTTGTACGCACTATGCTGACCAAATACAGTTTTTGCATCCATATTACAAATTATGCGAAATTGAGCAAGCACCGTCCACGCTGAAAATCTCTCTTATTCTATATATTTTGTCCCTCAAATCGTTACTTCGTTACTTCGGAGTATGTACTTTTTTTGTTTTTGTTTTTGTTTTTTGTTTTTGCTATTTTTGAAATGTATGCTTGCACTAGTTAGTTGCGAGCTTAGGATTGAACTCATCCTTCGACTAATTTAAGCCCAGGTTTTTATAACCCTACTCGCTATGTTAACAACATGGTTCATCTTTGAAGAAAAAGAATGAAGAATGCCGTTCTCTGAGGGCGCTGCTGTCCTGCTTCAAGAAGGACGTTTCACGCATACTCAGTTTTGTATTTTGTCTCTAAAAAGGAAATATTCCTCTATATGTGGGTGATATAACTACTGCTATTTTTAGTGCAAGGTATAGCGGATATCAAACGATCAGAAAAAGGCCTTACTGGCCACATAATCTCCACAGTCCCAGAAACTTACATCCGGTACAGGCTAAATACAGTATCGGGTGAAACGTACGTTTAACATTCTTGTTCATACAAGATCGTCTGATGTAAGACCTCATTTCTTCGGCCATTAGAGCTTTGAAAAGCAATCTTAACATTTCTAAGATCAATGGTCGAGCATTTCATTATTCAATGTGAAAATCACTTGGAGGCTCAAGTGGGAAAAGAAGTTCACTTATGTTGCATTGGAAAAATCACTTAATTTGTACATGATTTTAAGATTTTATACCAGTGAAACATTTAAAAGTTATAATACGTAGATTTAGCCAAGCCTAAAAGCGGAGCTCCACATCTCTCTTTCATGCTTATTGGCTCGTTAAATACATTAAATTTTAGTTGTACAGTTATTCGCCAGAGGTGAAAAACATCAAGGGAAAACATGCGGACCGCTGAGGAAACAGTGAGTTTGATTATTTTTCTTCAAAAAGAAGACTTTAGCACGACTTTCACCGACAGCTCTTCTTGTTGCATTCTTTCGAAAGCTAGCTCATTAAGTTCAAGAAGAGGTCTTGTAAAACTACAATTGCTAAACAAAAACCCACTGAAGTTGCTCCCGGTAGCGACTCGACAGACTTCTCCATGTAAATACACATTTCTCACTGATTCCAATGCATCGCTCTGGCTGTTTAGTTCTATTAGCCACGAAACATTTCTCGAAATCTATCTTGCTAAAATAAATAATATTTTCCGGGCATCAAACCGTTTATTGACAAAAATTACCCAAAAAATGTTTTCGGAACTTTCAAGCACACGTATAATTATCAAGAGAAAATGGCACCATTTTTTCACCCGCTAAGCCTTAATCGGGCGCTTTCAAGAACACACTCTGAACTAATTTTAGGAAGCTTTTAGAGTCTCATTTTAGACAAAATAGTCTTAAACCGAGAAATGCTTTGTTTATAGTTGCTTAAATAAAGATTTTATTTCGATCTGTAAGTTAAGAACAACTGATTTGGCTTAGCGATTTAAAAACAAAACGAACACGAAAACATGTCACACTGAACTCATTCACTGAAACGGCGATTCTAAGTTTAGTCGCTAAACTGGGACAGAAATTTCATTCACTTTAAATGAAGAAACCAAAAAATATAACAATATAAGGAAGATAAAATATTCCACAACTGAACAAAAAACATATGGAGCTTTACACTGAGGATATAAACTTAATAAAAAATATTGAGGACAGAGCCACTCTTCAGGTGTTGAATACTAAATTACGAATTAGTCAAAAAAACCAATATGCGATGCCGAAGAAAAACAACCTAGATTGAAAAAACAACACAGACTCAGTATAGAATAGTCACGATTTCTACTTTTCGAGTAAAATACGCTGGAATTGCTCAAAGAAAAATATTGAAAATTACGCACTAAAGTTCAAAAGGAAATTGAGCTTAAGCATAAATATCAGATTGCTCACTAATGAAAATTCCTGTAATGAATTTAACACGGAAAAAGGGACAAGAAACCTTTAAAACATGAAATGTCATTCACATAAGAAGCACTTGCTTACCCAGGAAAGCAAAATGCATTCAATTTTCCCCTCGCGTGAAGTTACTCGCAAGCCGGCAAACGGGAACTTAACAAGGTAATTTTACAGCGCTGTTTTAAACAAGTTTTTAAGAGCGCTTGTCTGTAAAAATCAAACATAACACGGCAAGGGTGGAAAATACGATTTCTTTCATATTTTAATGTTAGATAGATTAGGGTATAACTAAAATCACTGGATACTTTTTTTGCCAAAATATCGTCTTATTTCCTAGAAAAATGCAAATAACGAACTTTCGTTAAAAGCGCCATTTGAAGCAGTAAATTATGACAACAATTTGAGGGGTTCGCGTGCAAAAACAAATCCCTCTGTCGTCTTTAAAACACCCAACTCTACTTTTGCAATCGCTCAAGAGCTTCAAAGATGATTTTGGTAGAAACTGCGTTGTTCTTTGTGTTTGAAATAATTTAATTTTGAAAGTATACATTTCTTATCAGGAAAAGTACTTTGTGATTTAAATTATTTTTCACCATGTGCTAAACCTTCAAATCGATTCAGCTTCTGGCTGTTGAATTAAGAAAAGATGTTCTCAGGATTGCTGCAAAAATTTCTTTGGGCAAATGATTGAGAGCGACGCGAGAGCTTTTCAAAATTCGTTAAAATGCAGGTTTTTTTACCCTTCCTGGCAACATTCCATTCGCGAGTCACGCACATATTTTAATGTGTTTCGGCCCATATGAGATCGAAAACGTCAAACAGAAAAACACTTCGAAACGCTCTAACCTCATTTGCTGTAGAGGACAGGTCCAGAGGCCATTTTCGTGTGATTCTCTTGCCGTTCGTCGTATTTTGGTCCTGCTGATGACGTCCAACTGAACCAAATGAACACCGCCAACTGGGTCAACTTAATTGTAAACGGTCGAACAGCTCAACGACACCATCTTTTCTTGTAAAACGTTCGACGTCTTTCTGCACTACGGCATCTTACTCAACGGTTCAGTTGATTTAATACGAGTGTTGCTCAGTTTTCAGTGCACAAAAGCATTATCAGATTTGACTGCTAAATTGGGACCAAACGTTCATGGCGTCGCGTGCGTATTTGGTTTGTCACGCAATGCGTATCAAAGGCATTTTAGGGGGTAGGGGAAGGGCAAAACCTTTGAGGTGAAGTAAAATAACATACAGTGTTAATTGCAGGGATTATTCGTGGTTTTAATGGCGTTGTGTGTCTTTCTTACATATTACCAGTGTTGTCACAACCATTAAAAATGGTATAATTGCTACCCTAGTAGTCTGAAACGCAATTCTAACCGTTGTACAAGCTTACAGCTGAGCGGTGGAACAGAAGTGGCGCTATTATTAACTAGACCCAACTTTAATACGGGGAAAACCTATAACTACAAGGGACTCCCTTTTGTTGATTGACGAGCGGCTATTCTACCCATAATCATTGGTCTCAGTCTGCTGGTTCTCAGCTGGCACAGGACCGGTACAAGGCAGAGTTATATCAGGAGTGAAAGTCAGCTCGCTGTTAAAGGGTTGGCTGGAGTTTTGGAAGGAAGGGTTCTCTCTTTATAACAAATGGGTGCGATCGAAGTTTTTAACTGTGCTCTCTTGTCAGCTGTTTGACATAGTCTACATTAGTGTGTCCTGACTAGTGAGTAGGGCTTCTAACAGCACGCCAGTGCTGTTTGAAGACTGCGAAATAGGGCACGTAACCATGGTAACAAAAATGAGATTCTGTTTCTGAATTTCTGTTTACGAATCTTGCTGAGACAGGTTCCCAGTGAGCGAGATCTCTCACAGCAGCCAGCATACTTATCATAATGGATATGAGGATATCATAACAGAAATACGTCACGCATCTTGGCCTTAAACGTCTGTTACCTCTTTCACGTTCTACATATACCTTAATGAGGACGAAGAGAAGAGTGAGGCTTCCATCGATAACCTGGCTAATATTCGGATAGACCACAAGCGAATATAAAACTCACCTGATCCAACTTTTGCAAGCGAACCAGTCTCGCGTAAGACAACTTTAGATCCCTTTTTCCCCAGTCCTCTTTCACTTTTTGGCCACTCTCCTTTTCCTTACCGTGACCCGGGACCCGGCCTCTTGTGCTGCAGCTTCTGCTCGACACTATTCCAAGTTTTGCACGATGGCTGGGACATATCGTCATTGTATTCAAGCGTTCGTTGTAAAAACTGACTTGTAACTTGTGGTATCAGGCCAGTACCAAGGCTGACATAAATGCTGCGAGCAAATTGGCCTAGTCAAACCCTCCCCCCCCTTCAAAATACACACTCACATAGATACTAACTCTGTTCACAATGCCACAGTTTGTGTTGATTTCGTCAAAAACGACACCTTTTTGGGGACATCGTTCGTTGACAATTTGCCAAAAAGCTGATTCCTGTTTGCTTTTTCGCCGACAAAGTTGTTGGCAACATCCACCAGATTTATAGCATCAGTTTTAAAAAAGTACCCTTACAGTTACAAGGTTTGTTAACATTGATACATTTCGACAGCCAAGCTCCGAATTTCGGACCTGTTTTATCTAACTCTCGTAAACGTTTACGTAACTTTTATCACTCAATTGTTGAGATAAAAATAGTTTTGTTTCTTAGACTTGTTTTAAAACAACATCATGAGCTTAAAGCTTGCAGAAAATACACAGCAGTCGCTTAGCTATTAAAGGCATTAAGGTCCTTCACAGTAAAGCTATACTGCCAGGGTCAAGGTGATACGGGTGAAGTAAGACATTGGTAAGGAACCTGGGCCACTGAAATGTGCGGTGGGCTAGTAGATTTTTGAAGCCCACTTGCCCGGTGGCTAGAGACTCAACAGATGTCAAACCCTGTTAAAGGTTGTAAAATTATAAAAGAAACTTTTAGCATCAGCATTTAAGACTATTCGTTGCACATTAGTTCGTTTTAATTATATATATTTTGGCTCATTTATTGTAATGTTTTTTCAACTTCCAAGACTTCTGGGGCTCTCAGCTCCCCCCCCCCCCTCTGCCCCTCCCCCTTCTACGGGCCTATGTATTCTTGGTGCATGAAAGGAAAGGAACAATTGTTTTCAAGCTTTTGATTCGTCTGGTGTTGTTACCACAAATTCCGACGACAAGAAAATGGAACCAACAACAACCGTCTTCTCTGTAACGAAGCAATTCACGTATATAAATATGTATGATTTGTGAAAAAAAAAAGTCCAAGGTCCCCCCTCTAAGCCAAAACAATAAGCACAAACTAGTTAGTCACATAGCAGTTTCCCTGACAAAAACCATTTTAATGTTCTGGACTCGACGTTTTGAAGAGGTTTTTAACTTAAGCTAGTACACGTACCCTTTTTAGCTAATTTTCGTGTTCGAACATTGTTATTTGCATGCCTACAACTCACGCCGAGGGGTGACTACTTTTTCTGCATTGGCACGGGAGGTTGAGGTGCCTAAATGTAACACTAATTTTGTTTCGTATTTTTGATCCATTACTAGTTCCTCACATTTCTCGAAACCTGAGCCGTTTAAAAAGAATCAGAGCAGATTTTGCCCTTCCCCTACCCTCTAGTAAAATGTCCATTCCGATGATTTGCATTGCGTGACGCGGCTCTAGATAGAACTCTGCCGGGAACTCTGGCCACGTTAGCGGCGGCATGTAGTGATAAAAACCTTTTTGTGTCTTGCCAACTAAGCAACACTGACCAACAACTGAACCGTTGAGTAAGATGTCACAGTGTAGAAAGATGTCGAACGTTTTGCAAGAAAGGTTGTTGTTGAGCTGTTTGACCGTTTACAATACACTGACCCAGTTGGCGGTGTTCATTGGACGTCATCGACAGGACCAAAATACGTCGAACGGCAAGAGAGTCACTCGGAAATGGCCTCTGGACCTGTCCTCTACAGCAAATGAGGTAAGAGCATTTTGAACTGTTTTTCTGTTTGACGTTTTCGATCAATATGGGTCGAAACCCCCGGGTCGAAACACATTAAAACATGTGCGTGACTCGCGAATGGAATGTTCCAAGAAGGGTCAAATAACCTGCATTTTAACGAACTTTGAAAAGCTCTCGCGTCGCTCTCAATCATTTGCCCACAGAAATTTTGCAGCAATCCTGAGAACATTTTTTCTTAATTCAACAGCCAGAAGCTGAATCGATTTGAAGGTTTAGCACATGGTGAAAAATAATTTAATTCACGAAGTACTTTTCGTGATGAGAAATGTATTCTTTCAAAATTAAATTATTTCAAACACAAAGAACAACGCAGTTTCTGCCAAAATCAGTTTTGAAGCTCTTGAGAGATTGCAAAAGTAAAATTGAGTGTTTAAAAGACGACAGAGGGATTTGTTTTTGCACGCGAACGCCTCAAATTGATGTCATAATTTACTGATTCAAATGGCGATTTTAACGGAAGTTCGTTATTTGCATTTTTCTAGGAAATAAAAGGATATTTTGCCAAAAAAAATATCCAGTAATTTTAGTTATACCCTAACCTATCTAACATTAAAATATGAAAGAAATCGAATTTTCCACCCTTGCCGCGGAATTTTGATTTTGTCTGATTTTTACAGACAGGCGCTCTTAAAGCATTTCAAGGAAGTTACCGTAATTTACTAAACATGTAAAGTCGCTCAACTAAACAATTTTTACAATGTAAAACCACAATCAAATTTTAATTTACTTTACCACTGAAGTGAAAGAAGTACTTGAAAATCTAAACGAAAGTCGCCGGGTTCTTTCCAGATCTCCTTAGCTTTGAAAAAACCAAAACAACAACAACAAAAAAACAAACAAGTATGTCCTTGAACAAGGATTTCTTGGCGTCAAGCTCTCCAACATCTTCTGTACACGCCATCGAGATTGAAGCAATTCTTTTCCTTTTTTTTTTTTGCTGGCAGTTATTAATTTGTGAAAATACTCTCATTCAAGTCGTTAAATTAAAAAACAAAAACAAAAACAAAAACAAAAGAAAAAAGTTCTTACCCTCACTGAGAGCCGTACCCAGGTCGTCGGCATATGAAGCCAGATATTAGTCCACTAGGCCATAAGCGTTTATTGTCTTAAGTTAATTTTAATACTTATTTCTTTCTTCGTGACAAGCTGCCTATCAGCATGAAAATGCTGGTGTTTTTCTTGGCAAAATGTGTTCGGAACGTCGTAAAAACCATGGTTGTGGACAGAAAAAACCAAAAGCACTAGCTCTGCTATAATTGGTGTCGAAACTGCTGCGAAAAAATGCGAACTCAAGCGGTGTGGCGACCGAGTTCGAACAGAACCGACGAGGCAAATTTGAACTTTTCGCCTGAACTTTATCGCCTAATTTTTTTCGCCTAAATTGAACTTTTCCCCTTTCACCAAGAAGACACTGAATATTCTTTTGAACTTTTTTCCATTAACAAATTTGTTTTTGACTTTTGTTGTCTTTGCTTGTTTTGCTACAACGCTGGTCAACATGCGATTTCCGGCGCCAAAAACACACGGGATTCAGCACAGGGTTACATCCAGTGTATGAAGTGTATTGGTAACCCTATGGTGCGGACGGACGGACGTACCGACGGACGGTCACATGACTATTACGTCACTAACAAAATTTCTTGGCTTGATAGGTTACAAAATTTCCTTAGCAATGGGAGCTCCGCTGAAGCGCTAGCGCGCTGGCTCCGCTATTACACTGTACTTTGACTCAGACCAAGCTGTTACGTTATATTGTCTTTATCATTAATATACCAATCTTGAACTCATCTGCGAAATGTGTGTAAAATTTCTAACTTTCCAATTGAATCTAAGCTTTGGTATATCCTTAGCACGTTCTTTAAATTTTGCTTGAAAATCCAAGTGTACTCATTCGCGAAAAGCCCGTGGGGAGTACCCCCGTCAATTTAGTATAGGTGTGTGCCGCCAAGGTTCTCAAACCGTGACCCTATTTAAGGGTAGAAAATCAAGCATTGGCACCCTATTTGAAGGAAACAAGATAACTTATAATTGTGTAACTGATTGGTAGTTTGATTTCTTTTCCGCTGTACACGGACGTTTAAAATCGCTTTGTTAAACTTTATAACGTGTATTCGGGCGTGCAGTACAGGTTTTCACAGACCATATCTTTTTCGTTTTGCGCGTTGAGGTGGGTACTGCAATTTAGTGACCCTATCTAAGGGACATCTAAGGATCACAATACCAAAAAATACCAAAAAGGATACCCTATTTAAGGACTGAGCACCTCAAAAATCCTACCCTATCGGGCGGCACATACCTATATAGCGTATATAAGGGAGTACCCCCCCGGGGCAAAAAGAGACTACCTGGAGATGGAAATGGCTTCATGTATTCATAAGGAGGGGGGGTCACTTGTCTCATGTTTGGGCTTAGGGTTGGCGCTGAGGGTCTGAAATCCTGACGCTGCTTAGGACAAAAGAAGCCATAAAATACCAATCCTGTTTGGGGCAACACCCTTCATTTTAGGTCCTTGTTTAGGACAAATGACAAAATACACACTCTTGTTTTACACAACATTAAGGTGTTTAAAATATCGACAAACATCTCCGCTCTGGGACTGCTGAATATTGTATTTAAGGAGTAGTCAGGGGGAAGGGCAGCATACCCTGTTCAGGACTGGAGAAGCCAAAAACCATACCCTGTGCAGCGGCACGTCCCCTTACAGGCCATGTAAAAGAGTACCCCCTGTGACATGTTTATTTATATAGGAATGTTCCTTATGTAGCAAGTAGTCTAGTAGTAGTTCCTTACGTAGGAAGTAGTCTATTATTAGTCAAATGCTGTGAACATTAGTTGACGCCTGAGAAGGGTAGATTACTGCATTCAGTGATAGTTGTGATTAGTTTGAGATATCGCTAGTTTAAAACGGAAATCAGGCTATATCGATGGACAACGTTTCGTTTTCTTCGGACACATAGCAAGATAATACGGTTATAAGGAGCCGCGGCACCCACTGGAGCTGGCGTTTCAGTTCATTTTATTTCAGATATTTCAATAAATGTCAGATTTTGACAGGTACCTGGGGCAAGTTGCTATGTCTTTGTTTTAAATGTCCAAAGTGTCTTATGACAACATAATATATGGTTATGTCTTCCTACTTTTGCTTATGATGTAGGGTGTTTTAAAGCTGGAACAAAACGAGTTCTTAAAGTTTTATTTCTTCATTCAGTGTTTTCCTCTCTTGTTCTAAATTACCAGTCAAAATTCTTGGATATTCTAACGAAAACGTCTGCAAAGAAGTAAAAAATATTCAAGACGTTCAGCAAAATATCATGATTTGTATTGGTGGCAGATCAACTATTTGCCAATGCCGAAGGTAATAATAATAATATTTAGTACTTCTGTAGCGCAAATTTGCATTTATTTATGGTCAAATGCATACCCTGTTCAGGACTAAAGAAGCCAAAAACCATACCCTGTCCAGCGGCTCGTCCCCTTACAGGCCATGTGAAAGAGTAACCCCGGGACATGTTTATAAAAATACACAGCTTATCGTCATCTCACCTCATGTCCGACGCTTTGCTCAGACGAGACACAGTAGATTCAATTGAAGTCATTTTACCGCTTCACTGATAATGAAAGACATTTAGTACCGCAATAAAAATAGCATTAAACAACGCTATCATGGACACCAGCTGGGTTTTACTGAATAAGCTTAAAGCTGGAGTTAGCTAATCTCTAACGAAAGGTTTTAAACGTGTTTGTCAGATCCGTGTATTGCTGGAATAGAGCTTGTCATAGTTCATACCACATGAAACGTACTTCAGTAAGAAAGCACAGTCTAATTAAATTTTAACACGAAGCGCTGATATAAAAGCAACTCTTCAGTTGACCTTGATCAGGCAATGTGGATTAACCGAAGGAACGATCTCGAAACAGAAAACCCCGAGGGGAGGGGGACTCAACAAAGTTTTATAGAGGGAGGCTCTACCCCGAGGTCCAACCCCTTATCCTTTTATATACCATTTTTGACAGAAATTTTTGACAGTTAATGAACGATATTAGAGGAGAACAGTATTACCGGAAGAGATATTAACCATAAACAGTATTATTATCTACTCGACATATTTTAATTTAAAGGCCCTTTTAAATACCTAAATGACAGATTTCCCTACCCTTTTATATACTTCAGCTCGTGCAATCCCTATCCTTGTATATACCTGAAGCCTGGAATGAAGCCTGGAAAGGGTACCCCTTTTGGGCGGAGTCTCCCCGCCTAGGCCACCATAAGGAGTACGCCTCCCCCGGACAGAAGAGCTCCGTAAAGTTTTCTTCGAATATGAATATATGCCGAAAATAATGATATATATGGTCTTAGAAAGCAGTAAATGAATCGCGATTAAAAAAAATTCTAAGGGATATGCCTACAGCTACTAAAAATTGGAGGTCCAGATGAAAAATCATCTTGGAAAATTCAAGAAACACCTCATGAGGAGTTGGCATCCGCCCCCCTCCCCCCCCCCCCCCCTCTTATACGTCGGAGGGTAACATTTCTCGAACCTTCGCGTAAATTATAAATGCAATATTTGTTGACAGCAATCTGTGCCTGAATTGCCCAGATTTTTTATTTCATATCATAATAGAAGTAGGGCCAGACTTTATCACAGTGTTTATTTCAATTCGATATTAGACATACCAAGATCTATCTTAAGCCTAATTTTTGCCTTTTTCGGAAGTGCGCAAAATGCCTTTTGTTTCAAAGAACCACCAAACCACATAAACAAAGCAAAACTCCATGCAATTCCCATTGATAGAAAGTAGAAGAGTATTGCTATCATTTAAAATTAAAATTGTTTTCTGGCGTTGCAAGTTTTTTACAAACAAGCGCATTCAATTTGTTTAATTTTAAACCTGATTTTTGCATAATTAATTAAGCAAAACCGTTTTTTCCGAATTTCTCGAAAACAATAGAATCCCAGAAGGTTTAAGTAATATTTTCGAAGATAGCTCTCCAAAGGTGATCTTCTGGCAAGTTATCAGGATTTTCGATTTTTTGAGCTTGTCCAACGATTCTCGATATTTACAGTCAGAGCATCTTAAAAAGGTGAAAACCCATGGGAAAGCTCTGAAAGTCTCCATTCAAATGAACTAGACATTGAAGGGCTCAAAGCTGCTCAAAGGAACAAATTAGCTCTTCCAGGACAGAGTATAATATTTTCCTCAGAGAAGAATGTCGGCAACTGAGAAAAGAGGCATGCATTTCGGGTCTTGCCTCTTGGACTTCCTGAGGATTTTAAAGCCTCTTCTGGGTAAAATAACAAAGCAAATTCCCCAAGTAAGTTACACGCATGATAATAAATTTATTTGGTTATTTAATATATCTAGCTCATATAAAGAGGGAAAAAAACGCTAGAATTGACACTGGGTTAATTTTGTTGCATCAAAATATTTAGCGCTAAAAACAAGCTTAGACTTCAACCAAATGCAATTATATAGAGGAAAACTTTAACCCGAACGTTTAGTTGGTGCATTACCTTTAAAGTGCCACTGGGACGAAAATTCATAGGTTTATTTCGGCCAAATTCTGTCGCAGAATATCGCGTTTTGTTCATATTTCCCCAGAAAACTGAACAACAAACTTTCCATCCTAATATTTTTTAGCTCCAAAGTCGCGTAAAATGTGTCCGCCATTACTGAAAACGTGTTCCTGGGTGATTGCGCAATTTAATAGCTTGTGACGTCAGAGGCTCACCTCAGTCACGTTTCCTTGTGTTTTGACTGAAGATGCCTACCGTCGACTGCGAAACCTCCGAAGAGTATTTCTACGATTCGAAATAGTCTTTAGCTTCCGAAGCCTCTGAGGATTCGTTACATTCGGCAAATGAAGAATTTTTCTTACCACACGATGTAAGAACTGATGTGAGGTTTCAACTAATAATCTTGTCAACAAACTGTTTTTAAAGTTTTTTTTTCTCGCCATATTATTTGAGTTATTTGGCGGGAGTTCAAAACATAAGCGAAATATGCTTAGACAATGATTGTATTTCAGGCCCCAGTTGCTCAAAAAGTGGATAACTCTTTTTCAACGGATAGGTCGCTGTCCGGTGGATAAAATTCATCGCTTCATCTCGGTTGTTCAAAGCTTGGATAGCGCTCAGTCCAGCCAGCTGTTCAGCCGCTATCCAGCGATCCTAAAGTTGTCCATTCCAAGGTAGGTTGTGTAACTTTTATCCACTGTAAACCTGTAGCAAAATAGACATGGCTATTGGAAGAATTGATCTTTTAAGCTGCGGAAATTTAGACAAGACACATATGAAAACTTTAGACTTTGATGCTCGCGAATTCTCAATCATAGGTCGATCGATGTTACTGTTGGTGTGGGAGAAAATAAAAGAAGCGATACTTTGTCTGCCGTTGTTTATGTTCATTATATATTATAAAAAAAGCATTGAGAGTTTTGGCCATTCTTGGCATAGTGTGGGAAACTTTGTTGAAAAACCGTAATTGTTGTAGTCAGCTGGCATGGTCACTCAACACATTGAAACACAAGTGCTTTGCGCTGCTAAATATTTTAAACAGTTTTTATAGAATTCTTTTTCTGAGACGAAAGAAGTGAAATAAATGAAAACCTTTTTTTTTCCAAGAACTGGAGGCCTTGTGTGACCGGAATCTAAATATTTGTAGTCAAAATTAAAAGTCACAAGGAAAATTTCCGCTGCTCAACAACAACATGTGGACCGCCGAGGAAACGATGCTTTCGCTTGCCTTATTCGCTGCGTAAAAATAATAACTTGATATCTTAGTAGTTCATTTACTAAGATTGCTATGACAGGTAAAAGAAATAACATTGTTAAACCCTTAGGAAAATAGTGGCGTGTGATATTTTTTCCCAACTTCAATTTCCGATCTATTAAAGCCTTTATCTCAAACAACAAAAACAACAACATTTTATTTGCATTCCCAATTACAAATGCCATTGCACATAGAAAAGAGAAAGAAAAAAAGTTGCAAAATCGATTAATTTACAATTCCTGTGTCTATTGATCCATTCTTAATGCAAAAGCTTCGTAAATGAAGTAACCTAATTTTTTACAAGTGAAAGCGTCAATGCTATTTAAGAGAAATACAATTTTAAGAATCGAAATGGGAATATTTACTAATAATATCGTCCATTAAAGATTTTCTAATTGCATCATACATCATATCTATTGCAAGATAAGAGGAAGTGTACTTCGTTTTCAACTTCATTTGAGCTGCAGCATTGACGAATTCTCAGATGCTCAGGGAGTTTAGGGGTGGAATGTCTTTCACTTTCAATTCTTAGGTTGTAATTACCTAATCTACGTTTTGCCACTGCCCGAACAATAATGTCAATCGACTGTTCACCGACAGGGAATAAAGATAGAAAAGTTTCTCCACATTCAGGATGGTATGTTATAAAATAAATGTCCATGCTTCTAAGCGATTACTGCTCTGAAATTTACACAAACTATATATCAGCTTAATCACGGCGGTCAGGATTGCATTCGCCGAGGTTCTTCGCGCTAGCAGACGGAAGAACTGAAAGGGTTTTCCACGACGATAATAAATTTCAAAATACGTTAAAAGAAAATCAGTTTTGCACAATGGTGGATGCGTTGAAAAAGAAACAAACTATCACTTCAACTGCGTCATAAGATTAGGTAAGTTACCTTTCGTCTTGTTCGCGCAGATAATGTTTTTTTCCGGTTCTTTTTTCCATATAGTTGGAATGGGCAATGAAATGATCGACCTCTGGGATCTTGCGACATGAACAGCCCTCTGGAAAAATTCGTCCGTGAAGTGATCAAAAGGCCTCTCGGGTTGAAATACGCACATGTGTGTGAGTACGAAATTGTCCTTTTTTCCATTGCGGGTCCACTCGCAGGGCTTCAATGAAGCAAAATGCCAGCTCGGTGGTTGGATTTATTGTTGTAGAATTGTACAACACAAGTACTACCTTTTATTACTGCTGCAGCAAGGAAGATTTCAAAGTCGTGCAACAAACATTTGGCAAGAAATCTTTCCTCGAGGACAATTTACTTTCCCGTGACAAGTAACCATGTGAAGGCGCTAGGTTTGAGGTGAGCCTCTGACGTCACTTCCGCTCATTCGCAAGCCAGCTTCCGGAACAAGGGCCAGTATTGGCGGCCGCAAAATCTCGACAAAAACCGTCCGAAAAAAGCGACTTCAAGTCGTCGTAATGCATTGAAATTTGGCATGGTGGCTAAGAACCACAAACTATGTTCGAAAATGTAAAAATATGGAATACCAAAATTCTGGTCCAAGTGGCACTTTAAACAAGTAGTCACGTACATATACAGGTAACGCAATTTTATAAAACCCGTGGCATTTCTTATTGTATTATAAAATACCGAAAATGTGAGGGCTGCAGGAGAATTCAGAGGTTTAATTCTAACAACTACGGCTTGGTTTGCAGTTCTTACGGGTTTTCATTTTAGCAATATGTATTTTTTGCAGTTTCTAAAACAGAAAAATGTTAAGAATTCCTACAGCTCATAAACCTAGTGGCTCACAAATTAGTTACTTCAGCTTGTAACGGGCTGCCTTTAAAAAAAACCACAGGTTTTCCTGTTCATTTTGACAAGCAAAATTTCAGAGAACATCCCCAAGAGCATTAAACAATATGATGAAACAAAATGTATCGGCTCTGCGTACATTGCTTACCTATGTTTAACTACGCATGCTCACCCGAGAACAGTCAGATGTGATCAAACCGGAAGGAAGAAAAAAGTAAGGTAGATCACCTACGAAGGAAATTGATAACATATATATAGAGGGAGTGAAAGATGGACAGAATACTGAGAATAGAAAAGAATGGAAAAGAGCAGAAGAGAATAGAGTGGACTGAAGTAAAATAGAGTAGAACAGAAGGGAACAGCATAGATTAAAGTAATGACAATAATAATGATAATACACTTAAAGAGCGCACATTTCAAATAAAATAGAATGGAACAGAAAAGAATAGACTAGACTAGGGTAGACTATACTAGACTAAACTAGACTAGGATAGAATAGAATAGAATAGAATAGAATAGAATAGAATAGAATAGAATAGAATAGAAAGGACTCTTTGGCTTTCACAGACGCAATTATTTGAGACAACAAGCCCATCCCAATATAAGCCAGCTTCAGCTGCTTAAACTGAAATTTAAGGCTGTAAGATTAGTGTGTGATCAAGTGTAGCCCATTTTAAAATGAAACTTGTTTCAGTTTCTAATTATAAACCATCCCGAAAACAAGTATTCAAATAGGCCCGGCGTACGGCACCGCAAATGATTCCGAGTCTTCAAATGCTCCCGGACCACAAATGATCTCCAAATCGAGTAGCAAATATTTTGCAAATTGGACCGCATATGAGCCCTTCTAAACCCAAGGTATAGCGTGGAGTTTAAACGATGGAAGGGTGTAAATATACCCCCCCCCCCCCACCTGACGGAAAGAAGTCGGTGTTTTTTGAATGCATCCAAGTTAATCCCTCGAATGTGTTCAGCGGAAGCTAGAGAGAGTCAAGAAAGCTACAAATTTCCAGAGAACAGTGAATGACATTGACATTCTCTTTCAGATTAAACGATCATCACGTCAGCCTTGGACGGCTTGGTACTCTTTAGAGATCGTTGTAAGTGACCGTCGACTCGTTTTTTGTTTTTTTAACATTCGGCGTTTCCAAAAGATTCCCTTTATATACTCCTACACACAAAGCCATTTCCATCCATCTACACTAAAAGCGACACATTTCTAGCTATAGGAATATGGTTAAACCCTCAGACGTACAAGCAAAGTCACACCCCCATCTTAGTTTAAGGGGGGTTGATGGACTCCCCTTTGGTTTTCGTTATGTTACAATATTTGGAGAAGATTTTACCGTACGTAGAAAGCCTGTGATGTGCTCTACAAGATGAAGTATACACTATGGGTTGCAGCACTGCGGGGGCGGGTGACGTCACCCAAGATGGCAACCATCTTGGATTGTATCCAAAATTAGTAATTATCATAAATTGGCGAAAATTGAACTTTTTTGGTGCCAGACATGTATAATGTGACATAATTAAGCAATTTGCTTCTTTTTGTCAACATTTGGGGGCTTTGTCACCTAAGAAGGTAAAAAAAAAACACATTTTTACCCAGAAATGGCTGACCACCTGCTTCTTATGACGTTATATCTCGTAACCACAGTAACCGATTCTCACCAATTTTTGTGTCAAAATGAGGCTAAGGTATATGCGTACAGCTACTGAAAACGGCAGGTGATGGTGAAAAATCATCTAGGAAAAATTCAAGAAAAACCTGATGCGGGGTGTGGTGTGGCTTCCCCTCCCTTGTACGCCCAAGGGTAAATGTAGATTTGCAAGCGGGTGACGACAATACAAATTAGTAATGCGTTTTCATTCTTTCATAGTGAACTGTTTAGAACTTTGTTGAGAGGTCATGATAAATGATTTCAATAAGATTTGAACGCGTTTTGCAGGAAACCGATGGTGAAACCTGTTCGCTGCCGGAAGAGTTATTAACACTGTTTTGCTCACACTCTGGCTAAAATGATGTGGGTCTCCAGTGAACCAGCAGTTGCCTTGGGTATCAACAAGTGATACTAGATGACAATTCTTCCTGCACACAAAGAGCATCCTGGAGTACCTAAGTACCATATGCTTAAGTTCTTTGGTACGTGTTATTAGCGTGGTCTGTTCGATTACATTTGTCGTTAATATTGTGTTTCTTTAGCTTTTTTGATTGCGGGCGAGTCCCATAACTACTTAAAAAATACAAAAAACAACAAAAAGAAAAACAGACAATCCGACAACCAAGGAGCTTGTGTAAACATATGTTGGGCTGTCGGTCAGAGGAAAAACTCGATTGAAGTCAAACCAATCAGACGCAAGTCAAAAACGAGAAATGGTCGGAACTTGGCTCAAGCGAGTTTTTCCGCTTTTCACACCATTTTAACTTCAGTGCTGGCGCATTTAGGGCCACGGGGCGCTACATATTCCTTTTTCTTTTTTTCGAGCCATCGTTCTAGATTACGACACATACGGACGTTAGGGAAAAATAAAGCGACCACGATGATAGAAGTCGTGCTTTTCAACCCCACATCATTTTTCTACTCTAAACAATACGAATAGCCAACTAAGACATACGAAGAGCAGACTCTATGATCACCCATACCTCATTTAAATTTGTATCACACCTGTAATGGGTATGCAAAACTTTACACCACCCTTGCTATCTTGCACTCTCGATCAACTCCTAAAGCGATCGGAAGTCTATTGAATGTCATTCTTGGTATGAAAAACCTTCCACATCCAACGAAATGACCAAAAGAAACAGAGCTTAATTGTAGGAATACAAATTTACCGGTAAAATATATGCTATGACTTGATTCCGTAAAAGATTTGCCAGACAATCTTGTTTTGCAGAGTCATTTTAAAAACAGTAGCCAAAGGTAGACTGTTATGCATTTGAACATTGTTCCAGACATACACGTTTAGAATTTACCGGCGGGGTATATCCTGAGGTCCGTATTCAACGCTACGCAAACAGCCGTTTTTATAGGGAAATACCCATACCATATTTGTCTCTTTGTTTGTTGACAAGCGAATGTATAAAGCTTGCTGCCCTAAATTGTTTTACAGGCCGCAATTTTGGAGTATAACTGGAGGAGCAGTTAGAACCAGTATCACAAAAAAATTGTTTAATTGTCACAGAATTATATCTCAACGAAATTTGCCAAAGGTTGTAGGGTGAAAGATTTGATGACTTTCAATCAGATCGAAAGAGTGACGTATCACGCAATAATGAGTTGTGTGTTTTAAAAAAAATGTATTAATAGGGTGATTAGGATTTATCTGAATTGCTTTTAAACCACTTTTTATTTTTTTGGTTAAATGGTTTAAAGGGTTGAGCTCGTAAAGAATTTTAAGGCACTTTTATACAATGCTAAGTTTTCTGTCATCGTACGATAAAACTTTCACATGTTTGTTAGGCTAAATATTCATTTAAAAACCGATATCCAAAATTTAGAATTAAAAATAGGTTGTAATTACTACACTCAGTCTATCATCTGATATTCTAATCTTACACTCTCCTACATTATGTAAAAATTTTAATCCCATTATCTCATTTCGTATAGTCATCTCGTATTCTAATCTTACATTCTTTCCGATGAATCTCATATCCTGACGTCTCACGTTCTTGTCCGATGTTCTGACATCTCACATTTATCATCTTATCTTATATTCACATCACACGTCTCCCTCTCTCTCCTTCACATTGTGTCGCATTTTCATTCTGATTTTACATCTTTATCTCATATTTCGATACACATATTCTCGTCTCATATTCATTCTCTTATCTCGTATTCAGATCACACATCTCAAATGCTCTTTCATATTTTGCTGCTTTTCATTCTTGTTTTTTTGTGTGTGTGTGTGAATGTGTGTGTGTGTATGTGTGTCCTATTCTCTTTCCTATTCTAAGGTTTTTCCTGGTCATTCTTAGTTTTCCTATAAACGCCAATCCGTTGATGAAGCCAGCTCCATCTTCAGTTAGTGTCAATGTAGCCGTGGTGGGTCAAGCATATTGCTCAGGTTTTGCCTGCTACTGCCTGCGACAAACAGAAATTGACAAGGATATCTAAAAAACAGGAGCTTTTCGTTACGTTGCATGGAAAGCTCTTTGCTGTCCGCAGGGAAATATTTGCTATACGTTCTGGTCTAATGGTATGCGTACTTGAATCAGAAAGAGTAAGTATACGTACCGAGTTGCAGCCACTGGTTTTCTTTAACATGTTCTTCCACTTTTTTTCCTTTATTCTGTTTTTCTGGTAATGTACGCAATTTGTTTCTTTACAAGTTTTGTTATACTTTCTCACAAGCGATTGTGTGAGTATCTCATTTATTTTCCTTCACTGACACTTTTATTTCAAAGCCTTTAATTTTTTTCTTTTTTGTCATATCTATCTATCTATCTATCTATCTATCTATCTATCTATCTATCTATCTATCTATCTATCTATCTATCTATCTCTCTATCTACCTGCCTACTTACCTACCTACCTAGCTATCTGTCTGTCTTTCTGTCTGTCTGTCTGTCTGTTTGTCTGTCTTTCTGTCTGTCTGTCTGTCTGTTTGTCTGTCTATCTGTCTGTCTGTCTATCTGTCTGTCTGTCTATCTGTCTGCACGTGGTAAAGAGGTCATGGCCATTTCTTTCCACAAGCCCATTGGATGAAAGCGAAGTGACACTTCGCTATCATAAGCGACCGATGAAATCGTAGTTTGCAAGGCACGGATGGCATATTTTCTCGTACTGCAGCCAATGATAATCTCGATATCTCTCACTGGAATCATACTTGCACCAGGTTGAAAATCATCAGGATCTCCCTTCAAAAACAAGAAAGCACGCGACACAGTGGCTTGCGAACACAGAGAAACTTGAAACAAGTTTGAAGACGTATTTCCCTTTCTTTTTCTAAGTATGTGTTCAGGCGTCTCCAATTGTTCCATGTGTGCACTTAAAAAAAATATAGTAATTCATGACGACGCAGTTTCTTCAATATGTCACACAGGACTAAGCTCCAACTTCCTTGTGTGGCCACCTCTTTTAAGCGATCTATTTTCCAAAACACCGAATGTTCTTAAGCAAATCACTATAGTTGGAACCTCTCGGAGGCGACCGCCTTTTGCAAGGTTGAGCTAACAGTTTGAATTTCTCTATATCTTTATAACCTCCAGCAACCGTTCACTTGTCAAATGATCCCGTCCGGCACCGGGTGCAATTGTGTAGAGTGGTGCTGTACGTACCTGTTGTGTTATTATTTTTTTTAGTCTCGGCTAAAATGGAGTGCACTGAATTGTCAGTTTGTGAATATAACAAAAAAATAGTACACTTCATATTGAGTTGTATGACATTCTGTGCATGGATTATTGACAGTAAACTTTTAACTAGCTAAACTACACTAAGAAATCAAAATGTTACCTCCTTGTGGTCTGATCTCTCGTAAGCAACCACCTTCCGTAAGTGAGCACTTAGGCCCAACATTTTGGGTAGTCGCTTACGGAAGTTTCAACTTATTTATCTTCAAACAAACTGCAACATCTGGGTATGGGATACGAGAGAAACTGAAAGTTTTCAACTGAACGAAATGTGGTCAACAACTGCTCGAATTTTTGTTGTTAAGCTTCGGGTTAAAAAACATTGAGTAAATATCCGTGACACGGGCGTACAGCAGAGATAGGGAAGTTCCTACACGTGATCAAACACTCCTACGTTCAAATATTTATAACCAAATAAATGAAAAGCGTTCTGTTCCAATCGTATGTTCATTTGGTTAAAGGGTTCTCAGTTATTTTAGAGCTCAAGCTGTTGGTTTTCTCTCACTTGTTTTCTTTTATTCCAACTTCCTTATAATCTTACTCAAGTCAATTGGCGCTTACCTTTGTGTCACATTCTTCGATATTCTCTCATATATATTTCTTAATTAAGACCATCATTTCGAGTTGCTGTCATTTCGAGTTGTTTTCATCTACCAGCGTGTATTTCACCTTCTATTCTCGTTTGGTTTTACCGTGTTATTTTCTCGTTTCTTTAATTCATTCTCTCCTCCCGTACGTTGTCATAATGGACCACAGTATTTTTTTTTATAAGCCTGGTTCATTTCGCATCTCCACTCGTTTACGATGTTGCCTCAGTGAATGAAGAAATTCCTCAAATTCTTGTTTTTTTAGAATGAGTTTAAACGGCAATGGAAAAACATGCGGAATATCTGCCTTCAAGCTCAACACAAACATCAGAAGGATTTGGAATGAGGCGCCAACGGAAAGACGTAATAGTGAAACATGACCTACAGCGTGGCTGCAAAGTCCTTCCTTTGGACTTGTGTTATTGCTACTCTTTCTTACCATACAAGCTCAAGAAACCAGTCTATTCATAGATACTTAAATTCTTTTCAATCTGTGATCAATCATTCATGGTCACGTGTTGTTCCGTTTTGTATGAACACTCTGTTTAAGATAATTGGCAAAGTAACACCAAAACCCCCCGCCACAATTTCGTTTAACTCTGGTGATTTGAGCAATCAAGCATATTGTTACAGTTTTCCCCACTGCTACACGCGACAAACAGTAAAGCAAGGACTGATTTGAAAGTAGAAACCTTGGTTACGGCTGGTTTTCACTAGCGACGGAGTGGGAGTCGTAATTGGAGTCGTAAGAGCGCTTACGATCTAGTGAAAATTAAGCAATGGTCAGTCGTAAGCGGAATCGTAAGGGCGACGGAATGGAAGTTGCAAGAACAAGAACGTTTCCATTTTCTTCCGATTGCGCTTATGACTCCATCGCTTACGATGAAGTGAAAACCTGATTGTCGGATTCGTAAGCAGAAGGGGAAGAAAACCAATCACCGGTCTCGTCCTCAGGCCCTCCGGGTACAAAATTCTGCTTACGACTCCGACAATCTGGTTTTCACTAAATCATAAGACACGGAAGCACAAGCACAATCGGAAACTCTGCTTACGACTCCGTTGTTTGATTTTCACTAGATCGCAACGCTCTGGGCTTCTGATTATGACTGACCGGCTCCGACTCCGTCTCTAGTGAAAACCAGCCTTTACGACAATCTGGTTTTCACTAAATCATAAGACGTGGAAACACAAGCACAATCGAAAACTCTGCTTACTACTCAGTTAATGTTTGATTTTGACCAGATCACAACGCTCTGGGCTTCTGATTATGACTCCGACTCCGACGCTAGTGAAAACCAGCCTTTAAAATGGCGTGTAAATCTGCTCGCCGTTTGAAAGGATATTTATTGCACATTCTCTTTCAATCATATTTCGGTTGGTTCGTGGGAAAGGGTTTATTTTAGAGCTTTAAAAGCCGCTGATTTCTTCTCACACTCCTTTTTTTTTTCTTTTTGTCCTGGCTTCCTCACATCTTATTCACCAATCCCTTGCGGACGGTGCCTTCTATTGTTACTACGCATACGTTCTGCGCATTTCGGGATATTCGGGTTTCTTAAAGGAGAACTGAAGTCAAAAATCAAGCATTTTTTTCCTTAAAGCTTAAGCCATAAATATTAATGTTTGAAACTTTTTTTCTGTGTACTGGCTCACTTTCGGTCTCAAAAAAATAGTTTTACTGCGAGTTTGGGCCATCAGCATTGCGGCGCAGAATGGGTGTGTCAGCGGTCATTTTGGTAGCCTATGACGTAGGTTATGGGGAACGAATTCAAGAGTTACAAAGAGAAGTACTGGTTTTACCCATGTAGAACTTGTACTTTGAGTGTACAGTAGTACAATTGCGACGGAAACGCCGGATAAATACCCATTCGGAATGTTATTCTCTTCTACTATCTCTACTGGATTCTTTCCTCTTGTCCTTGAAGACGTATGTTACATTTTCACTGCGGATCAGTGACGCGCTTTCGATACTAAACACCCGCGCAAATTTTCGGAAAATATCATCTCTGTTTATTTAGAGTTTGCTTCTCTTTCCGAAAAAATACTAGGTTTTAAGTTAGTTATATCTAATTTAATAAATGATTTGTCTAAGTTTATCGCTAGACAAGTTGAAGATTACGGGAAACTCGACGGCTGTAGTCAGTTCAGATCTAGTAAATAAACAATCACAGATGCTTTACAGCGTCTATATTTTTGTCTTACAATTTTTTTGTAGCCCACTCTACTGTATGTCATGTAGCAATTTATCCTAAACTTTGGAAATTTATTTTTACTTTTGTAATAGTGGATTGCGGCTCAAACGTTTATAACGTTTAGCGCTCCGCTCATGGGTCATCAAATAACTGCAACAAAGCTTCAAATTATTTCTCTTTCTTTTGACATGTCATGTTTTCATTACACTGTGAATTACTGTCGTTATTTTTCAACTGAAGACGGCAGAAATTTGCGACTTGCATTAGGTATTTGAACTGGTAGGCTGAAATAACTGATTCGTTTATAAATAAAACTACAACATGTATCTTGCCTTCGGAACACTCACGGACCACTCACTCATGTATCGGTTTATTGCTTTGCCACACCACTTTCCTCTATAAGTTTGTTTCGAAATATCTTCACTGACAATCAACACTGGAGTGATTCGCCAGTTTATTCTGCCCAGCACCAAGTTCTAAATGCCATTTTCTCGAAAAGCTGGAAGCCAGGCGAAAATATTGCAATAACAGTAAGAAATACCAGACCACGAAATTCAATACGCAATAAGCGCTGTTGTATGACCTTGGTGTCAAAACAATGGATCTGCTGGGCTAGAGATTATTTTTTGCCACACAGGAACGGTACAGAAGCTGGAATTCTTAACTTAGCACGCTCGGCTATATTTATACTGCTGCATGGAGGAGAAAAATTCGAATGCGAACATGAACATGTCTTCCGGGCTGTTAGTGTTACACACAACATCACCCAGTCTGAAGTGTGCATTTTGTACTGACCGGCTGCAGAGCGATAATTTCATCGATTCTTAATCCAACTCATTCACTAACAAAATAATTATAGAAATACCAAATGAATGGAGACAAACCTGATTGATCGCACTCTTACTTTAGCTCCTTGACTTCTTGATAAATTAATTCTCGGCCGTGAACAGTCGAACATAGCTTGAAGTACTGAAATCCTTGCTTATTCAAGGCTCCAGATTCTCTCAATATTTGGGTCACAGACATCTTCTTACGAGCCATTTGTTTTTCAAAAGAACAATAAATTATTGCAAACTGAAATGGCTGTACACAATTCATACTGGAAAACAATATGCGAAATAACACAGCCTTAACTTTGTAGCGGCTGGTAGTACTCTTCGGACAAATGCTGCAATCCTCCCCATAACCTACGTCACAACACGCCGCTGACATCTGTTGCGAGCCCACAATGACAAAGCCCGAAAAGCGGGAAAATCCCAATTTCAAACCCAATTTTTTCGTGAATAGCAACTCGCGAGTTAAAATAATTACCAAAACTTGATTTTATATGTCCAAGACTTCCAAAGGAAACAATAAAAACAAGGTTGATTTTTGGACTTCAGTTCTCCTTTAAGGAATTTGCCCCCTAATACAACAATATTTTCGCGCGGCTTATGACTATGTGGAAAAAGTAGATCTTAGCAAGGGCTGTCAGAATCCAAAAAGAAAATTGGGGGTAACCAGGTATTTTTCAGAGATAATTGAGCTTAAATTTGGAAAGAAATTGCCATACGTTCTTTGTATTTTAACGCTATTTTAGAATTATGGTTGCTTAATGATCTCTGAAAAATGCGTGGTTACCCACGTTTTTCTTTTTGGATTCCAATAACCCTTGCTAAGATCTACTTTTTCCCCATAGTCATAACCTTTGCAAAAATACATCTGTATTAGGAGGCACCGTCCTTGATTCTGTAACACGTTCTTCTCTTATTTATATTCCCTCAATAATAATTTCATTTGGAGGCCTAGGTATCTTTTTTCGTGTTCGCCTCTCACTTTTTTTCACTTACGACCTATTCATTTTCTCCCGCATTTAACTCTCCATTTGAGAGTACATTAAATACTCGTTCTCTCTAAATCATGTGTCCATTTGGATAGGAAAGGCTTTAATTTAGAGCTCAAGACACCAGCTTCGTCTTGTTTATTTTCAATCTCTATTTTTTGCTGCATATTTTCTTATTAATACCTTCATTTCGAGTTGTAGGTCTTTTCCTTAATAGTATTTTCCTCCCTCATTCATTTTCATCCGTTTACCTATATTCAGTTCATATTCTCGTTTGATTTTCCGTCCTCGTTTCTCCTGTCTTTAACTCATTTTCAGTTTTTTTTTTGGCCTCTCCTCCCGCAAGTTGTCATAGGGACTAGTAACACCTCGTTGATTCACAGCGCCCTCATCAGCGCCTATCCGGAAACTGCTCAACTGAACCAGATGCACCTTCAGTTGCTCACGATTTTGCCTCATTGAATAAAGCAATCGCACGAATTCTTGTTGTTTAGTGTTACCCGAAACGTTATGGATAAATATTCGGAATAACAGCGTACAGCTTAACATAAACATCAGAAGGATTTGGCAGGAGACGTCAACGGAAAGACGTTCTATTCGAAAACTGCTGAATCCAGTTGCATCTCCAGTCGTTTACGATGTTGCCGCAGTGAATGAAGCAATTGCTCAAATTCTTGCTTTTTTAGAATGGTTCTAAACGGCAACGGAAAAACATGCAGGATACCTGCCTTCAAACGCATCACAAACATCAGAAGGATTCAGTGGAATGAGACGTCAACGGAGAGACGTAATAGTGAAATATAACATAGCGTGGCTGCAAAGTCCTTCTTGCTTTGGACTTGTGTTATTGCTTCTCTGTTTTACCATACAAGCTTAAGAAACCAGTCTATTCATAGATACTTAAATTCTTATCTGTGATCAATCATTCATGATCACGCGTTGTTTCGTTTTATGTGCACACGCTGTTGAAGATATTTGACAACACCAACACCCCCTGCCACAATCTCGTTAAACTGTGGTGATGCAAAAAAGCATATTGTTACAGTTTTCCCCACTGCTGCACGCGACAAACAGTAAAACAAGGACTGATTTGAAAGGAAAACCTTGGTTACGGCTTGTGTTCACCAGCGACAAAGTCGAAGTTGTAAGAGCGCTTACGATCTAGTGAAAATCAAGCAACGGTCAGCCGTAAGCGGAGTCGTAAGGGCGACGGAATCGGGGTTGCAAGAACAAGAACGTTTCCATTTTCTTCCGATTGCGTTTATGACTCCATCGCTTACGATGAAGTGAAAACCTGATTGTCGGATTCGTAAGCAGAGGTGGAAGAATAAACCAATCACAGGTCTCGTCCTCAGGCCCTCCGGGTACAAAATTCTACTTACGACTCCCACAATCTGGTTTTCACTAAATCATAATCGACGGAACCGCAAGCACAATCGGAAACTCTGCTTACGACTCCGTTGTTTGATTTTCAGTAGATCACAACGCTCTGGGCTTCTGATTAAGGCTCCAACTCCGACTCCGTCGCTAGTGAAAACCAGCCTTTAAGTTACGTGTAAATCTGCTCGCCGTTTGAAAGGGTATTTATTGCACTTTCTCTTTCAATCATATCTCGGTTGGTTCGCCGGAAAGGGTTTATTTTAGTTCTTTTTTCTTTTTGGTTCCGGCTTCCTCACAATCTTATTCACCAATCCCTTAATTCTGTAAACGTTCTCCTCTCATTTATATTCCCTTAATAATAATTTCATTTGGAGGCCTAGGTATCTTTCTTCTTGTTCGCCTCTCTTTCACTTTTTATCACTTACAACCTATTCATTTTCTCCCCTATTTAACTCTCTTTCCGTTTGAGAGTATATTAAATACACGTTCTGTCTAAATCATGTGTCCATTTGGATCGGAAAAGCTTTATTTTAGAGCTCAAGACGCTGGCTTTGCCTCGTTTATTCTCAATCTATTTTGTGCTGCATATTTTCTTATTAAGAAGGATTCTGCTCAACGTTCCATCAATAAGTGCAAAAATATTTTCTAAAAATCTACTCATAGCACGGTAACATTTTTAATGCTATTTGAAACATCTCACTTTAATTCACTTCTCCAAGTGATCCCGCGATGAAATTCTCAAGCATTGTCGAGAAAATTAACGTCAAATCTTGTAAAAATATGTTAAAAACGGGCGCCATTTTGTTTTGAACTGATATGAAGTGTCTTTTTAATTGAAATATGGATAACTTCGAATCCAATTTTCTCTCGCGGGGTCAGCCTGGAGCAAAAGTATCGATAAGTTCTTCTTATGTGTTCTCAAAATGTGACTGTGCTGCAAGTATTTTTTGGTAACTTAATTTTTGCAGCTACTGCTCGAACGTTGAGCGGAAATCGTCTTAATACCTTCATTTCAAGTTGCAGGTCTTTGCCTTAATGGTATTTTCCTCTCTCAATCATATTCATCCGGTAACCTATATTCATATTCTCGTTTGATTTTCCGTCTTCGTTTCTCCGGCCTTTAACTCATTTGCTGTTTTATTTATTTATTTATTTATTGGCGTCTCCTTCCGCGCGTGGTCATTGGGACCACACCTGGTTGATTCACAGCACCCTCATAAGCGCCTATCAGAAAAACTGCTCAAACCAGATGCATCTTCAGTTGCTCACGATTTTGCCTCATTGAATAAAGCAATCGCACGAATTCTTGTTGTTTAGTGTCACCCTAAACGTTATGGATACATATCCGCAATAACAGCGTACAGCTTAAGATAAACATCAGAAGGATCTGGCAGGAGACGTTAACAGAAAGACGTTCTATTCGAAACCTGCTGAATCCAGTTTCATCTCCAGTCGTTTACGATGTTGCCGCAGTGAATGAAGCAATCGCTCGAATTCTTGTTCTTTTTTTAGAATGGGTCTAAACGGCAATGGAAAAGCACGCGGGATACCTGCCTTCAAGCTCAGCACAAACATCAGAGGGATTTGGAATGAGGCGTCAACGGAGAGACGTAATAGTGAAACATGACGTACAGCGTGGCTGCAAAGTCCTTCTTCCTTTCGACTTGTTATTGCTACTCTTTCTTGCCATACAAGCTTAAGAAACCAGTCTATGCATAGATACTTAAATTCTTATCTGTGATCAATCATTCATGATCACGCGTTGTCCGTTTTGTGTGCACACTCTGTTTAAGATAATTGAAAAAATAACACCAAAATCCCCCACCACAATCTCGTTAAACCGTGGTGATTTAAACAATAAAACATATTGTTACAGTTTTCCCCACTGCTGCACGCGACAAACAGTAAAGCAAGGACTGATTTAAAAGGAGAAACTTTGGTTACGGCTGGTTTTCACTAGCGACGGAGTCGGAGTCGTAATTGGAGTCGTAAGAGCGCTTATGATCTAGTAAAGATCAAGCAACGGTCAGTCGTAAGCGGAGTCGTAAGGGCGACGGATTCGGAGTTGCAAGAACAAGAACGTTTCCATTTTCTTCCGATTGCACTTATGGCTCCATTGTTTCCGATCAAGTGAAAACCAGATTGTCGGATTCGTAAGCGCAGAAGCGGGAGAATAAACCAATCACAGGTCTCGTCCTCAGGCCTTCCGGGTACAAAATTCTCCTTACGACTTCCGACAATCTGGTTTTCATTAAATCATAAGACACAGAACCGCAAGCACAATCGGAAACTCTGCTAACGACTCCGTTTGATTTTGACTAGATCGCAAGGCTCTGGGCTTCTGATTATGACTACGACTCCGACGCTAGTGAAAACTAACCTTTAAAAGCTGCTCTCCGTTTGAAAGTATATTTACCGCACATTCTCTTTCAATCATATTTCGTTTGGTTCACTGGAAAGGGTTATTTTAGAGTTCAAGCCGCCTGTAACACCCTTTTTCTCATTTATCTTCCGTTAATGAACATTTCATTTGGAGGCCTAGGCATCTTTTTTTTTCTTGTTCTCCTCTCTTTCACTTTTTTTCACTTACAACCTATTGATATTCTCGTTTCATTTTCTCCCCTATTTAATTCTCTTTCCATTTGGGAGTATAATTTTTTATTTAATACACGTTCTATCTAAATCATGTGTCCATTTGAATCGGAAAAGCTTTATTTTAGAGCTCAAGACGCTGGCTTCGTCTCGTTTATTCTCAATCTCTATTTTCTGCTGCATATTTTATAAATACCGTCAATTCGAGTTGCAGGTCTTTGCCTTGATGGTATTTTCCTCTCTTATTCATTTTCATCCGGTAACCTACATTTCATCTCAAATTTTCGTTTGATTTTCCGTCTTATTTTCTTCTGTCTTTAATTCGTTCTGTTTTTTTTTTGCCTCTCCTTCCGCACGTTGTCATAGGGACCACACCTGGTTGATTGACAGCGCTCCCATAAGCGCCTATCCGAAAACTGCTCAAACCAGATGCATCTCCAGTTGTTCACGATTTTGCCTCATTGAATGAAGCAATCGTACGAATTCTTGTTGTTTAGTGTTACCCTAATAAAAACAAGAAATTCTAAGGAATTTTCAGGCGGCGCAGAGTCTGTCAGCTTCCTTTCCCTGGGCTGTTATCTATAAATAGTTCTCTACCTTAAATCGAACTTGATTCGGGCTCGAATGTGACTCGTGCTATGGCGCTCAAAACATCAACAGTCTAATATACGTAACTTAGACCTTAGACCTTAGACGTAACCTAGAATGTTAAGTAAACCTTTTATCGTCAAATATTCCGAAGAGTCTCTTTCGCTAGCGTCTCCAATAGATAACTAAATCTATCTGCTTACGTCATAGCTACAAATGAAAAATTCACCTTCAAACTCTTCAGCAAAGCTAATCTGACGAAAGAAATGTCGCGTATATGACAGATTTGCTTTGAGAACTTTCTCCAAATGACCTCTCAATGAACTCTATCGACACAGTGAAATTAAATGATATTACCCAAGAATGTCAAATATTTCAGAAATTCATTAACTGATAAAATCGGTGACTTTACCTCAAGAAATAAATAGAGGCTACTTGCAATCTAAAACTTCTAAACCTGTGTTTATAAAGATCGGTGTTTACTGTTCACAGCTATTTAACCAGTAGACTCAACAATACCTTCCTATGCTTTACATCATCACAAAACTCAAGAATGGAGTTTGTCATCGCCTTCGCAACCGGTTGAGTTCGAAGCACTATGTGACCACAACTAACAATACTCTCCATGACTCATAGACGATCTCGCACGCTAAACAAAATGGCATTTCAATCTCCCTTTCTGTGTCATTTACGACAACGTGCACAAAGCAACACAACATACAAAACTATTTTTATGCCGACAAACTGACAACCTGCACAACTCCAAAGTTCTCACTAGCCCTTGTAAACACTGCCCCTTAGAAACGAAATCTCCTAAAAAAACAGCGAAATAAACAATTCAACAATTGCCTTTACTCAACTTCAATACACCGCGAAACTCAAAACAACAAAATTACACTTCACACTTTCAATCTCGTAAAATACGCGTCATTATAACGAGCCTGATTATTTAGAGCCCGCGCGGAGACTAAGTCTACTGACTACCGCCAATTCAGGAATGTGCTACTTTCATAAGAAAAGACAGGGAATTTCCGCGCGGAGACTAAGTCTACTGACTACCGCCAATTCAGGAATGTGCTACTTTCATAAGAAAAGACAGGGAATTTCCGCGCGGTGACTAAGTCTACTGACTACCGCCAATTCAGGAATGTGCTACCCATTTCATTAGACGGCAGCGACGTTTGAGACGTCGCACCGCCTAATTATGGATAAATATCCTTAATAACAGCGAACAGCTTAACATAACATTAGAAGGATGTGGCAGGAGACGTCAACGGGAAGGCATCTGTGAAATATGTCATGGCGCGGATCCAAAGTCCTTCCTCCTTATGACTTGTACTATTAGTAAACTCAATATACGTACCCAGCAATCTTTGGTAGATACTGAAGTTCTTGTATGTTATTGATCATTCATCCTCTGCTGTTTCTGGTCCTTGTTTCTCGTGCGACAAGAAGCAATAAACAAGGATTGATCCTAAAATAGAAGCCTTGCTACACGGAAAGCTGTTTACAGTTTGACGGTATAGGTTCTTTCGTTGCTGACCCAAAGATGTGTTGACTTGGATCGGAATTAAAAGACTTAAAGCTGCCAGCCAAGTCTTCCTTCACATGTTCCCTTCTATTCTGGCTTCCTCATTATGTAACTTACTAATTCTCACTTCTTTCTCACCTTTCCCAGTTTTCTGTCTTTAATTCTTGAAGCATATCTGAACGTCTTGAAAAGAATACACAGTAAAGTTCTGCTAAAATCTTGTTTTGTGCTTTTAGCAAAGGAAGCATGTTCCTTTTCCGACAAATGCGTGAGACAATGATCTCTCCTTAATCCTGTCCGCATTTACCTTTCTTAGTTCAGCCTTGAAACCATCGGGTACAATTACGGAATAATTTGTCATTTGTTAAAAATTGCTACAACAGTGACAATAATGGTATTCTCACACATAACTATCATTTCACATCCTCGGTCGTATTTCTTTTGTTCATTTATTTTCTTGTTAATTATTCATTCTTAAACGGTTTTCTTCTATTTGCCTTATCGCCATAGTAAGTGCCATCTTTTTCGATTGTGCGAGAAAAAGGCGACGGTTTGGACATTGCGGCGAGTGGTGGGCATCATTTTCCGAGATGCAGTTTGTTTTAATTTCACCCATCAGTGAATTTGGAAAAAAGTGATCAAGTTGTATTTTGCCTCTATTCATGAGGTACATGAAAACAGTATGTTCTGAGATCGCGGCTGTTGGTCTGCATCGTGTAAAAGACGCTCAGATCCATTAATAGAAATATACCCCCATCACATGCCTCAGAGGGGAAAGGATCTTCTTCATTTAGGTTATGGGAGAGGTTACGAAATTTTTGTACATCTCGAAGCTGCAAATTTGACTATTTGGTTTAATCGACGGAGTAAAATGAATAGAGGAGCAGGAGTTAGGGGCATTATCACAAAAATTGAGGTTTATTTGTGACAAAATTAGTGTCTCAACGAGATTTTCTACGGGATATGGTGAAAGATTTTTTTCTGGTCGAAAGAGTTGTCAGTTGTCAAAAAAACTAGTTGAAAACATTACTATGGAGCACTAAGGAATGATTAAGTGTAAAGAAGATCCTCGCAGTTATTAACGCAACTTATGCAGTTGCGAAAAGAAAGCCTGAAAAAACAGGCTTGCCGGGATTCGAACCCTGACCTCTGCGATACCGGTGCAGCGCTCTAACCAATTGAGCTAACAAGCCAACTTGGGAGCTGGTCATTAAATTGGCTCGTAATATACCCGGGAAAGATGAAGATGAAACTATGAATAGATGAAATTCATATATTTTGAACTGCGGAATGAAATAAGTGTAAAGAAGATCCTCGCAGTTATTAACGCAACTTATGCAGTTGCGAAAAGAAAGCCTGAAAAAATCAGGCTTGCCGGGATTCGAACCCTGACCTCTGCGATACCGGTGCAGCGCTCTAACCAATTGAGCTAACAAGGCAACTTGGGAGCTGGTCATTAAATTGGCTCGTAATATACCCGGGAAAGATGAAGATGAAACTATGAATATATGAAATTCATATATTTGAATTTCTTTTCGCAACTGCATAAGTTGCGTTAATAACTGCGAGGATCTTCTTTACACTTATTTCATTCCACAGTTCAAATATATGAATTTCATATATTCCTAGTTTTTAAGGAATGATTGTTAATTTATCTTCTCTATCTCATTCCAATCTCAGTATGTGCTGAAACAAAATTTTAAACAAGACAAAATTCATAAAGAAAAACCACTTGGTAAATTCATAGGATAATTTGTGAATAATTGTAACCCTGACCATATGAAGTGTGAAATCCTCCTCCACGCTGTTAGCAGGGTTTCTTTTCGAGTAAATGCGTAAGACAATAATCTGTCATCATCCTTTTCGTACTGACCTTTCTTAGTTCAGTGCTGGAAACCACCAAAGTACAATTAAAAATGGGGGAATTTGTCATTCGTTAAAAATGTCTACTAAAGTGTTAGTCATTCTAGTCTCACACGTACTGTCATTTCGCCTTCTCTGTCCTATTTCTTTTAAAATATTTTTCATATTTTCGTTTTATTTTTACTCTTGGGCTATCTTCTTTTCATATTTTTAGCTAGTCCCATATTCCCCTAGATTCTCTCTCACATTCTCTGCCATTATTTTCTGTCAATAGTCAGTCGAATTCTTTTTGTACGCGTGCGCAGGCAACTCAAAAAGCTGTTTGCCATCTAAGAGTATTTTTTACACGTTCTGTTGCAGCCATCACTTTGATCTGAAAGGGTTTATTTTAGAGGTCAAACGGCTGGTTTGATAGCACTTGTTCGCTTTTGTTCCAGGCCCCTCAAAATTGTACTCAACAGTCCCATATTTTTACGTTACTTCCTCTGGTATTCTGTAATTTATATTTGCTTACTTACAATTCATTTGGAGACCTAGGTCTCTTTTTTTCGTGTTCGCTTCTTTTTCGCTCTCTTTCACTTACAACCTTTTGACATTCTCGTTTCATTTTCCTTTTCATTTTCTGCTCTCTTTAACTCTGTTTTCATTTAAGAGGACATTTACTACACATTCTGCTGAAGTCAAATGCTCACTTGGATCGGAAAGAAGTTATTTCAGAGCTCAAGCCTCAGGTTGTATCTCTCATTTTCTTTTTCATTGCGGCTTCCTTATAAACGTACTCACCAACCTCTATTATCTTCCGTATATTTCACCTTTATTCGAGTTGTAGGTCTTGGTCTTGTGTTCTCCTCTCTCGTCCATTTTAGTCCGGTAACCTATATTTCATCTCATATTCTCGTTTGATTTTCCGTCTTATTTTCTCCTGTCTTTTAATTCATTCACTTTTTTTTTTGCCTCTCCTCCCGCACGTTGTCATAGGGACCACACCTGGTTGATTCACAACACTCTCATAAGCGCCTATCGGAAAACTGCTGAAACCAGATGCATCTCCAGTTGCTCACGATTTTGTCTCATTGAATGAAACAATCACACGAATTCTTGTTATTTAGTTAACCCTAAAACAATATGGATAAATATCCGTTATAACAGCATACAGCTTAATATAAACATCAGAAGGATTTGACAGGAGACGTCAACGGAAAGGCGTCACACACTTAAAATTAAAGTGTAGGATTACACAAAAAAATAGTGTAAAATTTTTGCCAGCCCCGGCAGCCTTTTTTGGGGGTGTATTTTTACACACAGTGGAGCGGTGTAGTTTAACACTAGAACGGATGGTATTTTTACACGCATGATAGTGTAAAACGAGTGTTTTACAATTCTGCCATGTATAAAATTACACATTAAATCAGTGTAATGGAATCAAAACAGTGCGTAATATTACACCAGATGATGGTGTAGTTACCTTGCCAGCCCCGGTAGCCTTTTTTTGGCGAGTAATTTTACACAAATTTACAAAGGTAAAATTACACTTAAAGTAGTCATAATTTTGCCCCCCAAAAAAGTGTAATGAAGGTATTTACAACTATATCCCGCGTAACATTACACAAGCACCTTGTAACCTGCATCGTCAGCCATGACTTGTGTGAAGAGGCAATTAATGACTCACACAGTTAAATAGTTTGTTTGCAAATTACTTGCAATTTTTTTAATGGAAGAGTAAGCAGCTAGTTATTTCTTTACATGCAAAAACATACAAAGAAACACGCTCATTACTGAAAACCTTTAAAACTTGCACGAACTTCGCAAGCAATTTTTAAAATGTTCAACTTAGCAGTAGGAAGGACTTCATGTAACATTAACGGTCAATTCGCTTACAGTTACTGTTTTTTAACTTTGCCCAAAATAAATTGTAATGAAGAATGTATTAATTAACTTTGTGTGATGCATTACTCAACAACGATGAGAAACCATAAAAGAAATTTCGTTCCGCAACTATAAATTGAACCAGGAGATTTCATTAGTTTGCTCCTATGTTATAATTGTTGCCTTATTGGTTAGTGGTGAAAACAATGAGTGTTGAAGTTCTAGAATGTCGGTGACCACTGGACAAAAGAGAAGTCGTGTTGTATTCACATGTACTTTAGATAATTTTTATTTTTGAAATTCTTAACTTTCGCTTTTTCCCGTTCAGCTTAGTTCCACACTGTCAAATATTTTATCTTTGCTTCCTTCAGAATTTCATTTTCTGATTTGAGAACATCAATTAATCCGTTTAAGTGAGAGATTTTGTTTCTCTTTGATTGCTTCTATGCAAAGTCATTATTTGTTTACTTAGTTTTCCTTCTGTTTCTTGCAATCCACTGATATCACCTGCTTTGTAAGGACCTAACAGAAGTGACACAATAGAAATTGCACAGAAATCATGTTGACTTTTCTTATCAAACCAAAACACAACTAATACGATGTGAACTTGATACCTGGGTAGAGCCTCGACTAAAAACTAACTCTAAACATGTTTTGTTCCAGCCATGACCCCCCAGTAACAGGCGGGCGAAACCACCTGACTGGGTCGTTAGTCAAAGGCGGGCATTACCACCTTACATAACTGCCTGGCCGGTGAACCAGGGCCATAACTGAAACTAAACACAGCTAAGAGTTTGTACACTTTATACCAAGGCTAATGTTTGACATAATTTCTACTATAAAATAACTCTAAACATGTTTTGTTTCAGCCATGACCCCCAGTAACAGGCGGGCAAAACCACCTGACTGGGTCGTTAGTCAAAGGCGGGCATTACCACCTTACATAACTGCCTGGCCGGTGGACCAGGGCCATAACTGAAACTGAACACAGCTAAGAGTTGTAAACTTTATACCAAGGCTAATAATTGACATAATTTCAACTATAAAATAACTCTAAACATGTTTTGTTCCAACCATGACCCCCAGTAACAGGCGGGCAAAACCACCTGACTGGGTCGTTAGTCAAAGGCGGGCATTACCACCTTACATAACTGCCTGGCCGGTGGACCAGGGCCATAACTGAAACTAAACACAGCTAAGAGTTTGTAAACTTTAAACCAAGGCTAATAATTGACATAATTTCAACTATAAAATAACTCCAAACATGTTTTGTTCCAACCATGACCCCCAGTAACAGGCGGGCAAAACCACCTGACTGGGTCGTTAGTCAAAGGCGGGCATTACCACCTTACATAACTGCCTGGCCGGTGGACCAGGGCCATAATTGAAACAAAACACAGCTAAGAGTTTGTACACTTTATACCAAGGCTAATGTTTGACATAATTTATACTATAAAATAACTCTAAACATGTTTTGTTTCAGCCATGACCCCCAGTAACAGGCGGGCAAAACCACCTGACTGGGTCGTTAGTCAAAGGCGGGCATTACCACCTTACATAACTGCCTGGCCGGTGGACCAGGGCTATAACTGAAACTAAACACAGCTAAGAGTTTGTAAACTTTAAACCAAGGCTAATAATTGACATAATTTCAACTATAAAATAACTCTAAACATGTTTTGTTCCAACCATGACCCCCAGTAACAGGCGGGCAAAACCACCTGACTGGGTCGTTAGTCAAAGGCGGGCATTACCACCTTACATAACTGCCTGGCCGGTGGACCAGGGCCATAATTGAAACAAAACACAGCTAAGAGTTTGTACACTTTATACCAAGGCTAATGTTTGACATAATTTATACTATAAAATAACTCTAAACATGTTTTGTTTCAGCCATGACCCCCAGTAACAGGCGGGCAAAACCACCTGACTGGGTCTTTAGTCAAAGGCGGGCATTACCACCTTACATAACTGCCTGGCCGGTGGACCAGGGCCATAACTGAAACTAAACACAGCTAAGAGTTTGTAAACTTTATACCAAGGCTAATAATTGACATAATTTCAACTATAAAATAACTCTAAACATGTTTTGTTCCAACCATGACCCCCAGTAACAGGCGGGCAAAACCACCTGACTGGGTCGTTAGTCAAAGGCGGGCATTACCACCTTACATAACTGCCTGGCCGGTGGACCAGGGCCATAATTGAAACAAAACACAACTAAGAGTTTGTACACGTTATACCAAGGCTAATGTTTGACACAATTTCCACTATAAAATAACTCTAAACATGTTTTGTTTCAGCCATGACTCCCAGTAACAGGCGGGCAAAACCACCTGACTGGGTCGTTAGTCAAACGTGTGTATCACCACCTCACATAACTGCCTGGCCATTAAAACATGCGGTTAATTTAGCTAGTTCCAGTTTTCCCCCTGTCAGCACGTGATCCATATCTACTTACGTGTTTGAGTCTCTCCCTGAGCAACGGATTTATTTTCCTGATAATTTTCAGCCAGTGTCCAACATTGGAATCAATTGTGCTGCTAACTCACTTCCTCCCTTTTCTATTAAGCCAAGCAACACGTCCCCATCAATATCCATTCCTGAAAGCGAAATTTTTCTGTTACGTTAAGGGGTGTCGTGTCACGTGATTTTTTGGCGGTAAAATGTGCTCGCCTCGCCAACGTGCACTCATATCATACACGAGGACAAAATGATGTAAAATAATTACATAAAAATGGTGTTTTTCGCGACTACTCGCGTGTCGATCCTTTCGGGGTCAATTGTTCTTCTTTAAATGCAATTAAAGTTGATTGGAGAAGTTCACGCAATTCACGAATTCAAAGCTCACAAACATAAGGAAAGCGGTCGCCGCCATGTTTTCCTTTCCAAATGACGCTATTCAGCAAGAAGAACTACTTCAACTATGAGTAACTATGATTTATGAAACTAAAGCCTAGAGAAAACCCCGATTAGTTTTTCATACCAAAGCACTCGTCACGAGCACATATAGAACAAAGCAACTTAATTACGAATTATACTCACCCGAAAAAACACTGGCATATTCGTTATATGTTTTCCCCAAACTGGTGAGCCATTCGCGCACGTCATCTGCTGTCCATTGCTCCACATTCGTCTAGTCCACGGCGAGTTTTTGAGTTTAGAAAAAAATATATAAAATCACGGAGGTTTAACTTAACGACCTTCTTCGACGACTGACGGAAAAGAAAGAGGCAAACTGCTTGAGCAGTGAACAAAGCTGTCAATTCTCGTCATCAGCAATGAGCATCATGATTGGAGAAAAATTTCCACCCTGTCAATTAAGCTTCCGATCCCGGTAACCGATTAGAGACACTGTTCGTGTAATGATCGGCAAACAGTAGATCTGCGGCAATAATGTAGACTCTTTGCCATGCAAAGTTCATGAAGCTTCGCTTAATAAGTACAGAAAAGACTTAATTCGAACGTGAGGTCCGAATTGAAAGTACGAAAGCATAAACGGACCAGTGATAGGATACAAAGGGTCTTACAGATCAAACAAATGTCGTTTGAGTAACCGCGATTACGTGATATATCTGTACAGGAAATACCTGAGTCGCTGTTTATCAAGTTTCTTTTCCGGTCATCATTAATATAAAACATAATGACACTCATTGCATGTTCGTGTACTGCTCGAAAAATAGCTTATATTAGCTTGTATTACTGTAAAACTGCGGCGTTTACTATAAGTAGTCTCTTTACTTTAAACAGAAAGAACGTAATTAAAATTTCAATATCCGGGTGTCAAAGCAGAAATTGAGAAGTGATAAGAAACAAAGGGTCTTCGCATCGAAATGTAAACGTGCTGCGGTTAACCGCGGTGATTAGAACAGAAAATGGAGTCACTGTTGCTTTAATCCACACGAAAATGATCTCTCGTGTATCTTCACTAAAATCACGTTGCGAATTTCCGATTGAAGGGAGGCTTTCAGTTAGTCGTGGCTGCAGCTGAAGCCTACTTCTGCTACAAACAAGAATGCAACTGCACGTACTTGCCTTTTCAGGGTTTTAAAATGCTAGTGGATCACATCAGAACTGAACTCATTCGCGATCGATCGCACGATCCGCCAAATTTTCTTATTACGTGAGGTAGGCCAGGGTGTTGCAAGACCTATAAGATCTCAGTCTGGCTACTTTTTGCAAGTGAAGAGTTTAAATGTACACTTCTCCTTGCCGTTATTTGCACCAGACTTCAGTGGTTTTTGGGTTCTATTTTACACGAAAAGGAGCGTGAATATATTCTTACAACTGTGTGATATTACTCAGTTATTTGCCTCAACCAACATCAGAATGTATTTTTCATTCTACAAATTTACTACTATACTAGTTTAAAACTACCCTTCCTGTCGGTGTAAACTGACACTGTTGAAGGCTTAAAAGCACACAAGAGCTGTCGTGTTATTTTATAATTACAAAAATTGTAACAGTACACTGATAACTTTGTAATATTACCCCCGTAAAACTTCGAAAGGTATTACACCTAAACACAGTGTAATGATACCCATTATCAAGAGTAACTCTACGCCATAATTTTAGTGTAATGGCCTACACAATGATCAAGTGTAATTTTACATTTTTCCAGTTTTAAAATTACACTTTAGTTTTTAGTGTGCAGTGAAACATGTTATAGCGTGGATGCAAAGTCCTCCTTTTTTTCATACGGTTGTACTTTTAGTAAACGCAATATAAGTGCCCAATGTAACTTGTAAGTCTTGGGCAGATACTGAAGTTCTTGTATGTTGATAATCATTCATGCTCTGTTCCAGCTGCTTCATAAGTTCACTCGCTTATCTATTGTTTTTGTCACATTGTCTTGTTTTAACTTGTTTGTGCGAAGTCTCACTTTCTAGTTCTTCTCTGTTTCATCAATTTTTGTTTCATCTCATATTTGCGTTTGATTTTCCGTCTTATTCTCTCCACTCTTTAGTTCATTCTCTTGCATATTCTCTCTTTCCTCCCACATGTTGAAATAGGGACCGCAGAAGCCTGGTTGATTCACCGCCCCGTCAAAAGCGCCTATTTGAAAAGTGCTGAGTCTACCCGTATCTCCAGTTGTTCACAACGTTGCTGTTGTGAACGAAGTAGTCGCTCGAATTCTTGTTTTTAAAATGGCGCTCAAAACAATGGAAAAATATCAGCGATTACAGCGTACAGCTTAATATAAACATCAAAAGGATTTGACAGATTAGACATTGGAAAGACCGTCTTCCTTAAGACTTCAACCATTTATCATCTTTTAACATGTCAGAACCCAATATAAACTTGTGATTCTTTAGTAGAAACTGAAATCGTCTCAAATGCGGTCGGGTGAAAACGCAGACTGCAGACTGCAGACTGCAGAACACTTTTTGCGAGAAATTAATTTTTTTTTTCATTTTATGCCCGCTGTTAATGTAGTCAGCACTTAACCAATCTAAATGTGAAACAAACATGGCGGACGTTCGTTTGTTTGTGCACAGGTAGCCAAAGCTTTAGTTTATGAAATAAACTTTTATAAATTTTATGAAATAAACGGTGTTACTTTGCTTATATCTTACGTACGTGCTATCTAGGGCAAAATTTCGCTCTCCGAGCGAGAATAACCGTTTTTCTAATTTTTGCTCCTAATTAGTATTATAATTATGAAAGGTGATACACAGTTCACCCGCACCAAACATTTAAATGATCTATATTTCTTGAAATGCGCCATTTCCACTCACAATTTCCTCAAACCTGAATGACTCAATAGTCGAAAAACAACTATGCCCCGGAAAAGTTCCATCCTTCCCAACATTTGTCACCATAAACGGCAATATTTTGAGCTTCTTGTACCTGAAATCAAATGTTGGTATTCGACCGCCGACCTCTGCGCACAAATACATGCAAATATGCTAAATAAATCGTACAAGACAAAATCTACTGTGTCGGGGAGGCGTGCACGGTGAGCAAGAACAAATAGCCACGCTTCAAACATGAAACGTCGCACCCCAACACAGTAGCTTTTGCCATGTTCGCGTTATTGTGCGAATTGTCCAATGAGACGAGAACAGCGGGATGAAATTAGCATATTTGCATATATCTGTGCCCAGAGGTCGGCGATTGAATACCGACATTTGATTTCATGTACAAGAAGCTCAAAATGTTGCCGTTTATGGTGACAAACCACAAACGTTCTGCAGTCTGCGGTCTGCAGTCTGCAGTCTGCAGTCTGCAGTCTGCAGTCTGCGTTTTCACCCGACCGTCTTAAATGCAACGCATTATTCACGTTCAGAAATGCATAGCAGTTCATAATTATTATAAAACAAAGGTAACAACCCCTTTTTGGAATGGTCGCCATTTTGAAGACAAAAAATATTGGTGTGGGAACAAGGCTGCAAAAGTTGAGCTTTTTTGGAAGAAACCTACAAAAACATAAAGGAAATAGACAATAGACATTTCTGGTATGGTTCTGAAATTTAATTAACAATGAAACAATCTAAGCAGTGGTCAGTTTCCAGTTTCATAAGTAACAAGAAGGTTGAGATTTACCTCGCGCTCTTTCGTAGAGGCACCTACGATTGCATAAAACCCTTCTTTAGTTATGGGTGTTTTATGCAACCGAGCTTTAGTCTTTCCGTTATTTTGCTTATACTGATTTACAGTAGTTGTAGGGAACGTTTAGTAAATATCTCTGTGGGACGTAGTACTGGTGCTTATAATGCGCTCCTTAAGATCATGTGCCTGGAGGAAATCATAGGAGATGAATGCAAAATGACAAACGTCTCACACGTCTGCGTTACTCGGATGAATTACATTGTATTTCTGGAGAGAAGACCTTCATAAATATACCATATCACTTGCAAAACAGACTTCCGAATAAGACTGCCGGAAGGGAAAGGTCACCTTGAACTTATGTTTCCTACAACTAGCACTCCATGAGGCACTGCAGGCATGTTTCATAGAGGTAACTGGGCGTTGGTGGCAGGTAGCATTAAGTATATATAATCGCGTATTTACTACTTGCCATAAACTGTTCAAGCTAACGTTCCCTATGGCTTGTTTACACATTAAATAAAAACGACGCATTTAAAAAATTAGAAATTATAAGGCACAGTTGTTATAATTGTCAAATTATGGAATAAAAATTTTGAACAGTGTTGTTTTTTTCCTTTCTCTACTCTTTACCTCACTCAAAACTACCAAAAGGAGCTAAACGCTGGGGTGATGCTTGGTGAGTTCTAAGTTCTGGGCTTTCACATGCGCAGCTTTCCCACTCCCGGCGCCTCCCAACTGAGGGGAGAAAAAATTTTGATAATAGTTCCTAAATTTGGTACAAGGTTTCTTTTCAATATGTTTCTTAAATGAAGGCGCCTCAAATTTGTTTGCATGTGACAAAAAAATTTAAGAAACGACAGATTTTACCGTTATTCAGTGTAACTTCATGTTATTAATAACGTGATTCCAGAAGGTTTGTAGGCTACGAATAGTCCTTCTTTTCGCTCAAGGGCAGTCCAGCAAAGAGAACACGCAAATGGTCATGAAAAACGCCTGCCGCGTGGAAACATGACACTTTAGTGATCAGCTGCGAGGTTTTTTAGGCAGAGTTTGTGGTTTATTATCCTCCCTCTTCACCCGAGGCCGGTTCAACTAGAAAACGTTCTCGATTTACCCAGAAACGGCAAATGGCGTTGGTTTTTAAACCTATTTTGTAATCTTTAAAGGATCAGGATCGTTCCCTTTTAGAGCTTGTTTGTCTATCGATGGGAATTCTCAATCCGATTTTCCATACAACGTGATATCAGCCTTGGGCCACCTGTGATTAATGAACGCGCACGAAATGCACGGGTTTTTATGAGAGACGGGTGGAAAAATTTAATACAAAGGCATAAGCGGGGTCTGGACGGTTGTGCCTGCTGCACCAACGCGACATTTTGCCTTCCAGGCCACGGCATTTGTTTTTTCTCTAAGGAGAGTCAAAAAGCAAAAAGCGGTGATGCCAAATGCAGCCGCTGACGTCAGCGTCCGTACGTTCGTGCAGGAGTACCAAGGTAACCCGGGAGTCCCAAGGCAACCCAACGGAGTCCCAAGGCAACCCAGAGAGTCCCAAGGCAACCCGGTGGGGGAAGGAGAGTGCTATCTTTTTTTGGCTCTTTTTTTGGCGGGAAATCGCGCGGTGCTTTTGGGCAACCAGCGTTTTTCTCGGCGGGAAATCGCATGACCTTCTCGGCTTTTGAAAAAATAGTTTTTTTAAAAAAAAAGCTTAAGCTTATTTAGCAAAACGATTGTTCGACAGCTTTAAACTTGAGAAAAATATCTAATATCTATCAACGGATAAAAAAAGTTCAAAAGGATACTCAGTTGTCTTTTTGGTGGAACGCGAAAAGTTCAAGTTGCGAAATTTGCATTCGAGGACTTCATCCTTGTTTTCTTCATGACGTAGAGCAACGGGTGTAAGGTACATGATTTTGAGCATTACGGTCAAAGCAATTACGTTTCGAAATGGGAATTTAATTCATGTCATTAGAAATGTGTCATTTACCTTTTTATTTATGTTGACGTTGACTTTTAAAATAATTAACAAACGCCCTCAGATTTGAGACAGATGTAGTCTTGAATATTTTGCCATGCTCAACCGAGTTCACTCGAGTGGACAGATCCACGATGCTGGAAGTGTAACGGGAATTTCATTTAAGTATAAGCTGGTGACTTTGCGAAAAAAAACTTTTTCAAAAATGATTTCCTTGTCCATTATCTCGTGTTTTTTATTCATAACAGTAGGTCAAAGCACAGTCGTAAGACAGCAGCATCTAATTTGCACAAGCATCACTTCAGTGAGATGTCGGCGAATACTTATTGCCAATTTTGACTGCTGGGTCCATCTCTTTGGGCACTTGTCGATTTTCTTGTCCTAGAAGTTTTCAATACAAAAAATCTTTTAGGCGTAGCAGTTGTCGGTTTAAAGCTATTCTATCCAAAAAGCTTCCGAGAACAGTTTTGTGCGCCCCAAATTTATTCACTTCGCAGCCGCAAAACTTATGTCATAGTCTAAACGATGCCTGGTTTGTTTTGCTTTCAATCTTGATGGTCTCTAGCTAGAAAACGAAATATAAAAGATGAGAGCAATTCTCTGTAAGAAGCAAGCAAAGTAGGAAATGAACATTTTGACCCCCCAACTCAAATTTGCATGCAAGTAGACATCCAGGGGGGGCGGGGGGTGTTCAAAAATGGCCATTATTTAGGTCATAACTTAATTGTCGCCATCGTAATAGCGAATCTTTGTTGAAGCCCGTGAACCCAATTTTGAACTCATAAACTTTTGTAAAACTGCAAAATTTAAACCGTTATTTCTTAAATCTATCAAAACCCTACAACTACAGGCTTGGGACAAAGGTAAAACCGCTATAATTCTAACTTCCTTCCATGTATATGGCTTTTCATTACATTTACCGTAAAAAAAAATGAACGGCAAATTAACTACACGGTGTCTTGGCCATTTTAATTCGTGAGTAAAACAAGTAGTACATTTCTTTTAATATCTCCAGAAGTACATGACCTCTAGAATTGAAACTACATGTATAGCTTACAACAGACTCCGTAGTTACTAAATCTATCCAATTCTCAGCGGGGTGGGCTTATTTTGTTTTCAGAGCAATCAACAAAGAAACCATAAAAATGAGATTTCTAAGCCTGCAATGCAGTCGTTTTCTGGGGACGCGCGAGTAACAAAATGTCGGTTAATCGTAGCCGCCATGTTGGATTTGGAAAATCTTAGGGAGCTGGGGAGGGGGCGGGGAGGGGGCTGGGGAGAAAGGAAAAAACGCCTTCCCGTAAAGGCTGTGAAAAGAAACACCCTTTAATTAGTTTCGCTTGACCGCTTTTCTAGAAATGATCAACAGGCGAATCAAAATAAAGTCGCGGATTTACCGGAAGCTAAAAATTAACTTTCGACAAAAATAAAAACGCGTGTAGCAGTCTGCTGCCCGTGACCACAAAGTTATCGCGACTGCTGTGAATGGACACATCGAGAATGTCTTACAGTTTCAAGAGGGGTTACCCACACGTTTGACTGAAATAGAATTAAGCCATCTACTACAACTTCAATTTCTCGACGAAAAGACGTCTATAGATCACACTCCGTGATACGAAACACAAAATCCTGCAGCAGAGTTTTTTAACACAATAAGCCGGGCCCGGCGTTACAAACAAAGAAACTCGTTACGTTGCAGATAATACTTCAGATCCTTTATTGTCACAAATTAAAACATGAGAGGCTCAAGAACCCATCAAGTGCATAAACGAGCCAAATTCAACGATCTAACATGCCAACAGCGGCACTAAAAAGTCGCTTCACATGTACAGACGATCAGAGGTCACTTAACTGGGAATATCACACAGGCGTAAAGCCACAGGAGTCCATCATACAAATATCAAATATGCCCCTAGCCTGCGAAGCAAGCGTTTCCGTGGGTTTTTCCTTTTTTTTTTGCCCATTCAAAAAGCAAAAAGAGCTTCAAACCTGCGAAAAGTCCTACGGAAACGCTTGCTACGCAGGCTAATATGCCCCTGGATATGACCTTTCATAGCAATCCTTTAAATGCGACGCATTAATCTTAACAGCCTAATTCGGTCACTGTTTAAAAATAAATCCTCCAAGCTTAACCACTGCAAAAATACAAGAAGCAAAATGGTCGAAACACCGAGATATGTAAGCACGGCTTATTCAGACGTGAATTAGGAGTCGTGCAGCATACTATGACGTGTGATCCCCGCCAAAATTGACTTTCTAAATTTTAGATTGTCGAACCAAATTCTGGTCCATTAATTTATCAATTATGCACCAAATTCTATTCTGTGACTCTAAATTCGATAACACTAACACATCCTACGACAACAAATTCGGTTCGATTAAATTGTATCCCGAGATATCCAATTCGATAACAATAAATTCTATCCTGTGACACCACATTCGGCAACACCAAATTCTATCCTGTAACATCACATTCGGCAACACTAAATTCTATCCTGTGACATCACATTCGGCAACACAAAATTCTATCCTGTGACATCACATTCGGCAACACTAAATTCTATCCTGTGACATCACATTCGGTAACACTAAATTCTATCCTGTGACATCACATTCGGCAACATTAAATTCTATCCTGTGACATCACATTCGGTAACACTAAATTCTATCCTGTGACATCACATTTGGCAACACTATAAAATTCTATCTTGTGACATTAAATTGGGCAAGACCAATTCGATAAGGACCAAATTGTATCCTGCGACATTAGGAGTTATCAAATATGAAGCCACCAAAATTCGCTGTTGTGCAAATTCTGTCCGTCACTGCGCGCGCACGTAAAACACCGTATCCTGCACCTTTGTATCCTGGTACCCAGGTCCCCGTAGCGTGGAGAAAGCCTGGTTACCTGGTAAAGTAATTTATTTCCCGCGCAAATTAAATGTATTCTCTTTCCTCGCGATATGGCGGACAGTAGACCTTCTCAATCGGGGAGCGACAACACCAACAACGAAACATATTTTGAGACTGTTGTTTCTTTGCTACGGCGAGCAGAATCGCTTCTATCTTCGCGACTTTCTGGTAACAACATATCTGCAGGTGCTGAAACCAACACTGGTGGTTCAAACCCAGAAACTGTAAGTTCAAGTGAGAGAAGCGACCGTTCACTTGCAAACTTCCGTACGTTGTTTGCAAGGTACAACAATACTGGTGGTGGCAGTCGATCGTCTCTCCCTGCTCCATCGCTTGGACAAGCAAGGGCAGGGCCGCCAGCAAAGCGAAAGAAGTTTGGTCCTTTTATTGCAAAAGAAACATGGACTCATGATTTCTTTTGTCTAGCCGATCATAGGGGGGATAAATTTCTCCTTCAAGACGCCGGACTAGGGCGGAAAACAGTTGTCTTTAACAGGAAGGACGGGGCGTTGGCTTTTGTTGAGAAGATCGAGTCCGTTTATCCAAAGTTGAAAGACGCAGGCGGATTCGAACTTCTTCGAAGCGGCCCCTCAAGCAAGGATCTGATAGTTATCAACCCACCAGCATCGGGTTATACTGTTCCCTTCCTGAAAGAAGTATCGGGTCTCGGTCAGGCACTGGCCTACATACGGCCACTACAAAGGTCCCTGACATTGGAGCCAGTGCAGCCGCTTTTCAAGGTATGATGATTGCTCTCACTGAAATTTAGACTTATTTTGCGTGTCATAACTGAGACAATTTGTTATTACATAAATGATATTAGTCAAAGCATTATTTCTTTATCACAAGATTCGCCTTCATGTTGTATGAAAAACTGTTCAAGGTCTGAAGAACGGTAAGGGTCAAGGGAACGGGTTGCACAGCCTGTCCCCAGGTCCAGTGTTCTCGGGGAGGAGGTTGCAATGCAATTCAGGGAAGAGAAATGCCTCAAGTGGAAAATTTAAACACGATATAAGCCTTCAAGTTCATCAGAAGGGGCCCAACACAAAATTCTATTGTAAGTTTCATAGCAAACAAGATAACAAAAACCAGATCTATCTCGAGAAAGTAAAGCAGGATGCAAGAAAGGGTATATAGCCAGCTACTCAATGTTGTAGAGAAAAAAAAAGGAATGAGGTATCAATAATAGTTAACCAGAAGGAAACTGATGCAATTCTGAACAACAATTCACTGTGAGCTAGATATTTTTCGAATAAATGAATGGAATATTATCTAACTCATTATAAGGTCAGATAGATAATTAGGGACGAAAAATGCCCGCCATGTCAACTAAACAAAGGAAAAAGCGCGGAGCAAAATGACGAGGTCAGACAGATAAGAACAACCGGGGCAATGAAACAACATACGAGAAACCTCTAATGTAACGAAAACGCACGCGAAGAAATTAACATACCCCCTGCACCTGACAAAAGTTTGAAAACAGGACGTCACCTCAGTTGAATTGCTGGCATTTATTGAAAAGCCTCGATTGCATCCCCAAAATAGTTGTTTTTCCCGAAATTCTTTGAGGATTTCTCAATATTCTGAACACTAGTCACATTAGCAACATTTTTCTCTTATCTGGAGAAAAAAATTTAACACGCCTCGAGCAGGCATGTTAAATCATTTTCACTTGCTTTCGGTTGTCCTAAGCTTAATTACTCTTAGTGACATCTTATCTCATACTAATTTAGAAGTAAATCAACTTGCACTTGAAAATCAGTCAGTCTCATGACATGAGATAAAATCGGGTGTTTCCGAAAGCAAGCAAGAAAAGCAAGAAAAAATGGCAAAGGATAATCATAACGCCTTTTTCCGAAACAACATTCTTAAAAGAGAATGTAAAGGACTTTAAACAAAGACTGCATGTTGCAGATTATACAGAAGCTAAGGTAGTATCGTGACAAAGAAATGTTGTCCTTAAACAATAAAAATTGCACAACATGCACAAAGTATTGTCATTAGAAACAGAACACCTTCCTTCCGTCCGCAATCTTTACAAGAAGTGTATTGAATCGAACAGAAATTGACAGCTGGTAAACAGAAATATAGCAAGACCCTTGCATAATTTCATCTAGAAAGGGGAATCTTTTAAAGACATTTGTAAACAGGAATTTGTTTCAAACTCCTCGTAGCCGCTAAATCAACATTGAGCGCTCTGCTTTACTTCACTTGATCACAGCTAAGTTACACGATCTAGACCGGTTCAGGGATGAAGATAAAAAAAAAAAAACGAAGAGTCTTAAGAAATGACTACATACAAAACTAACGAAAAACGAAAACTAAGGAAACAGCAAACTAAAGGTAATACAATAATGTACCTTGTCAGTGGTAGCGCTAATATAAAACCGAAAACGACGAGCAGAAAAGTGGGCAAACTTGAACTTAAACACTTCCACAAAGCGCAACTGACTACGAACTATGCAAATGACTAACGAAACTAATAAACAATAAAATACCTAATTATAAGGGAAAACCTACACGCAAAAATAAAAAGATTACACAAAAAATTGAAAATTACGAGAGAGAAAATTGATGTTTAAAAAACGCGTAATTTGCGCTAACGCCTCGATCTGTGCCATATGTGCTATTTGCACCTTTAGAATTTCTGTGAAATGTTTCTCCTGTGGAAATAAAGTCGAAGTTTAAACATGTGGGTTCTCCAGGTTGTTGTGCTGATGACGTGATATGTGTTTCTCCAAGGATCTTCCCGGAACATCAACGGAGTGCCCTAGGGTACAGTGCATCTCCTGTAAACTGCAGTTGCCCGTAACAGGGGTAAGGGAACACCAGATGGTATGCCCTGAACGCCGGACAACAGCAAATGCGGTACGGTACTTAGTGAAAAGTTTTCACAACGGTTATACTTTCCCTGAGTATTGCCAGCCAGATTTATAGAGGCCTTGAAAGTTGCTTAAATTTTGGAATTCCATTTTGCTAATCTCATAAAAGTGGTGCAGTTATATCTGAGTGAATTATTTATAAAGGTACGAGTAACAGTAGCCGGATGCCCAACCTTTACCCCCTAAGGTTGATTTGTCAGAAACGTAGGGCATGGGAGGTGGGATGGGGGTGGAGGGGAAGGTCTCTGTTAAATATACGTTGTGATCGTCCCACAAGCCATTTTACTTAAATCTTCTTGGTTTTGAGTCACAAGAGCAAGGCGTGGGTCGCGTGACAACTGAGATTAAACACGTATTCTGCAGCTTATAGAGGAAAACATAAATTTTCAGTATTGCCATCCTAATTCACCTCCCCATATGTTTGAGTTCCCGTATTTTTCTTGTTCGAGAGTTCATATCTTTCCTGCTCTATGGTTCATTACAATTTCAGTTAAGGGAATTGTTTTCCACACCTGTCTTGCTGTAGATACCAACAGGATCTGAAGCTTGTGAAAACGAAGATGACGAAGGATGGAGTGGACAACCAGCAGAGCAAAGGTGTGACAGAAGGACAGTTACCCTCGTTATGTTTCCGTGTAGAAAATATTAACCCTCGTCGTGCACCATCCTGTTCACATGAAGTAAGGGGGACCCGCCTAACAGGGCTAAAACATAGGTGTGCCGTTCTTAGACTTCTAAAAGCCTTCTACCCGTGATGTGGCAGCGTGACTGGGGCCTCCTGCAGTGAGGGAACATGCGCTAGCTCTAAATAAATGCTCCAAATAGTACTTTTTCGTCGTTTTCCAGTGTAAGTCACACGCTCACTTGTCCTAGTTCAGAACAGTTCACCTACGGTAGTTACGTCGCAGTGATATTTTGTTAACTTGATTCAAGCTTATCGTATCATGGAAACTTCTCTTGCTAAGGCAACTCACTCAAATTTCAAACACAGCTAATATCCCTTCAACTGATGAATACGTAATTGCTTATTCACTTTGTTTGCACTTCAAAACAAAGTACAATTATCCAGTTCCGGCCACGAGGACATCTGGCCTCAATAGGTAGATAATCGTCTGCTGTCAAGTACCTCACTAGCATAAAAGATCAGAGGAAAGTTTTCCGACGGAAAAAGTTGAAAGACTTCGACGGGGAATTTTTAATTTTATTTATTGATTTTATTTTGTTGCATTAGCCTGATAACCCTGGCGCGACCATTAACGTGCGAAAAACAGATAGGCTACCTAACAGGTGCATTGGTTTTTCTAGCATACCGTAGCTAAATTCGCCAGAATTAAAATAAGTCACTGAAGAAATCTAGAGCTGTCGTGGAACTCTATACTTATGTTACTGTTACTTAGCGTAACAAACTCAATTTTTTTCCAATAGTGGTGCGATTCAAGATCAGTCACAGTGTCCATCCCCTTCCACAACGCAGTGCACAACGCCAACGGATGAAGACCCCAGTATTGCTGCTCTGAGCGAGTTATGTCCTGATGCAAGTTCAGAACAAATCCTGCAGTCACTCAACCGTAACAGAGGAGATGTTAACCTCGCTGCCCAGGAATTACTAGGTCTATCCCAGGATTCCTTCAGTCATGGTGAGGATCGTGAGATTCGTTCAGCTGTCGAAGACATCCATGCCATCAAGTTACGCTCTTTGCTGTACAGAATAGCATGATGACTCTTAACCTTTACATCACTAGCTCCTGACAGATAATGTCAATGATTAATTGCAATGATTACAGTGGCTTTTCCGATTACTCCCTTAAACGTTTATGACGCTGTGAGGTTTAGTCTGCAATTGTACATAGGCAAGGGTTGCCTTTTTTCTGGCTAGGAAATCCATATCCCAGCAACAATTTCATCAGTGAAATGATGTGAACTGCGGGAATTCAAATGAAACGAAGATGTAACTATCGCAGTTGCTATCGCATTTTAAGCAATTGCGATTACATGCAACTGCGATAGTCACATCTTCATATCAGTTTCATCAACGGCACAAGCGAGAAGGCTTTTTCGTAGTAAAATATAATCATAATGGTTCAATAGTTGTCCTCCGTTTTTATCTTTTCCAAGTGACGAGTCCAGGGACGATGATGCTGAATTGTTGACCCCAGTATTCCTATCGAAGTCAACACCAGAAAAAATGAAACTTCTATCAACACCAGAAGATGCTTTGGAAGCGTTTCAACAAGCTTGCGTTCAAACAAACTCTCCCAGGGAACTTTTTATGGTTAACCGAATGGACGGAAGCGAAGAGCTCAAAAGAGACCTTTTGGGCTTGTATAAAGACCCCAAGAAGAACCTGAAAGCTCGACCGAAGGTGCGCTTCGAAGGAGAGGAAGGGGTTGGCGTGGGGCCCATCAGAGAATTTTTTGTCTGCGCTCTGAAGATTCCACAAGAGGGAATTCATGGCGAAGGAAGGCCGATTGTTTTCTTCGAAGGAGAACGTGATCATTTGCTTCCCATACACAACCAAGTTGTTCAACAAATGGGAGCCTTTACTTGCATTGGGAGGATAATTGGTCATTCTATTTTACACGGAGGGCCAGGTCTTCATGGGCTCTCTCCAGTGGCAAAACACTATTGGTCGCATGAAGATCTGGCAAGCAACCCTCCCCCTATAGAGCTTGAGGATATCCCAGACTACAACCTGCGAGAGGCTGTACAAGAGGTCTGTAGCCTAGTACACTTTCCTGTGCATCGCATTCTTTGCCAGATTAACCGAACATGCAGGCAATCTTGATGAACCGGCTTTTATATTTCCTTAGACATTTACTCGTGAAATGATACATATCATTTTTTCATCGGTTTTGCTCGTCTTGATTTTATCTTTTCTTGCGTCTAACGGGTCAAATTAGTTAAGACCATTTTAACATGCCGCACTGCGCCTGCCAAAATGGGCTGGCTAGCGACTACCGTTATGCTCGAAACCGATTGCGTCGCACCAGTCACTCTTTTGATCATACAGGATCGTATTTTGGATCACCCAGTATTAATGGCTCACACCCAATGGTCTAGCGTGAGAGACGTCAACAAGGGCTAGATACAGCCGTCTACATGTGTGGCCTTCTTGGTTGTTTAATATACGAAATTGCTTTGGAATATTTACTCTACCATATATATATATATCTATACGATATATATATATTTATTAAAAACCGGACTAGGTATATTGGTTTTCTAGCATTTTGATTGGCTCAACGGAGCTAGGCTATCAGCTCATATACCTGCTGCGACCAAATATGGTCAACGAACATTTAACAACAAAGTAAGCTGAAAGTTTTTTTTCCTCGCGAGCAACCCGGCGAGAAAAATGGACGAGAAAAATCACTTGGCAGATAATTTAAATTAAGCAGAAATTCCAGCAGCGTCACCAACAAGCATCACCAACAGCGTCGTCTAACACTAGTCAAAATTGTTTGGAGAAACTGTGCAGAAATAGAAATTTAAGCATTAAGCGTTGTGTTTACAATTAATAATTTCTTTTGTCGATCGTCTCGTCGATCATAAAAATTGAACAAACGGTATCTTTTATCAGGAAAGCGTTGCACTTCAAAATATCAAGACAAGATATAAAATAAAACACAGTGAAGTGGGGTAGAAGCATTTAATAAAAACTATCACACATTCACGGCGAGTCAGTGCTAAAATCATAAAGTAGTCTAAACAAGTACTAAACAAACTACAGCTGCAAACTACCAAGAAGGAAGGAAGGGCGAGTTTTTTTCGGCTTTAACACGCAAAATTGACATTGGTTTACCTGCACTCGTTGTAGCTCTGTGTTCCAACAGGTCCAAATGCTCAGATAGAAAGCGGATGCCATGTAAACGAAGTTTGAATGTTGTTTTTACCATTCTGTCCTCAACCTCAAAACCGAGAACAACTACATTTTGTACTTTGCGTTTAACAAACTCTGATGGTGAATTCTAATGTTCCTCGCTACAGCAATCTCGCTTCTGAGCTGCATAGAAATTACTTCTTCAAGTTCAAATTAGTTCTGTCTTCAGCTCGATCAAACACGCACATGTACATGATGGCTCCGTTGTACGAACAGATTACAAACTTGTTCCGTTTCAACTCCAGCAGCTAATATGGTGAAATTGTACAGCTTCAATCCGCTTTGAGCGATGATTACAACAATGTTTCAGGAAAAATCAAACATGTACCATATTTCAGAGCCAATAATTAGAAGAATTTTTTCCAAAACTTGTGCTACTTTGTTCACTTTCGAGTAGTTTTCATTGATTCATTCAGCTTTGCAATGAAACGCTGCAACACTTCGCAAGGTTTTGGCGCCTTTTTCGTTCAGTCATGTGATCGATTCTTGTTCCCTTCTTATCTCTGTTCTCATCATCCGTTTCCCGTTCTTTCTAGATATTTTTTTAATAGTGGTTAAGTTTTTAATAAAACAATTATTCTACTCGGGCTTGCTGGATATCAAATGATTATAACCAACTCGGCGCTACGCGCCTCGTTGGTTATCTATCATTTGATATCCAGCGCTCCCTCGTAGAATAATAATATATATATATATATATATATATATATATATATATATATATATATATATATATATATATATTTAACAATTATTCTACGAGGGCGCGCTGGATATCGAATGATAGATACGCGCCTCGTTGGTTATCTATCATTTGATATCCAGCGCTCCCTCGTAGAATAATAATATATATATATATATATATATATATATATATATATATATATATATATATATATATTTAACAATTATTCTACGAGGGCGCGCTGGATATCGAATGATAGATAACCAACGAGGCGCGTAGCGCCGAGTTGGTTATAATCATTTGATATCCAGCAAGCCCGAGTAGAATAATTGTTTTATTAAAAACTTAACCACTAGCTGCTGGAGTTGAAACTGAACAAGTTTGTAATCTGTTCGCACAACGGAGCCATCATGTGCGTGTTTCATCGAACTGAAGAGGTAATTTCCATGTAGCTCAGAAGCAAGATTACTGTAGTGAGGAACATTAGAAGTCACCATCATAGTTTGTTAAATGCAAAGTGCAAAATGCAGTTGTTCTCGGTTTAGAGGTTGCGGACGGAATGGTAAGCTTAAAAACAACATTCAAACAACTGGAAAAGCGATTCAACTCCCTTTACATGGCATCCGATTTCTATCTGAGCATTTGGACCTGTTGGAACACAGAGCTACAACGAGAGCAGGTAAACCAGTGTCAATTTTGCGTGTTAAAGGCGAAAAAAATCTCGCCCTTCCTTCCTTCTTGGTAGTTTGCCGCTGTATTTTTTTAGTACTTGTTTAGACTGCCTCATGATTTTCGCACCGACTCGCCAGGAATGTGTGATAGTTTTTATTAAATGCTCCTGCCCCATTTCACTGTGTTTTATTTTATGTCTTGTCTTGATATTTTGAAGTGGAAAGCTTTCCTAATAAAACCTACCGTGTTCAATTTCAATAATCGACGTGACGATCGATGAAAGAATTCAAATTAATTGTAAACACGACGCTTAATGCTTAAATTTCTATTTCTACACAGTTTCTTCAAACAGTTTTGACTTGTGTTAGACGACGCTGCTGGTGATGCTTGTTGGTGACGATGTTGGAATTTCCGCTTAATTTAAATTCGCTACCAAGGGATTTTTCTCGTCCATTTTTCTCGTCGGGTTGCTCGCGAGGAAAAAACTTTCAGCTCACTTTGTTGTTGAGTGTTCATTGACCATATTTGTCGCAGCAGGTATATGAGCTGATAGCCTAGCTCCGTTCAGCCAATCAAAATGCTAGAAATCCAATATACCTAGTCCAGTTTTTAATAAATATATATATCTGAGTGGTTTTAGAACAACATATCTGACACAACGCCTAGACAGAGCCACATGAGCGCCTGTGTGACTCTCTCCCCACCCCTCCCCTGCAGTTCCGCAGGGACCTCAGAGCAGCTCCGACCCTCCCTGGGTTAGCCAACCCCTCGCTCGAGTTTGTCCGCCTAGCTAGATAAACTCTCTGTGCACAGAGTCAAGCGATCAGTTTGCCCTAAACAGAAAGTTCACACTTCTCTTTCAGATCTCTCGCACAGCACAGCTAAGGTTAAGCCCCACTATCCCCCCCTGAGTGAGTCCCAGACCCAACTTTCACCAGTGGTCACAAAGCTTGGTCCCCGGGGAGCACGGTGGTGTGCCGTTTGACAGTCCCCCCCCCCCTCACTTTTGGTCGGCCGCCGAAGGCTTAGTCCTGGACTACGTCCAGGACAAAGCGAAAAAGTTACGACACAGTTTTTTCAAATTTGCTCAGATCACAGGCAGAAAAAGACCCGTTCTGCTGAAAACCAACTGAAAATGCCCCCAAAATTAAGCAGAGCCTGCAGCCATGCTGCTGAGCTCGACAAAGTTTTATCAATGAATTTTCTTCAGAACTATCTGAGTGGTTTTAGAACAACATATCTGACACAACGCCTAGACAGAGCCACATGAGCGCCTGTGTGACTCTCTCCCCACCCCTCCCCTGCAGTTCCGCAGGGACCTCAGAGCAGCTCCGACCCTCCCTGGGTTAGCCAACCCCTCGCTCGAGTTTGTCCGCCTAGCTAGATAAACTCTCTGTGCACAGAGTCAAGCGATCAGTTTGCCCTAAACAGAAAGTTCACACTTCTCTTTCAGATCTCTCGCACAGCACAGCTAAGGTTAAGCCCCACTATCCCCCCCTGAGTGAGTCCCAGACCCAACTTTCACCAGTGGTCACAAAGCTTGGTCCCCGGGGAGCACGGTGGTGTGCCGTTTGACAGTCCCCCCCCTCACTTTTGGTCGGCCGCCGAAGGCTTAGTCCTGGACTACGTCCAGGACAAAGCGAAAAAGTTACGACACAGTTTTTTCAAATTTGCTCAGATCACAGGCAGAAAAAGACCCGTTCTGCTGAAAACCAACTGAAAATGCCCCCAAAATTAAGCAGAGCCTGCAGCCATGCTGCTGAGCTCGACAAAGTTTTATCAATGAATTTTCTTCAGAACTATCTGAGTGGTTTTAGAACAACATATCTGACACAACGCCTAGACAGAGCCACATGAGCGCCTGTGTGACTCTCTCCCCACCCCTCCCCTGCAGTTCCGCAGGGACCTCAGAGCAGCTCCGACCCTCCCTGGGTTAGCCAACCCCTCGCTCGAGTTTGTCCGCCTAGCTAGATAAACTCTCTGTGCACAGAGTCAAGCGATCAGTTTGCCCTAAACAGAAAGTTCACACTTCTCTTTCAGATCTCTCGCACAGCACAGCTAAGGTTAAGCCCCACTATCCCCCCCTGAGTGAGTCCCAGACCCAACTTTCACCAGTGGTCACAAAGCTTGGTCCCCGGGGAGCACGGTGGTGTGCCGTTTGACAGTCCCCCCCCCCCTCACTTTTGGTCCGCCGCCGAAGGCTTAGTCCTGGACTACGTCCAGGACAAAGCGAAAAAGTTACGACACAGTTTTTTCAAATTTGCTCAGATCACAGGCAGAAAAAGACCCGTTCTGCTGAAAACCAACTGAAAATGCCCCCAAAATTAAGCAGAGCCTGCAGCCATGCTGCTGAGCTCGACAAAGTTTTATCAATGAATTTTCTTCAGAACTATCTGAGTGGTTTTAGAACAACATATCTGACACAACGCCTAGACAGAGCCACATGAGCGCCTGTGTGACTCTCTCCCCACCCCTCCCCTGCAGTTCCGCAGGGACCTCAGAGCAGCTCCGACCCTCCCTGGGTTAGCCAACCCCTCGCTCGAGTTTGTCCGCCTAGCTAGATAAACTCTCTGTGCACAGAGTCAAGCGATCAGTTTGCCCTAAACAGAAAGTTCACACTTCTCTTTCAGATCTCTCGCACAGCACAGCTAAGGTTAAGCCCCACTATCCCCCCCTGAGTGAGTCCCAGACCCAACTTTCACCAGTGGTCACAAAGCTTGGTCCCCGGGGAGCACGGTGGTGTGCCGTTTGACAGTCCCCCCCCTCACTTTTGGTCGGCCGCCGAAGGCTTAGTCCTGGACTACGTCCAGGACAAAGCGAAAAAGTTACGACACAGTTTTTTCAAATTTGCTCAGATCACAGGCAGAAAAAGACCCGTTCTGCTGAAAACCAACTGAAAATGCCCCCAAAATTAAGCAGAGCCTGCAGCCATGCTGCTGAGCTCGACAAAGTTTTATCAATGAATTTTCTTCAGAACTATCTGAGTGGTTTTAGAACAACATATCTGACACAACGCCTAGACAGAGCCACATGAGCGCCTGTGTGACTCTCTCCCCACCCCTCCCCTGCAGTTCCGCAGGGACCTCAGAGCAGCTCCGACCCTCCCTGGGTTAGCCAACCCCTCGCTCGAGTTTGTCCGCCTAGCTAGATAAACTCTCTGTGCACAGAGTCAAGCGATCAGTTTGCCCTAAACAGAAAGTTCACACTTCTCTTTCAGATCTCTCGCACAGCACAGCTAAGGTTAAGCCCCACTATCCCCCCCTGAGTGAGTCCCAGACCCAACTTTCACCAGTGGTCACAAAGCTTGGTCCCCGGGGAGCACGGTGGTGTGCCGTTTGACAGTCCCCCCCCCTCACTTTTGGTCGGCCGCCGAAGGCTTAGTCCTGGACTACGTCCAGGACAAAGCGAAAAAGTTACGACACAGTTTTTTCAAATTTGCTCAGATCACAGGCAGAAAAAGACCCGTTCTGCTGAAAACCAACTGAAAATGCCCCCAAAATTAAGCAGAGCCTGCAGCCATGCTGCTGAGCTCGACAAAGTTTTATCAATGAATTTTCTTCAGAACTATCTGAGTGGTTGTAGAACAACATATCTGACACAACGCCTAGACAGAGCCACATGAGCGCCTGTGTGACTCTCTCCCCACCCCTCCCCTGCAGTTCCGCAGGGACCTCAGAGCAGCTCCGACCCTCCCTGGGTTAGCCAACCCCTCGCTCGAGTTTGTCCGCCTAGCTAGATAAACTCTCTGTGCACAGAGTCAAGCGATCAGCTTGCCCTAAACAGAAAGTTCACACTTCTCTTTCAGATCTCTCGCACAGCACAGCTAAGGTTAAGCCCCACTATCCCCCCCTGAGTGAGTCCCAGACCCAACTTTCACCAGTGGTCACAAAGCTTGGTCCCCGGGGAGCACGGTGGTGTGCCGTTTGACAGTCCCCCCCCCCTCACTTTTGGTCGGCCGCCGAAGGCTTAGTCCTGGACTACGTCCAGGACAAAGCGAAAAACTTACGACACAGTTTTTTCAAATTTGCTCAGATCACAGGCAGAAAAAGACCCGTTCTGCTGAAAACCAACTGAAAATGCCCCCAAATTAAGCAGAGCCTGCAGCCATGCTGCTGAGCTCGACAAAGTTTTATCAATGAATTTTCTTCAGAACTATCTGAGTGGTTTTAGAACAACATATCTGACACAACGCCTAGACAGAGCCACATGAGCGCCTGTGTGACTCTCTCCCCACCCCTCCCCTGCAGTTCCGCAGGGACCTCAGAGCAGCTCCGACCCTCCCTGGGTTAGCCAACCCCTCGCTCGAGTTTGTCCGCCTAGCTAGATAAACTCTCTGTGCACAGAGTCAAGCGATCAGTTTGCCCTAAACAGAAAGTTCACACTTCTCTTTCAGATCTCTCGCACAGCACAGCTAAGGTTAAGCCCCACTATCCCCCCCTGAGTGAGTCCCAGACCCAACTTTCACCAGTGGTCACAAAGCTTGGTCCCCGGGGAGCACGGTGGTGTGCCGTTTGACAGTCCCCCCCCTCACTTTTGGTCGGCCGCCGAAGGCTTAGTCCTGGACTACGTCCAGGACAAAGCGAAAAAGTTACGACACAGTTTTTTCAAATTTGCTCAGATCACAGGCAGAAAAAGACCCGTTCTGCTGAAAACCAACTGAAAATGCCCCCAAAATTAAGCAGAGCCTGCAGCCATGCTGCTGAGCTCGACAAAGTTTTATCAATGAATTTTCTTCAGAACTATCTGAGTGGTTTTAGAACAACATATCTGACACAACGCCTAGACAGAGCCACATGAGCGCCTGTGTGACTCTCTCCCCACCCCTCCCCTGCAGTTCCGCAGGGACCTCAGAGCAGCTCCGACCCTCCCTGGGTTAGCCAACCCCTCGCTCGAGTTTGTCCGCCTAGCTAGATAAACTCTCTGTGCACAGAGTCAAGCGATCAGTTTGCCCTAAACAGAAAGTTCACACTTCTCTTTCAGATCTCTCGCACAGCACAGCTAAGGTTAAGCCCCACTATCCCCCCCTGAGTGAGTCCCAGACCCAACTTTCACCAGTGGTCACAAAGCTTGGTCCCCGGGGAGCACGGTGGTGTGCCGTTTGACAGTCCCCCCCCCCTCACTTTTGGTCCGCCGCCGAAGGCTTAGTCCTGGACTACGTCCAGGACAAAGCGAAAAAGTTACGACACAGTTTTTTCAAATTTGCTCAGATCACAGGCAGAAAAAGACCCGTTCTGCTGAAAACCAACTGAAAATGCCCCCAAAATTAAGCAGAGCCTGCAGCCATGCTGCTGAGCTCGACAAAGTTTTATCAATGAATTTTCTTCAGAACTATCTGAGTGGTTTTAGAACAACATATCTGACACAACGCCTAGACAGAGCCACATGAGCGCCTGTGTGACTCTCTCCCCACCCCTCCCCTGCAGTTCCGCAGGGACCTCAGAGCAGCTCCGACCCTCCCTGGGTTAGCCAACCCCTCGCTCGAGTTTGTCCGCCTAGCTAGATAAACTCTCTGTGCACAGAGTCAAGCGATCAGTTTGCCCTAAACAGAAAGTTCACACTTCTCTTTCAGATCTCTCGCACAGCACAGCTAAGGTTAAGCCCCACTATCCCCCCCTGAGTGAGTCCCAGACCCAACTTTCACCAGTGGTCACAAAGCTTGGTCCCCGGGGAGCACGGTGGTGTGCCGTTTGACAGTCCCCCCCCTCACTTTTGGTCGGCCGCCGAAGGCTTAGTCCTGGACTACGTCCAGGACAAAGCGAAAAAGTTACGACACAGTTTTTTCAAATTTGCTCAGATCACAGGCAGAAAAAGACCCGTTCTGCTGAAAACCAACTGAAAATGCCCCCAAAATTAAGCAGAGCCTGCAGCCATGCTGCTGAGCTCGACAAAGTTTTATCAATGAATTTTCTTCAGAACTATCTGAGTGGTTTTAGAACAACATATCTGACACAACGCCTAGACAGAGCCACATGAGCGCCTGTGTGACTCTCTCCCCACCCCTCCCCTGCAGTTCCGCAGGGACCTCAGAGCAGCTCCGACCCTCCCTGGGTTAGCCAACCCCTCGCTCGAGTTTGTCCGCCTAGCTAGATAAACTCTCTGTGCACAGAGTCAAGCGATCAGTTTGCCCTAAACAGAAAGTTCACACTTCTCTTTCAGATCTCTCGCACAGCACAGCTAAGGTTAAGCCCCACTATCCCCCCCTGAGTGAGTCCCAGACCCAACTTTCACCAGTGGTCACAAAGCTTGGTCCCCGGGGAGCACGGTGGTGTGCCGTTTGACAGTCCCCCCCCCCTCACTTTTGGTCCGCCGCCGAAGGCTTAGTCCTGGACTACGTCCAGGACAAAGCGAAAAAGTTACGACACAGTTTTTTCAAATTTGCTCAGATCACAGGCAGAAAAAGACCCGTTCTGCTGAAAACCAACTGAAAATGCCCCCAAAATTAAGCAGAGCCTGCAGCCATGCTGCTGAGCTCGACAAAGTTTTATCAATGAATTTTCTTCAGAACTATCTGAGTGGTTTTAGAACAACATATCTGACACAACGCCTAGACAGAGCCACATGAGCGCCTGTGTGACTCTCTCCCCACCCCTCCCCTGCAGTTCCGCAGGGACCTCAGAGCAGCTCCGACCCTCCCTGGGTTAGCCAACCCCTCGCTCGAGTTTGTCCGCCTAGCTAGATAAACTCTCTGTGCACAGAGTCAAGCGATCAGTTTGCCCTAAACAGAAAGTTCACACTTCTCTTTCAGATCTCTCGCACAGCACAGCTAAGGTTAAGCCCCACTATCCCCCCCTGAGTGAGTCCCAGACCCAACTTTCACCAGTGGTCACAAAGCTTGGTCCCCGGGGAGCACGGTGGTGTGCCGTTTGACAGTCCCCCCCCCTCACTTTTGGTCGGCCGCCGAAGGCTTAGTCCTGGACTACGTCCAGGACAAAGCGAAAAAGTTACGACACAGTTTTTTCAAATTTGCTCAGATCACAGGCAGAAAAAGACCTGTTCTGCTGAAAACCAACTGAAAATGCCCCCAAAATTAAGCAGAGCCTGCAGCCATGCTGCTGAGCTCGACAAAGTTTTATCAATGAATTTTCTTCAGAACTATCTGAGTGGTTGTAGAACAACATATCTGACACAACGCCTAGACAGAGCCACATGAGCGCCTGTGTGACTCTCTCCCCACCCCTCCCCTGCAGTTCCGCAGGGACCTCAGAGCAGCTCCGACCCTCCCTGGGTTAGCCAACCCCTCGCTCGAGTTTGTCCGCCTAGCTAGATAAACTCTCTGTGCACAGAGTCAAGCGATCAGCTTGCCCTAAACAGAAAGTTCACACTTCTCTTTCAGATCTCTCGCACAGCACAGCTAAGGTTAAGCCCCACTATCCCCCCCTGAGTGAGTCCCAGACCCAACTTTCACCAGTGGTCACAAAGCTTGGTCCCCGGGGAGCACGGTGGTGTGCCGTTTGACAGTCCCCCCCCCCCTCACTTTTGGTCGGCCGCCGAAGGCTTAGTCCTGGACTACGTCCAGGACAAAGCGAAAAACTTACGACACAGTTTTTTCAAATTTGCTCAGATCACAGGCAGAAAAAGACCCGTTCTGCTGAAAACCAACTGAAAATGCCCCCAAATTAAGCAGAGCCTGCAGCCATGCTGCTGAGCTCGACAAAGTTTTATCAATGAATTTTCTTCAGAACTATCTGAGTGGTTTTAGAACAACATATCTGACACAACGCCTAGACAGAGCCACATGAGCGCCTGTGTGACTCTCTCCCCACCCCTCCCCTGCAGTTCCGCAGGGACCTCAGAGCAGCTCCGACCCTCCCTGGGTTAGCCAACCCCTCGCTCGAGTTTGTCCGCCTAGCTAGATAAACTCTCTGTGCACAGAGTCAAGCGATCAGTTTGCCCTAAACAGAAAGTTCACACTTCTCTTTCAGATCTCTCGCACAGCACAGCTAAGGTTAAGCCCCACTATCCCCCCCTGAGTGAGTCCCAGACCCAACTTTCACCAGTGGTCACAAAGCTTGGTCCCCGGGGAGCACGGTGGTGTGCCGTTTGACAGTCCCCCCCCCTCACTTTTGGTCGGCCGCCGAAGGCTTAGTCCTGGACTACGTCCAGGACAAAGCGAAAAAGTTACGACACAGTTTTTTCAAATTTGCTCAGATCACAGGCAGAAAAAGACCCGTTCTGCTGAAAACCAACTGAAAATGCCCCCAAAATTAAGCAGAGCCTGCAGCCATGCTGCTGAGCTCGACAAAGTTTTATCAATGAATTTTCTTCAGAACTATCTGAGTGGTTTTAGAACAACATATCTGACACAACGCCTAGACAGAGCCACATGAGCGCCTGTGTGACTCTCTCCCCACCCCTCCCCTGCAGTTCCGCAGGGACCTCAGAGCAGCTCCGACCCTCCCTGGGTTAGCCAACCCCTCGCTCGAGTTTGTCCGCCTAGCTAGATAAACTCTCTGTGCACAGAGTCAAGCGATCAGTTTGCCCTAAACAGAAAGTTCACACTTCTCTTTCAGATCTCTCGCACAGCACAGCTAAGGTTAAGCCCCACTATCCCCCCCTGAGTGAGTCCCAGACCCAACTTTCACCAGTGGTCACAAAGCTTGGTCCCCGGGGAGCACGGTGGTGTGCCGTTTGACAGTCCCCCCCCTCACTTTTGGTCGGCCGCCGAAGGCTTAGTCCTGGACTACGTCCAGGACAAAGCGAAAAAGTTACGACACAGTTTTTTCAAATTTGCTCAGATCACAGGCAGAAAAAGACCCGTTCTGGTGAAAACCAACTGAAAATGCCCCCAAAATTAAGCAGAGCCTGCAGCCATGCTGCTGAGCTCGACAAAGTTTTATCAATGAATTTTCTTCAGAACTATCTGAGTGGTTTTAGAACAACATATCTGACACAACGCCTAGACAGAGCCACATGAGCGCCTGTGTGACTCTCTCCCCACCCCTCCCCTGCAGTTCCGCAGGGACCTCAGAGCAGCTCCGACCCTCCCTGGGTTAGCCAACCCCTCGCTCGAGTTTGTCCGCCTAGCTAGATAAACTCTCTGTGCACAGAGTCAAGCGATCAGTTTGCCCTAAACAGAAAGTTCACACTTCTCTTTCAGATCTCTCGCACAGCACAGCTAAGGTTAAGCCCCACTATCCCCCCCTGAGTGAGTCCCAGACCCAACTTTCACCAGTGGTCACAAAGCTTGGTCCCCGGGGAGCACGGTGGTGTGCCGTTTGACAGTCCCCCCCCTCACTTTTGGTCGGCCGCCGAAGGCTTAGTCCTGGACTACGTCCAGGACAAAGCGAAAAAGTTACGACACAGTTTTTTCAAATTTGCTCAGATCACAGGCAGAAAAAGACCCGTTCTGCTGAAAACCAACTGAAAATGCCCCCAAAATTAAGCAGAGCCTGCAGCCATGCTGCTGAGCTCGACAAAGTTTTATCAATGAATTTTCTTCAGAACTATCTGAGTGGTTTTAGAACAACATATCTGACACAACGCCTAGACAGAGCCACATGAGCGCCTGTGTGACTCTCTCCCCACCCCTCCCCTGCAGTTCCGCAGGGACCTCAGAGCAGCTCCGACCCTCCCTGGGTTAGCCAACCCCTCGCTCGAGTTTGTCCGCCTAGCTAGATAAACTCTCTGTGCACAGAGTCAAGCGATCAGCTTGCCCTAAACAGAAAGTTCACACTTCTCTTTCAGATCTCTCGCACAGCACAGCTAAGGTTAAGCCCCACTATCCCCCCCTGAGTGAGTCCCAGACCCAACTTTCACCAGTGGTCACAAAGCTTGGTCCCCGGGGAGCACGGTGGTGTGCCGTTTGACAGTCCCCCCCCCTCACTTTTGGTCGGCCGCCGAAGGCTTAGTCCTGGACTACGTCCAGGACAAAGCGAAAAAGTTACGACACAGTTTTTTCAAATTTGCTCAGATCACAGGCAGAAAAAGACCCGTTCTGCTGAAAACCAACTGAAAATGCCCCCAAAATTAAGCAGAGCCTGCAGCCATGCTGCTGAGCTCGACAAAGTTTTATCAATGAATTTTCTTCAGAACTATCTGAGTGGTTTTAGAACAACATATCTGACACAACGCCTAGACAGAGCCACATGAGCGCCTGTGTGACTCTCTCCCCACCCCTCCCCTGCAGTTCCGCAGGGACCTCAGAGCAGCTCCGACCCTCCCTGGGTTAGCCAACCCCTCGCTCGAGTTTGTCCGCCTAGCTAGATAAACTCTCTGTGCACAGAGTCAAGCGATCAGTTTGCCCTAAACAGAAAGTTCACACTTCTCTTTCAGATCTCTCGCACAGCACAGCTAAGGTTAAGCCCCACTATCCCCCCCTGAGTGAGTCCCAGACCCAACTTTCACCAGTGGTCACAAAGCTTGGTCCCCGGGGAGCACGGTGGTGTGCCGTTTGACAGTCCCCCCCCTCACTTTTGGTCGGCCGCCGAAGGCTTAGTCCTGGACTACGTCCAGGACAAAGCGAAAAAGTTACGACACAGTTTTTTCAAATTTGCTCAGATCACAGGCAGAAAAAGACCCGTTCTGCTGAAAACCAACTGAAAATGCCCCCAAAATTAAGCAGAGCCTGCAGCCATGCTGCTGAGCTCGACAAAGTTTTATCAATGAATTTTCTTCAGAACTATCTGAGTGGTTTTAGAACAACATATCTGACACAACGCCTAGACAGAGCCACATGAGCGCCTGTGTGACTCTCTCCCCACCCCTCCCCTGCAGTTCCGCAGGGACCTCAGAGCAGCTCCGACCCTCCCTGGGTTAGCCAACCCCTCGCTCGAGTTTGTCCGCCTAGCTAGATAAACTCTCTGTGCACAGAGTCAAGCGATCAGTTTGCCCTAAACAGAAAGTTCACACTTCTCTTTCAGATCTCTCGCACAGCACAGCTAAGGTTAAGCCCCACTATCCCCCCCTGAGTGAGTCCCAGACCCAACTTTCACCAGTGGTCACAAAGCTTGGTCCCCGGGGAGCACGGTGGTGTGCCGTTTGACAGTCCCCCCCCCCTCACTTTTGGTCGGCCGCCGAAGGCTTAGTCCTGGACTACGTCCAGGACAAAGCGAAAAAGTTACGAGACAGTTTTTTCAAATTTGCTCAGATATATATATATATATATATAATAGAAGACAGTCTGATCAACTGAAGATTAGACTTGGCATTTTTATTACTAAATAGTTTCGTACCGCACAATTTGTACGGCACTCATTTGGCAATTTTATCTGATGAGTGCCGTACAAATTGTGCGGTACGAAACTATTTAGTAATAAAAATGCCAAGTCTAATCTTCAGTTGATCAGACTGTCTTCTAATATTTATGCTCTAGTTTTTCTATTGAGCACTCTGACAGCAGTTCTGCAAATCAACTAATATATATATATATATATATATATATATATATATATATATATATATCGTATAGATATATATATTAATATAATTGAACACATTGTGTTTTAATACAACAGCTGCAGCAATTGACGTCTGGTGAGACTGTCTCAAGCCAACTAAGAGAAAGCCTTTTCCCGTACATGATGGAGGCAGGTTTGGAACCAGAACTCCTCTGTGGTGGACGAGATGTCTTAGCTCAAGGCCTGCTTTGGTTCTTCGTTGTTGACAAACGAAAACGTGAGCTGGATGATATAGCGGAAGGTAATTGCAATTACAGGAGGTGCTTCCCTGTTGTTATGTTATGTTCTCAGTTACACTTAGAAGACTGTGAGATGTCTCTTTGTTCAGGTTTTTCTGTGGATTCGTTTCTTTTGCCTCATTGATTACTTTGCGTGACTCGAGCACAGGGCTCGAAATAACGGCCGGCCAACGGACAATGTCCGAACTGATTGGAGAGTTGACCGGTCAACCTTTCGTCTTGCCGGTCATGTTGTCCGGTCACATTTGATCGTATTGAAAGTGAAATAAATTATATATTAAAATTTCCATGCTCTTCAGTTGTTTCAATTGTTATCGTTATGTAGCGAGTCGCTGTATATTGCGGAACTTTGATCTGAAATCCTGGGTGAAATGCAATTAGAACCGTTGTTTACAATTCACGCGCTGAAACAGACATCTAAGCTTTTCTCGATGAATTCAAATTTCCTCCCCTTGTAATGGGGAGCTGGAGTAACATGGATTACTGGCGGAGTTTTAGGATCAAGATCTCACAGCGTGATACGTACACCAGAAATCATTATATTTGGAGGCACCGGACTAATTTAATGTGTACGATAATGATATTTTGACGTGTTACGGGTTAGTACAACAAACAGTGTATTTAATACACTTAAGCTTATTTTCATTTCGCCGCTGCGTAATTTATTTAATTTTATTGTTGACAATGAGTGCTTTAAAGTGCTATAAGCTCTAAGCAACGACTTTTTTGGTTCATGGGCCCTGAGTTTAGAGAGTTATTTATCTTATAAGTTTGACCGGTCAGAAACGGTACGTGACCGAGCTAAAATGAACTTGGCCGGTCATCGTGTCCGGAGACTCTTCGGAAATTATTTCGAGCCCTGGAGCATAACCAAAAAAGGCTGTAAATACCTGTTATTTGACTGTTAAATGAATGGAATTAATTGCACGTCAAACTTTTTACGGTTTTCGTAGTTGTAATGTTTCTATTGACGAATGGTTAATGGTGCGCAGGTTTCTTCCATTGGCACTTTTGAGTTTGGGAGCGCATTCGTTTTAAGACACGCGCGAGACGCTCTGTTACTATACTGTTCAAAGACGTACGTGGTTTCTGACTTTGTTGTCTTACGTTGGAACAGGAATGAATGCTGTGTCGTTGCAGAGATTCCTGATCAAACAGACGTCACTGTTAAAAATCGCCTTCCCATCTCATGCTGAAATACAAATAAGCGCCTCTGAACTTCTGGCGAAAGTCACCTACGTCGATAAAATCAGACACAAAGACGAACAAGCGAGGGAGTTCTTCGAGCGATACGTCAGCGAAATGAACGAAAGAAACGGAGGTAATTAATTTTGACCAGAGCCTTCAGATTACGTCATAAATGCATGCTCGGGCAGCAACATATTTGCTTATTCTTTCCTTTCCTCTATTTATCATTTGCACAGCGATAGTTGTAGAATCATCATACAAAGACGTTCCTGCTTCTCCTTTGTATAAATTTTTTGCCCGTAGGTGAAAAACCAGCAAAAGGGCAAGGTAAGAACGGCAGGGAAGGGTGTACCCACCCCTACAAAGAGTTAGAAGAAACCACAATCCGCATCAAATACTATGAGATGTATGATGATGGTGATGAGAAGCTTTGATGGATTGTCAGTGTCTAAGTATACCAGTGACAGGCAAGGATCTTTCATTTTTGTTTAAATGTTTTTTTCTTGTTGAAATTTTCTCCCGATCGTGTAGGTGGACCACGAATGAACGACCTGTGCAGTTTCTGGAGTGGCTGGGATGTCCTGCCACCACGAAAGGAAGTCTTAACGGTGAAGTTTAACAGCGACGAAAGAAGCAAGTCACCGATGTCCGAGACATGCTTTTTGTCTTTAATCCTTCCTTTGGGTCACAACACTTACGAAGAATTTAGGAAAGCTATGGATGCTGCAATTCAGTATGGTTCCAAGGGATTTTCTTTCGCATAAAGGTGTTTCTTGTGTCATCAGACAGGTTACATCAGACATGTAAACTGTTGATACTGTTCCTAGTTGTGTTTGCGTCTGCCGTATTAAATATCCTATCAAAAGACAGATCTTCAGTCCGTCCAGCGATTGATTCTCGTATAACGTTCTGTCAGGGGCCACTAATAATATATAATAGCTATGGGAACATTCATTTTAAACTCGGGGCTCCTAATATGGCTTGTTTTGGTGGATTTCGAAATTTTAAGGGGCTCAGCCGGAGCATGACAGAAAGAAATGAACTTTGCAAGTTCTTTTTTTTTAATAGGTCTTTAGTCCTATTGCCAGAACGCACCTCACCCCACCCTACCAATGTGATAAATCCTAGGCGGGAGTCGATAAATCAGGTCTCGTTCTTCTCAGTTCAAGACGGAATTTAAACAAGCAGCAAACACTTAAAGAATTGCATATTATTATTTAGAAACGTGGATACTCAGTCGAGTGACGTTGACCCCTTAGCTCTTAGCTGTTTATTTGTGCGTTCAGCGCATGGTTTAGCCCCTTTGGTAGGGTGGAGTGAAATCTGTTCTGACGACAGGACTAGTAGGTCCCTGGCTCAATCACCGAAAGTTGTTGCTAGAAATAGTTACCAGTTGTTATTAACCCAGTTGTTATTAACAATGTTAACCAGGAGGCTCCGAAATACTAGCTTAATTCGTTTAATTTCCCAGCGACTGATGTCGCCAGTATGGTTTCAGCCTCTTAGATCTCTTAAAACCCACGTTCATGTTATTTTCCCGTTCCGAGTTACAATATTCTGTCATTTTGCTTTACTTCTTCTAGCGAGGGCATGAAACGTTTGTCGCACCATGGAGGATTATACACAATATTACATCTCTATTATCGGGGGGATTTCTTATTGGTTATCTGTTTCACAGAATGTCACGGAAGTTACTTCAGTTTTAAATTTCTGTAAACCCAAAGAAATACTAGGAGTAATGCTTTTTTCAGGTTTTAAATAGTTCGTATAAACGGTAATTCTTGGTCTAGTAACAAGGATGTCAGTACAATATTATCCAGGAAAGGCTTACAGATTTTTGTCGCTAGAAGCAAAAGTTAACAACAATAATAGCTCAAGATGTTGTGTGAAATGCGAAAATGTAAGTCAGCAGATTGCCATTTCTATGTTATTGTCTTATTAGTAAGATCGCAACACTCTACGTATAAACAAACGCTGCGATAAGGAAGACCCTATACAAGTAAGACTATCCTTCCCGAATACATCTTGATACGAATTGTAGAGCCTGCAGGTACAAATCAACCCCACTGTCATCGGACTCCTGTAACGGATCAACTATGCAAGACAGCCGTCTCAAGTCATTTGTCTGAAGTAGCGTTGGAAGTTGAGGCACTTCAACGAGTAGCTCTTCACCTCTTAACGGGCCATGCCACAAAGCAGACGGTGGTGGTCCATCCCAGTCTACCCCATAATACGCAAGTTCTTCTTCAGACTACATAGAAGATAGGATAAGATGTAGTTAGATAAAGGAAGAACGCCTTTGTCTATAGTTCACGTTTACAATGGATATTTCTGTAAGCATTGTTAGCAAAAGAGAAGATTTTTGGAAGTGAAGTTGAACCATTGAGAAGTCGCTACGGGCGGGAATTCAAACAAAGTATACTGATGACTGGATTTGGCTGTGAACACCCAGAAACTCTTGAGAAATGCCCATGTGTGAGGTTTTTCAAAATAATTTCGTAGTTCCGGTAATTTCCGCTTTTAGAGGAAAGAGAACGAAAAAACTTTTCGTAACCACCACAAGTCTCTGTGTATGACTACCCTGAATACACCTTGACACAGTTTTTAACTAATCAAATTTACACACTAACCATTGAGAGCTCTTGTGAGACTGGGTGATCTGAGCTCCACACGTTCATTAGGCCTGAGATCCAAAGCTGCTCCGGGGACTTGTTGTGTTCTGTACTAATTGGTGCTCTGGCATGCCCATTGACAAACTGGGTGAGTTGGCTATTTAGCCTTGGCAAAAAAATGTAATGAAGAGCAAATAGGTGAATTTCGTTTGAGGGATCCAGAATGCCAGACTCCTCCATGCAACTAAACAGGTTATAAAATGTGTGAGTGCAGCCATAGAATACATCCCTCCAAAGACGCTCTATCCTTTGGTTGTGAACACTTCGGCCAGTAATGTGACTTCCCCTGTCTGGACCGCGAAGGGGATGACTCAACATATACCTTGCAATGTCCACATTCTCACCACCCTTGTCAGTTCTTACCCTTGAGGGTAGGCCAAACTTTGCGACAGCCCCCAGAAAAAGTTGAAATACAGTGGCCGCTTCGTTGTTTGTATTGGCTTCAAGAAAGACAATCATACGGGAGTAACCATCAATCCCTCCATGGATGACAAAACGCCACCTAACAAACAGTAACAGTTGCAGTGATGAATTGCAGCCAAACCTGGATAAGCAGTCAACCTTTGTCCTTTCTTGAATAGGCAGAAAGTTGTTTTTACTAGGCCCCGAAAATTACAACGCAATTTAAAAAGCCAAGCTTAGAATGAGAGAAAATCACTTTCTATTCTTTCTTACCTCAATAAAATCCTTTGTTGCTATTTCCTGACCAAGTAAGTGGACTTGGGTATAAATTTGTTTGATATGTCGTAAGATGCGCATCTTTGTCGAAACAAGCAGTCATCCCTCCAGAGAGACGCTTAATACGGAATACAAATTTGACTCCAAATAACTTGTAAAGCCACTGTTAGATTTAAATGGTAACGAAATATGCCTCTCTGAACCCCATCAGATAAGGGAAAATAATTTCTACTGTATTGACAAAGAGGTGGCTACATGCAAGAAGCAAGCATCGCAGAGGGCCTGTAACTCTCAAACGACCGCTTTAGCAAATTGGCTTTCGCGACGCCTTTGTCGCCTCGAAAAGAATGGCTTCTTTTAAGATTACCTTGAAGGAAACCAGGAATTAAGAAGGGGAAGATAATGTTCTTTTCGTCAACAGGATGATCCTGTCCACCTGACGTCTTCTACATCGCCCACTAAACCTACTAACCTGATCAATTTGTGATTTCCGTCAATATGCCAAAGTGCAAGAGGTGCATATACGCTATACTTTCGTCGGTTAATGGTGTTAATCGTCAAGGCTCGAAGAAGAACGCACTCCGGGTTAACTCTCCTCATACTCTCCCTTACACGAGTATTTTGAACTCTGATCCCTCTACTTAAGAGGGCACCGGTCATCCGACGGTAGCCATACGAAGGGAAACTTCTTAAAATGGTTTCAACGGTGCAATTAAGGGTTTCATCGTCAATGGATGTGAAAAACTGTCCACATGGGATACCAAACTCTTGCAGTCGCCTCTCTGTTGTTCGCAGACTAAGACCCAGGAGTTGTGCTACATCACGAACAGAAAAACCTCTCTCCAATAGGAATTCTAGTTGCTCTCTTGAGACATCAGATTTTGGTCGTCCGCGGCCTCCATGAGATACCTGCTCAACTCTGTAGGAGTGAGAGGAGGTATTCTGTTGAACCAAAACCTCCAGAAGATCCTTAGCGTCACGAACAAGGCCGACAAGTTGATCACTGATGGAATCGTTTACTCCCAAATAACGAACCAGACAATTGTATAACCAGTCAATACGATAAACGACGCTATCGAGATGATCTGAGCGACCATTACAATTTTCGAGCTCCCTTACAAGACTTACCAAGACCTGGCGAATGAATACAGCCATTTGCTCCGGCTGTTCCGCCATTTTCTCGAAACTATGTGACCAGGCCTACTATTAACGGCCGCACTGGGTACCAGGATTTGAACTTTGGCATTAATTTCATTATTTTTCAATTTTATTTTATTAATTTGTAATTGTTACCAATTTTATTGTCACGGGACAGAACCTGGTGGTAATTGAATTGGATGTCTCGGGAAACAATTTGATCCTTATCGAACTTGATGTAAATGATCTTGCCCAATTTAGTGTCAAGGGATCGAATTTAGTGTTATCAAATTGGATGTTGCGGGATAGAATTTACTCTGATCTTATCGGATTTGAGGTCACAGGATAGAATTTGGTGTTACCAAATGTGTTGTTACAGGATAGAATTTAGTGTTGCCGAATGTGATGTCACAGGATAGAATTTAGTGCTACCGAATGTGATGTCACAGGATAGAATTTAGTGTTGCCGAATGTGATGTCACACGATAGAATTTAGTGTTGCCGAATGTGATGTCACAGGATAGAATTTAGTGTTGCCGAATGTGATGTTACAGG
>OZ024896.1:22220145-22240145 GCA_964017195.1 Siderastrea radians
TCATATTTTGCCTAAATAAACCCTTTAGTGAGTTATTCCCGAAAATACAATTAAAAGTTCCTAAAGCGCTTTAGTTTTTTCAAAATCGAGGAAAGTCTGAAAATCGCCATTTTGGCTTCCCGCCGCCATCAAAAAAAGGGTAAAATGGTGCATTTTCTATTCGCTCGTACAGCTAAACGCGGTAATGTTTACCGATGTACTTTAAACAAATCATAACACCATTCCTGCTCTTTCCAAAACTGTAGTTTATTTTTGAAAAGCTTTTAAATTTTATATCTTTGTAGCTGTTTAATCTACCCCGCTCTAAGCGCTTCAGCGGATAAGCAAATTTTAGCTAATTTGTAAACCATAGAAAGCCCACCGGTACATAGAATTTCAAGCCCAAACTACGATGGTCGTTAAGCTTATACTTCATATTATGCTGTGTGAAAATTTCTTCCGCGGCCCGACAAAAGTGTCCCGTTGAGAGGCGGAAACGATGAGTCAATTTTGGCAACGCGACCAATTTGTACTGCAAACAAACGTCACTATAAATAAACCCAACATCAATCAAAAATCAGCTCAGAAAACCTTCTGCAGTTCAATATCAGACATCATACACATTGTAACTTAAAATACTTTTTATTTTGATGAAAAAGCATCCTACCTTTGGGTATTCGTCGTAAAATAGATGCTAAAAGAAGAAGCTTTGATTCTAGCTTTCGTTATCCGACACCGAATAAATTACATCTCAACCACAGGTCGCAAAGTCAATGCAATCATCTGTTCGTCACACAAGGGTCGTATTTGAGTGTTTCCCTCCTTGTACTGCAAAATAACATGTTTTATAGCAAGGAAATTAACTTATTACCTTGAAAAGTTAACATTCGTGGTACTTTAAGCGTTCTTAAAAACAAACATCTGTTTCCACTCGCTTACATTTGCGTGACAAGAATTCGCTTGCTGCTAAAGCGGCAAACTGTATCGAAAAGATAAAATGCAGTTTTCAATAGATTAAAACTGCTCATCGTAGGGAATATATTGCAGAATTTGCGTTGAATAGTTACTGGCAGCTAGGAGGACTTAAAGTCCTAAAAATAAAACAGTGACAGACTAGTGAAAGCCAGTCATTTGAAATTAATTTCCAGCCAGTCTGTCCAACTGAAATACCCTTACTCTGAGAAAACACAACAAAGTCTAACATGGTTAAACTTACCAAGGTGGTTGAAGGATGATCAACTTGACTGTTAGCATCTATTTTACGACGAATACCCAAAGGTGGGATGTTTTTTCATCAAAATAAAAAGTATTTTAAGTTACAATGTGTATGATGTCTGATATTGAACTGCAGAAGGTTTTCTGAGCTGATTTTTGATTGATGTTGGGTTTATTTATAGTGACGTTTGTTTGCAGTACAAATTGGTCGCGTTGCCAAAATTGACTCATCGTTTCCGTCTCTCAACGGGACACTTTTGTCGGGCCGCGGAAGAAATTTTCACACAGCATAATATGAAGTATAAGCTTAACGACCATTGTAGTTTGGGCTTGAAATTCTATGTACCAGTGGGCTTTCTATGGTTTACAAATTAGCTAAAATTTGCTTATCCGCTGAAGCGCTTAGAGCGGGGTAGATTAAACAGCTACAAAGATATAAAATTTAAAAGCTTCTCAAAAATAAACTACAGTTTTGGAAAGAGCAGGAATGGTGTTATGATTTGTTTAAAGTACATCGGTAAACATTTCTGCGTTTAGCTGTACGAGCGAAAAGAAAATGCACCATTTTACCCTTTTTTTGATGGCGGCGGGAAGCCAAAATGGCGATTTTCAGACTTTCCTCGATTTTGAAAAAACTAAAGCGCTTTAGGAACTTTTAATTGTATTTTCGAAAATAACTTACTAAAGGGTTTATTTAGGCAAAATATGAAGAAATCGAAAATTTCACAACTGGCGCCGAGTTTTCGATATTTACAGACACTGGCTCTTAAATATTATTCAACGGTTCTCTTCAATTTTACTGTGTTAAATATTTTTGTATCATGTCTTGATATTTTGGTGTCAGAAGTTTTCCGTGTAAAACCTTCCTTTTGTGAACATTTCTTGATAGTGCCACGCACAGGAATTCGCCCTAATGAATAATCCATAATGATTCGTGTGATGATTCTATTGATTAACAATTAGATTATGAGCTCGAGATTTCTATCGCGTGATAGTTGATGAGGCCGAAGGCCGAATCAACTATCACGCATAGAAATCGAGAGCGAATAAATCTACTAGACGTTCAAAACTTAACAGCATACACTACATGTTTTTATTGAAAAATGATATAAATAGGTCACACCGCGCGCGGAAAACACTCTACTCACTATCTACAACAGAATAGATAGTGAGTAGCGTAGCCAATCAGAGAACAGCATTAGTGATGAGATCACGACAAATGAAACCATATCATAATCAGAGCCATGATCTGTTGTGCATACATAGCATCATTTGTGGAATCATAACCCGGATTCTATGAATAACAAACCATCGTCTCTAAATCATAATTCTGATCTCAGGTGTTCTGTTGAAATCATTTTGGAATCATAACCCTGATGTGGTGAGTGTAAACTAAATCATCTCAGGAATCATAACACTGATCAGTATCATCTATTCATCATAACTCTAATGTCATGTACACACATGACATCATCTTAAGAATCATAACCCTGATTCAAAAAATGTACAATATGCAGGTATCGTGGCCTTATCAAACCCCACAATTTACTCGTTTCATTTTTAACAAGTTCAAGTCGACTTAACCAGTAATTGTTTCAATTGTTAAAAACTACCAAAAACTGTTGCTTCTTCTCAGGCATGGGATATGGGCTCATATATCATAGCCGCCTCTAATTAAAACTCTTGAAGTGCATTAAACCTCTTCTTATTGTAATGGATGTCACAGATCTATATTTTTGGGAATTAAGTGTTGAGAGCACCAAACTGCTGAGCTGCCTGACCTCAACATCTAAATTAGGAAGTGTTTTGACTCCAGCTGATGAAACAATAGAATATTGATTTTATTAATTCTGATCACTAAACGATAAATAAATCTTAAAAGCAACCTACATGTTCACACATGTTATATAGATTGTTACATCAGTTACCCTGGCATCTTTAATTTACACACTACTTGTGGCATCCTAAATTATGATGCCTGTTAATTAACTAAAGTGCTAATATCCCTCTTATAAATTGTCTTAGCATTAAATCAGTCAAATATTTGAATTACAACTGAATGCATGATTTTTTAAAAACATTTTAAGCAAAACAAAGTTCTCAGAATTATGGAACAAAATTATAACAAGTCAGAAAAGAAATGTAAATGAAAGAGAAAACGAAAAACACTGAATGCAGGATACACATTTGGTTCAAAATGTAACATTTTCTACTAGCATCCAGTTCATATGTCATCATATTGTGACAACGTAGTGCATTCCCCGTTAGTATAATTATCATCTAGCTTTCTTTTCAGTTGTAAAGCTACAGTAGCAATATGCAGTTATTTTGATATCCTGATGAAAGAATTGTGTTCTCTTAAGCATATTTTGCAGTCATGTTACATATTCGCTACGGTGCACATATTGTAATATGAAATAAATATTCCATTCCAAGCAAACAATTCCATTCAGTAATCTTTTTGGTTACACCTTCCCCATTAGGAAAAAGAAATAAACAGAAACAATTTCAGCATGTAATCATTGAGTCAGGACCGATTTCGACAGCATGACCTTGTTGTATGCAAATTGTTGACTCATGGCCTTTTTGATGCTTATATTTGTTTCATGTATCCTTCAACTTGTCTACGATTGTTCCACATGACGAACAATTTTTGAAACGTGTTGAAACCATACAACAATTGTAGCCACACAGGCATTCGGTTCAGAACAGGGTTGTTTGTGATCCTTGTAGGATACTATTTCGTAGCAGTACGTGCATCTAAAGTTCCATAAAGTTTTACATGACTGGTCCTTTAAAGCAGAGAGAGGTTGTACTGTCTAAATCGGACTTAACTCATGCACGAGTGGTAAATTTGCTTAATTAAAGAAATATTATTAGTTGCTCAACGCACACCAGAAAAATTTATATTGATTTTATATGGCACAACATGTATGTATGTTATACTACATCTGATAAATGCCGAACTTCACGAAAATGGCATTTATAAGTTATCTTGACTTCTTTAACTTCCAGGCTGCAATAGCCCAAATAGATTTAATTTAACCAATAGCTCACAAAATAATTGCAGAACTGTCTTTGTCTGCACATGTTTAACTTCACTTATGTGAACAAAAACAAAGGCATTGGCACACTGGTCTATGATAGAGTTCTTAATAGCTAAGATTCATTTACACATTGACAAATCAAAGACAAATAAATTTCGCAAAGGATGATATTACCCAAAAAGACACCATGACTCATTCCAAAATTTATGAGTAAATGAAATTAACCACACAAAGATTGTTCAAGGTTTTGCCCCCCAAAATATTCTTTTTGTCAAACTTTGAAGACTAAAGAAGTAAGCTAGAGAAAAAGTTCATTATTTACGGCCCCAAAGTTTTTGCTACCAATTAGGATCTATATGAATCAATGTACTGGAACTTTCTTGTTGAATTAACATTCTTGTGTGTTTTTAAAAAACAAATTACACGCACGATTAAGAAAAGTGGTCAAAATGCTCGTACATGTATTCAAAAAGTTCAGATCTTAATTGAGATAGAGAAATTGGGGGAGTGACAGAGAGCCAAAGCTGTAACAGCAAGGCCTTGGAGGTCGAGGCAACTGTGAGTAGTATATAGTTCAGAGAGAGAAAGAGAGGAGAGAGGGAGACCATAGGGTATCAGAGAGAGAAAGAGAGGAGAGAGGGAGACCATAGGGTATCCACTATTGATCTGTTTTTGTAAAATAGGGCTCTAAAAGGATCAATAAATTATTATTAGAAGTGAAATTATAATTTACACAAATAATTGGGTACTATTTACACTTCTCTTTCTGTTTGAAATGGGTTCTGGCCATTAAGGAAGAAGTATTTCTTCTCGTATTACCCATTGCTCTATAATCCATAAGTCACACCAAAGAAAATGAAATGATTGAATTCTTCATATTTTAATAGTTTACAGCAAAAGCCACTAAGTACTTCAGTGGCTATAATTATACACTTCAATGCCACCTTTTCAGAAATGCACCCATTTTCTTTTGGACCACAGTGTGCTTCAATCACATTTAACAAAAAAAGCCCAAATCGTGCCTTGTTCTTTCCAAAGGTACGCTTCCAGTTTGCAAAAAAGTAAGATCTGTAACAATCCAGAAACTGCACGCGCACAAAAAATGACACTAGCATGCATTACATACTCTCATTAGGCATGCCCAATTTCATTAAAAACGTACTTCAGCTATGTTATAAAATTGGATTAAAATAATATTAAGCAGTACTTTGGGGGTTTTTTCATGGCATAGTCAAATTCCAAAACTTGTCAATTAGGTCAAGTAAATGGTTTCCAAATAGCCAAATCCAGTAATTAATTTCAGCTTGTCAAAAGTCATGTCTCCATTACAATAGTCAATAACCTTAAACCTAAACAAATAAACCTTTAACAAATAAAAAAGCCAAAACCGTGCTTTGTTCTGTGATAAAGCACGCAAGGAAGTCACGAGAGCACGAAAGAAGTGTAGGGTGAACACGAGCCGCAGGCGAGTGCTTCTCCCCACTTCTTGAGTGCTCTCGTCACTTCCTTGAGTGCTTTATCACAGAACAAAGCACGGTTTTGGCTTTTTTATTTGTTTTATAATATAGCTTTGCTCATATTTGTAAAGAAACTGGCTTTTAATTGCAAGAAATCAAGTTTTATTTCATAGCTTGCAAGCGCGCGCAAGAAAGGTTTTCAGTTTGCCAGCGCGCGCATAATGGCGTCACGGGCTACTCCGTGCATCTGTACTCTGATAAAGCACGCTGTTTCAACCAATCAGAGCGCGCGTTATATCGAAACTTTATTAAAAAAAACAAATATAGCATCAGCAACAATAAAACTCTGTTTATAGGCACTTAATTTATTAAAATAATAGGCATGCAGAATCGTTAATCTATAAATAAAAATAAATGCAGGAAAGTTAATCTATAAATATACCAGTTGTTGACGACCTAATGAGACTTTTATTATAACATGAATCAATTAAGACATATCTTCTCTGTTCGATGTAGCTGTTCAGGTGAACTGAAATTGAATGGGGTTAGTACAAGAGTATCATTTACATGGGATAAAGACACACTCAAGTAAGCTAAAGTCCCAGTACTACCAACTAAGTACTCAAGCTCAAGTCCCCAGTATTACTGTACCCAAATTGTGAATTAGCCAATCAGAATCCTTGTTTACTGTCATGATTTCTTCGATATCAAGTCACTGACCTGATATCCTACGATATCATGGACAGTTTCTAAAACTCGCACTTTTTGCAGACTTTAGAGATGAAAATTACAACAGAAATATAACAAAACGTAAAAGTTACATTTGTTAAACGAGAAAGTAATTTGTTCAACACTAAAAGAGAAAAAAATACAATCTTGCGCCAAAATTGGACGCGGTTACACCGGCAGGGGCGCGCGTGTACGTTTACAGACAACGCTGAAAGTTGCGTTTGAAAATGGAGCCGCATGATTTGGACTTCCAAGATTCCGAAAATGAAATTCCAAGCAAAAGAATCATAAAAAGGACAGATATTAAGGAGTTAGAGAAGAGTATAATTGATACACTATTCTTATCACGGTTCACACGCTATCTCCTCACTGATCACGGTAACTGCAAAGATAACACCGGATTTTAGGACGAAATTGGGTACGGTAATAAATACCTAATCGCACCTTTTTTGGTACTGCATCTCACCAAAATATGAACCATGGCTCGAACAAACTCCCCTAATATATATTAGGCGAGTTTGTTCGAGCCATGGTTCATATTGCCACCGAAGCGTACCAAATAGGTACGATTAGGTGTAATTACCAGCTAAGGTGACCCTAATTTACTTACTTAAGTTTGAAACAAGTAAGTAGTTTTTTTTACCTCAGTCAACACCACCATTCGAATCAAGCGCCTAGCATTCAAGATGTTATCTCCTTTGTAAAACAACCCATTAAGAGCATGGAGACCCGATGACTCATCAACAGAATGGTTGCGGTTTGCGAAACGATACCAGTTAACATATGCCAGTCTGTGTGTCTTTCGTGTGGCCGACCCATTGCTGGAAATGTGCACGTTTGCCTTGAAAAGGAAGTCAACTTTGGCAAAGTAGGGTGAAGCTATCTCCATGCCTTGATGGTCGCTGTCTACACAGTACGATAAAATGTTACTTCCACGGTCCGTTCGTTGTGCCGTTGACCTTGCATCTTGCAAAAATGTTGATGCGTGGCTCTACCAGAATAACTTCGTCATCATAAACATCTCCAAAGTACTGCTTGAGTTGTTTTAGGAAAGAAAATTGTACGCCCTTATTGAGCCTCTGGGGTGGAAGTAGGATGACGGGCCAAATCACAGAGGGTTCTTCTTTCTCCACAGTCATCTGCAGTTGAAATGGATCGGCAACTTTGGTGTTGTGAATAGAACTCGATCCTGTGAAAAAATCTTCAGCTGCCCTCCTTAGAGATGCTGTTGATGTTGATTCTGTCGTGCCATCACTAGAAGTCTCCAAAAGGGGTGCTATCAGTGCAGGAATGCATTGATTATGTGAATCCGGAAGAACAGGCATTGGCAAGTGGTCAGCACAATGTTGAAGTATATAATGGTTGAAGATCTGCTCTTCAATTGGCTTGCCACTGGTGAGAGTGTCGCTTAGTTCTCCGGTTCTTCTCTCAAATGGAAAACACCACCAAGCCGTCGGAGGACCCCAGTTCAATATTTGCTCTGGTAAGTGAAGGGTCATGTGGTAGTTAACACTGACGGAATACTCACCAAAGACTTTTCCATAGAGTTTGTGATGGTCGTTGAGCAACTTGTCCAGGTGGGTGATGTCGCTGGTGTTCAGAGGGTCACGAAGGATGATTTCACATGCTTCAGCAAGTCTGCAAACCATCCTGTACGCATCTGTACTTACCTGCTTCCAAAGACAGACTCTTGCGAAGGTAATGATGAAATTTTTCCACTGTTGTGCCGTGACGCCCCGACCTGACATTTTCTGCAGCATGGTATGTGGAAGTCGCCCAACATCATACGGTATACGCGTACTGTCCATCCTCCTCTCAAAGACGTCCCGCCCATCAGCAGTGATGAAGTTTTCATCTCCCACAATCACAGCATTTCCTATATCCTCGGCAAGTCCCAAAAACAGATTATGCATAGGGTCTACAAGAAAGTTATCTATAGTGTTGAAATAGGGGAGACGAGACAGTTCGCTATATTTGACACCACTTACCTTCGCAATATTGTCTGCAGCATGCTTGCTGTTTGCCGTCCTGTACTTTTTCATAGCAGCCCGGACTTCCGCATCCTCCCTTTTTCTGAGCATTTCATTTGTCAGGAATGACATCCTTCCAGAAGTTCCAACTGTGGCAGGCTCGCGTTTGGCAACCTTGTGGCATTTGTCACATGGCTTGTTCGCTTTGAAGCTGAGAAATTGCGACAACTTCCTGGATGCTGGGGTGTCAGCCAAGACAGGTAACAGGACAGAACAGCTAACAAAGGTCTTTTCAAGCCTGCCAGCTGCAGGTTCACTTACTTCAATTCCATCATATAATAAAAGAAGATCGTCAACAACCAGCTTAAGAAAGCTATTTACATGGCCCTGTGCTTCCTCGGGACCAGGAATTATCCCAATGAGCATTGACCACTTTTTCTGAAATCGTGCACCTCTTGGCAAATTAAGAACGGTCACACACAGTGCGCCACTAGAATAAATGGCACGGGTGAAAGGGTTAAAGAAGTTAAGACAGAGTAATAAAGCTAAGTTTCTTTTATCCTCTAACAATGATTTCCCATTATCTTGGGGATCCTTCATGAATAATTTTAAGACCCTCCTATCCCATATGTCCCTCAAAGACCCATCAATGGTTGGTTCTGGTCGGTTGAGAATAAGGTTATAAACTTCTCTGTTTTTGAAAAATAACTTAATCCATTTAGACGGGGGCAAAAGAGGGAATTTCTTGAAGGGGACACCATCTTCTCCTCCCAAAGGAAAGATGTTCAGGGTAGGCTAGCTAATTCAGCCTGACAGGTTTTACCGAAGATCTTGTTTTTACAGACTTTTGACATTTTTTCTCCATTATGAGTTCTAACAATATCACTTAATTTGTAAAGACAATTGCACTGTAAATTTGGGTACACTGCCATGATTTCACATTCATTATAAACTCTTAAATTAGATATTAACATAAGATCATTTAAATTTTGAGGAAAAAATAAATGAAGAGGATGCTTAATTAATGATAAAATGAAATAAATAAGATTAACAATTAAGGGAAAAAGAGAATTGGAACAATTGTATCGCAATTTCAACTTAATAAGAATTAAACAAATCCACTGAGCCAGGGTTAAGTATTCTACTGACTCTTGATCAATGTTTTGGTTTGCTTGATCCTCCATTGAATTACCATGCTCTTGCTGTTCACTTGTAGTTGCGTCCTGTTCATCCATCTCTTGCTGTTCATGATGTGTAGTTGTGTCCTGTTCATCCATTTCTTGCTGTTCACATGTGGTTGTGTCCTGTTCATCAGTTCCTTGCAGCTCTATACAATATACCAAGACCAGAATTGTAAATGACCAGTACAATTATTTACCATTATTTGTTAACCGGCCGTCGCTATAGCGACCGCCGGTTTATAAAATGGACACGGTTTTGTGGTGATGGTCAGTTGGCTTAAAATACGAACAAATTGCTGTAAAGCTTGTGGTACGGGTACTCTGTCTACCTGTCTGTCTGTGGTACGGGTAGTGGTACGGGTAGTCTGCTGAATGTTACCTTCGTGTGTTCTTGTCTTTTAATTTACAGTATTTAAGATAAGAACGGCAAAGGGTTGTTAAGTTTGGGGTTTTTTGTATTTGTCTTGTATAACGCATGCGCAATTGAGTAAAGCAGCTAATAGAATTGAATGCGAAATTGGCTGTGTTGTCTGATCTAGTTAGTGGTTATGGTGAAAATTTTTTTAGCGCAGGAGTTTTTTATTGGGATTGACATTTTGAGGGATGTAAACATGTGGGAGTCAGAAGGATTTGTGAATGTCAGGAGCATATCACGCTTCTGTGAATGTTATTTGCTTTGAAAGTTGCGTTTTGTATAGGAGCGGTGTAATATTGTGCTGCGTGAGAGGCGGTTTCCCTTGGCGTTTTGTGGGGGGGGGGGTTGCGAAGTGGATTGTAAGGTTTCTGATTGGCTAACTTGTATTTCGCTGCGGACAAAAAGGACAGTTTTGCTGGCGTGGGCTAGAAAGAGAAGGAATTGGTACTAGTATGATGATGCAATATTAGTGGATTGCACCATCAGTACATGATGGTTCTTGTGAACGGAGAGAGATGAGTGTTTATTTGAGGCGAGAAGGTGATACGAAGGAATCGTCATTAATAAGGAGATCAATTAATAAGGTAGGTGTTACGAGTCTTTTTGCATTGAAAGAACGAAAATATCTGAATATTATCGACGGATTTGTGTGGTTTGCGTGTGGTGTTCGCTAAAGGCTACGAGCAGTCTCTCTTTCCGTTCGGAGATAGTGAAGGAAAAGAAAAACAAGCGAGTGAGCGCGAAATCGATTGCGGCTCGACAGGCGCGTTAGCTTTCAAAGACGTGGGTGACTTTCGTCCCCGCTCGCTTGTTTACTTTTGGAAGGGGATTCCCGGGTAAGGAAACCGGATTTAAACATCACGTCATGAGATATGCCTTGACGTGCCCCATACTCTGACGATCTGCTCGAGCTCGTGTTTATCAAGCGTTATATTTTGATTCTACTGCTATGTTCACTGTTTGTATTTAAGGTCTAGGCACAACAGTAAGTACTTCGTCGTCCCTGTGTGAGCATCTCAGTTGTGGACGAATTTATACCGACATTCAACGTTTGAGTGAATTTGCGTTTTTCAGCACAAATAAAAGCGATAAGAAAAATAAGCTGAGTCATCAGTTTAAACATTACGTCATCCAGTAACGCTATAGTCAAAATATTGTGTCACACAATCACACTTTTCCTCACGCCGGTTCGTATAAATAGAGGATCGCGCTAACATTTGTGAAACCTAGGGGTGGGGAGGGTCAGAATGGCCGGTTAAAATGCCCAATGGGCTTTCTTGTTCATAAATCGCTTGGAGTGAAACCTTCAGTGGTCAAATTTTAATGTATTTACATGATGAATAGAATGGGTAAGAATAGGACAAATCTTTAACATAGAGACAAAGACTTAGAGAGTCTCCATGACAATGACATATTAAAAGTTGTATAACGTGTAACTCACACAGGTTGATTAAATGACTGATTGTTATAGGATTTTATTTTATTTTAATTATTGTATTTGTCATGATCAGTGCCCGGGGGGGTACTCCCTATAATGGCCTATACGGGGAGGCTTCGCCCGAAAGGGGTACCTTTTTCAGGCTTCAGGTATATGAAAGGGTAGGGATTTTACGAGCTGAGGTATATGAAAGGGTAGGGAAATCTGTCATTTAGGTATTTAAAAGAGCCTTTAATTAAAATATTTTGAGTAGACGCACCTTATGACTGTGTCTTTTTAATTTATTAAACACTACATGAAAATGACAAGGAGACTTTAGAAAAGGGATTCAGTGTGGAACAGAATCTCAGCTCAAGCCAATTCGCATATAGGGACGGAGGAAATTGTACAGACGCTTTGCTAGCTATTCAGCACACTGTATACAGCTACTTAGATCAACCTGACTGCAAAGCTGTGCGTCTTTTTACTATGGATTTTAGTAAGGCTTTTGACTCTGTCAAACACTCCTTACTATATGAAAAACTGAAAAACCTTCCACTGAACCCCTATGTTATCAATCTCTATCTAGATTTTGTAAAACACAGGCAACAAAGAGTCGTCCACAATACATTTTCAGGGCTTTGGAAGAGGTCAATCAAGGCACTACTCAGGGTAGTGTCAGCGGCCCCTACCTATTTAATATTTTTCTAAACGACCTCGAGATTAAGAATGGCTCTACAACTTGTTTGTATAAATATGCGGACGACTCCACCATAGTTGCACCTGTGTGGAGGGATACAGACTGTTCAAACGAGTTAGTAATGCAGTTCTTAGAATGGTCAAAAAACAACTGTATGACCTGTAATCCTAGTAAGTGTAAAGAACTTGCCTTTCTGAAAAAAGGCAATGGACAAATCTTTGAGAGAGTAGCTGGAATACCTCAGGTTAAGGAACTTGTTCTGCTGGGTGTTACTTTCCAGTCTGACACCCGATTTAACACTCATGTAAAGAACAAACTCACAAAAGCAAACAAGTCTCTCCATGTGCTCAGGACGCTTAGAAGAGAGGGGTACAATCAATCAGAAATTGACTACCTTTTCAATTCTATTGTACTACCAAATATCTCATAAGGGCTTGCGGTGTACGGAGCCGCTGAAGCTGAACTAACAACGATCCAGTGTTTTTTGGATAGGTGTAAGAGGCGTAGATACATCTCACATAGCATAGATATCCACGATCTTTTAGAAAAACAAGATAAGAAAATATGCACTAAAGTTATGGGCTTAGAGGGTCACCCGCTGCATAACATGTTGCCGGAGGTTAAGAACACCAAATACGAGCTTAGAAGAAAGTCGGCCGTGAAACCTAAAATAAACACGAAGCGCTTCATGAGCTCTTTTATTAACCGCCTTATTTTTAAATACAAGTTAGCTGTTTTATTTCATTAGAGTAAAGGTGTTAGTTCATGTAATGTGGCTTGCTTTTTACCCTCAATTTTTGTAACATAGGATATGTGTGTTTATCTTATGAAATAAAGACTTATTATTATTATTATTATTATTATTATTAAGTAGGTATGTGAAAGGGGTACCATTTTTCAATGGAAGGTCTACAAAAGGGGTACCTTTTCTGTCAAAAATGGTATAAAAAAAGGGTAAGGGGTTGGACCTCGGGGCGGAGCCTCCCCGTACAAAGCTTTGTTGAGTGCCCCCCCCGGATCAGGGTGTCCAAACTAACCCATAATTTGTTGAACTTTCATTGTTATAAAGTTAAGGAGTGAAACTATTGGATGTGCAGATCCAGAACATACCAATGTATTCCTCGCTGTCTTCACTCTCATCAGAGATATTGATTTTATCTAGCAAATCAAAACAATAATACATTTTATTAATAAGGAAAACAAAACCTCAAGCATAGGCCCGCTATGGTGTAAAATGAAACAAAACTAAGTGTAGAACTATACGGGGAACTAAGTGTGGAACTGTGGAATTTTGGCAGAAATAATCTACTCACCCTTTATGACAACATTTCCTGTAAACTCTTCATCTGAACTGTTGGCTGGATTATCTGAGATGTCATGCTGATCGCCACCACTAGATTCTTGACTGTCAGAATGACTTATATTACTTTATATCAAAAGAATTACAATTAATATTATAGTCGAAATATCCTTGTACTCCTAAAGGATTTATAATCACTTACATGTGTTCATGTCATTTTTTTGCATGTAAGCTGGCCCTTCTAACATTGTTCATTGATTATGCACTACCTTCTCTGTAGGAGTGGCATGTGGTACTTTTCGATTAATAGGTCACACTATTTCAAATACACAGTTAATAATGATTTCTGGCAACCTTAACTTACATGCTTGCTGCTCCTGGTTTATGCATTTCTCCCCCTCAAATTCACTGCTCAAATCTAATTCTTGATTACAACCTAAACAAAAAGAAAGTGTAAAATATTGTTTATTAGCTAGACTAAGTTGCATCTTATCATTTTTTCCCAAAAAGATTCTTTCCCATAGTCAAGGGTATTAATATTGCTATGAATTTTTTAAAAGAAAGTGAGTCTATATTTGTGGCTGTATAAAGAACTCACATTCGAATTCCTGTCCTTGCAAATCTGTCAGCTCTTCAGAACATGAATCATTGTTTTCAGACCCTGTATTTAAAAACAACAGATAGTGAATTCTTATATGCTGGTTGAAGTGTAATCTTCCTTAAAATACAAGACGATTGAGAAAAAAAGTGAGAGAGAAAACAATAAATTAAGTTTGTAGTCGGACAAAAACTCAGCTAACAGCATTTACAAAGAAAAAACTTTAAACCTGTGCTTAACTAAACAGCTTTAAAACGTGTTTAAGTTGTTTGTTTCAAGTTAAGTAACATTCAAACAAAGATAAAGAATCACACTTACCGCGTATTGAAGACAAGGAGCGGTGCCTCTTAACAGTATTTAAGGACCGAAGCTTCCCTTTGCAGTCTGTGCAAAAGCATTTCCTTTTACGCAGAAAGCGAGAACTCAAATTGTACGCGGTTGACACGCTGGAAAAAAGCCTTTTCAGGTTCAAAAAGCCACTAAATTTCTCTTTGGAACATGACGCGAGCGCTTTGTTTTCAGCCAATAATTGGAAGGAACCAAATCGAGGGAGCCAATCATGAACGTCCACATCGTGCAGTGGCGGGAAAATGGCAACAGCAACGCGGGTCGGCAGACGAAATTTTTTCTCCTTGGAAACTTTTTTCGACGGAAACTTTTCTTGGTTTTCTTGTGTCTTTTTGTTGGCTTTCTTTTTGCCGTAAAATGGAAGTCCACAATCCCAAGGAACTGCTAGAAGTCATTACTGCAAACGAGAGTGCAAGAGATTGTTGCAAAGTTTTATATCAGAAACAGTCAGGCCTGAGGTAAGTGTGTAACAAATTTGGTACGAGACAATTTTGCATTTTATGAAATTAAAGGGTTTGTTTCTGTTTAACGTTGCACTTTGTGTTCACAGTAATTACCTCCATCTGAAGCCATTCCACTGGTAAGCTGTTTAATATTTTTATTTGTAACGGGAAACGTATTAAAACTAGACGAGTTACTTTGGCAAGTCATAAACTGGTACAGTTTTCGCACGACAAAAACGTATAATTTGCAAACCCAACGCATATAATTGTAACCAGAAACTCATAAGGACTTGAAACGTGTAACTCGCATATTAGGTTTTGACTGATGCTTGTAATTATTCATTTTCGCAAGTACCATATTTGGAACATGAGGAGAAAGAGAACTGACCAATCAATTTCGTGAACGACGTGACGTAATTTCACACCAAGTTCGTGCCCGCTTGCTCTAAGAATTAGTCCATGGGCCAGTACCCCAAAAATGGCCATTTGGTACCAAAAAGAAGGACAAATTTTAACATACATTTTTGAAAACGTTGTTTTCTCCAGTTTATTTTGGTGTATGATAACCATGCCAAATGAGTAGCTTTAAAGGGGTTATCACGTGATAAAGTGACGTCACTCAAATTTGCAAAGTGACCAAATAATGCACAGAGATGACTAATAATAGTCTAATGGAAGCCTGAAAGCGCCATTATGGATAGGCTTTTAGAGTCTAATAATCCCGAGCAAGGTTTCCAGAGTTAAACTCTACTAAACATAAGTGTGGCTCCTGAACGGTTTCCATGGCAACGGATGATATTGCTAAATTTAGAGAATTTTTCAAAAGTCACGACAGAACAAAAACGGAAATGTGATTGTGGAAGCAAACACAACTTCAAGTTAGAGTTGATATAATTACTTCTGATATTTTGGCAAATAGCTGGTTGAATTAGAAAGGAGCTATTTTTAAGAAAAAGTTTTACCCCTTAGTGTCATCATCATCATCCTCAAGCAGGATAAGGCCTGAGTTCAAACTCGGGGTGGGAAAAATGATTGATCGATAATATCTTCCACTAGATCGCATAGAACAGCATCAAACTTACCTGGAATATTAATATTAACGTCCCCTTTTGCCTTAACATACAATTTTGATCACGTGACAGATCACGTGACTAGAATGTAAAAATTTCGAAAAATCACGCGAGTTTTAGTTGTACTGATAAACAAAACAGCGTTTTCGATATAAATTAGACATATCTAACATTCTGCGTTTGAAATGAGTGTCCTGGTTTCTTAAAAGTGAATATGTTAACATTCAAAAGTGAAATCTTATGAAGGTTCTGGATTGCTATAAATTTAATGAACAACACGACGCTCTTGAGTTTTGCAAACATGTTTCGGCAGATAAGTCTGCCATCTTCAGTGTGAATTTGAACATAGTGTGCAGTAGAATGTAAATAGTGAAGAAATTACAACTTTATATTAACTTTGGTTTAGTTAATATAAGCAATATACAACGCATTTCTACGGTTTATTGGCTCAATCAATAGACAAACATTCCAAATGTGAGGCTGGAAATACTTAAACTGCATCTAGAAAGCGTTTTTGTTCGATGTTGCCTCGTAAATCCATTAACAATTCATCAAATAATTGCTATTTTGGGGAAAAACAGCCACGTGACGTGACGAAAACGCCTCAGTAATGCTCTTAAAATGTTAAGGACGATGATCTTTCTCTACGTGCCAAATTTTGGTTTCATCTGCATACTCCAAGCCAAAAATATCGCGAATAAACAATTCATTCCTGATTACTCCCTTGACCCAGGCCTTAAACTACTTGAGTCTGTGTCATCTAAGAAAAATTCCTGGATGGGTTTTTGCACTTCAAGCCATTTGCTGGACAGCTGCAGATCGAACGTTGGCATGACCTTGTGCGGGACGAAGACAACAGCTCTAGTATGGCAGTAAGCACTGGCTCACCGTTCATCCAATGAACGTCCAGCTTATTTTCCCCTAAAACCAGCCAGAACCGATGGGGGCAGCTTTGAGGGCTCCGCTTCCAGACTGCCGTTTGGTAGTTTGAACGAGAAGCATGCTTGTATAAGCAGTCAGCACATGGTGGTAACTGGGTACTGAGTCGATGTTACCTTTCTTAACAAAGAACAACCTGTGCTTGAGCTCATTTATATTACTTGCTCCTGGTTGAGAGCTGTACACCTGGCACGTGCACTTCTGGAGTTTATTAAGGGGGGAGACTCTAAACTTCCATATTGTTGCTATGAAAAGATCCTAACGGTCATATCTTGAAACCCCTAACTTCCACAGATAAGCTGTTTGGCCATATTTGCATAATGGGAGACATTTTCAAGATTCTTGAGTCACAACCATATTTGGCAGATCACGTGACCTTAACAGAAGAAAGCCTAAAACACAAACGGTGTAAAGTTTTAGTTATTAAAAATGATGCCAACATTTAACGATCATTAAAATGCAAAACGTGATGTAACAGTTTCTTGAACTTTGCATTATTTAAGAAGTTATGACGTCAGAATTACATAAATTTATACATTTTCTACTGCAGTTTTTCTGGTATTTACGTCAACAGTAATTGCGTTCGTCAGATTGTGAAGAAGGCTGATTTATCTCTAATTCGTGAAAAAATCGGAACCTTAGCTCTTTTCTTCCGAGTTTTAGGGGTTTTTTGTACTGTTCGGATGGGGACTGGTACTAGCTACGCGCGGCGCAATGTTGAATTTTAAAATTCAGGTGTTCATCCTCATACATTTCACCAATCTAGGGGCACGAAACGCTGCAAAACAGCGTATGACAAAATACCTGATCTGTAATTAAGAGTCTCCCCCCCTTGACGAATTCAACTGAAACGACTTTGTCGGTTGTCGGACATACGGGATATTGCTGCTGAATGGGGTTAGTTAGTGGCTTTGGAGTATCGCTAGCAGAGATTTGACATCGGCCTCATCTCTTGTAATTCTAGTACTCTGGAGATCGGTCTGCTGGAAATTTAATTTCTTCAAATCTAACATGTCCCTTATCTCTTTCAATAAGATACTGCAGTATTCGGCAGCCAGAGAGTACTTGCGGACTGCTTTAAAGTAGAACCCCTTGGTGCCCCTACCGATTGTGTTTCTTTATTGACAGTCTCTTTGCATGCTTGGTCAATAGGAATTTTTCCAAAGGGGTTTTATTTTCAGTTTCCTAACTGGACGGAGAATGCTCTAGACGTAAGGTATTCCCAAGCTTCTGGTGATCTTCTTCGGGGTGAGACATACTAGAGAGATCTGCAGACAAGTAGCGAGAATAGTTCAGATCATCATATGCGAAACACCAAAGAACCATTTATCTTTTTGCTGATAGATGCCGCTCCCAGTCTACCTCTCTTGGTGCTCTCAGCAAATTCACCAGTCTCTGTGATTTCTATATATGACATCCAGAAGCTAGACAGTTTTCAGTTAGTGAAGAGAAGATGATCCAGGTAGGTGTCACAAAGCGCGATGAACTCTGAGAAAGACGGACTTGTCTTGTAATTCTCTTTTGCATACATCATCGCCCAGTGGCAGTAGGCAGTACACAGTAGAGATAGTAAGCAGTAGCCTGGAGCTCTAGAGCCCCAAATTTTCTGTCTTGGTGCCCTGCGTTTTTTAAACCAGAGCCCTAGAGCCCGAAACTTCTTTGCGATCCTGGTTAATAAACAATGAAGTTTGATCTGATTCTATAACTTTCTTTCTCTTGTCAGTCTCTCTTATCACGAATTTTTCACGTAAAAATCTCGGTTTTTCTTTACTCGTCTCTGTTGTTGGGCTGATGATTGAAAGCATCTTCTTTACCACTCACGCTTAAGTTTGAACCTATTACCTGCATTTTTAACCTACATTTCAATGAGGCACAGTCAAGATAAGTTATGAATTTTGTCTGGATGACCGATGCAAATAACAGTAGGATCTTCATTTTGTCTTCGGAGGACCTCCCTGAAAACCACTTAATGTGAAGGGAGCTTCCTCCATAAAGATTATTATTATTATTATACATAAGTTGAGCACTCTAAGGTGACTCTCTTGAGAGCTCGTGACAAAAATATCCTAAGAACACATCACTGTTCGCTGTGATCTAACGCTCTCTTAAATTTTACTGTTTACTGCAACATACTGAATACTACTGATAATAACAATAATTAAAAACAATATTATAATTATAATAAGAACCTTCCCAGAATGCTTTGCACCAGAAAAATTTCAATGCAAAATAACTTAGTTAATTTGGGGTCGAAGAGAATGCTGTACCATGTGTTATTTACAACTTCGTGAAAGTTATCCCTCATATTAACGTTAGGGTGATGACGTCATTATTCACGTGACTATGGCAAAAATATGTTTTAGCTCACTGCAAGAACAGGCCTCCGTCAATTCAAAAGCAGATAACGTGCCCTGATAGACATTGGAATGGGCAATATGGAAATTGCCACTTGACATCTGGCATTTGAAAGTTAAGGTGGCTCTGTACAGGAGCATTTCCCAGGGGACTGGTAAGGAGTCAGTAACTATGGTAGTTTAAGGCGGAGAGAAACAAAGCTTGGCTGGTTAATAGTACTTCGCATGAAAGTAACGACCATGATATGCTCACTGTTGTGACGTCATTGGTCACGTGACCAGAGCGCACAGAAAATTCAAATCACTTTAAAACTGCTTTAAGCTCAATAAATTCGTAATTTCTCACAGTAATATCGCAGAAAAAATTGCAAGTTATTCAAAAACGTCCATTATTATTTTTCCTTTTGAAAAAAGCACAATGAAAAATGAACCTTAAACTTTTGATAATCCCCTGTTTTGTGAGGTTTTAATATAAATGTAAAAACGAATCAGCATATTTGGTTTCAAACTATGCTCTTTCTAACTATGTTAACAGTTTTTTTTAAAAAAATTCGTTTTCATAGAGCTCAGGGATGTGAATTTGCAGGCACGCGGAGTACTGGGCACCAATGTCACGGATTGCTCAGGAAGACTGGTGCACTTTTTAGGCGCGGCGGCATAGCTAGCGACAAAAGCTGAAAAATGGGGTGAAAAGGTGTTTTGCTAGCTTTCTGTCGGTCCATTTCTGCTAAAGAATTGTTAATGGTTTCTCCGAAAGAGGACAGCACTTCATTTCTCGCTGCATTGCTCATGTCAGGTACGTGTAATTATAGCTTTTTATTGTCTTCGGTAAACAGCT
>OZ024896.1:22245145-22280145 GCA_964017195.1 Siderastrea radians
TACAGAGAAACAAGAGGAAATCGGGAGGAACTTGTACCAGAATGAAAATCATGCTGGTATTATGTAAACACCCCCTTAGCCTAAAGTCGAACAGCTCTTAAGAATGTTTCACAACATCCTCAGAGACCCAGGGGCAGTAACGCCCTGATTTGATGAGACCGGTGCAAACTCATACTGGTATGATTTTGTTTACATGAGACCAGTCTGAAAGTCAGACTTGCATGAAGTGTTTACCTGAGACCAATCTAAACTCTGTTTGTGTTAATATGGTCCGCAACCATCCCATCCTTAAAAATCCAGTTTATCTATTATCCAACAGCTTGGAATGCTCTAACGCCACTTGTTAAACGTGCATACCCAAAACAAATATCTCAGACCAATTGGGACCCTGTTCGTGCTTAAGTGGCTCCCCAGTCTGATTTCAAACCGTTCTGAGTCATTCATATTGGTTCAGCAGCAGTGATGAGTTAAACCAGCCTAAGGCCCTGTTTACATGAGTGACTTTATCCCCGGATGTCACTTTCATCCCATCCCGGAGTGACTTTCATTGCGGTGTCTGGTCATTTACCTGTAAATGTTTACATGATTTGGAGCTGAAATGTGTTCACCCCAGGACGATTTCATCCCGGTCTTCAGCACCAGGATGAAATCGTCCCGGGGTAAACACCATTTCAGCTCCAAACCATGTAAAAACTTACAGGTAAATAACCAGACACCGATATGAAAGTCATCTCAGGATGAAGTCACTCGTGTAAACACAGCCTAAGATGATATACTAGCTTCATGTTTCGTACATTTCGTGTAAACAGAGGTAAGCATTTGGAGTCGATCTGAAGTCGTACCGGCCCAAGTTGGTACCATTCTCATAGACTACGAGCAGTCTCTCATTTTTCTCTGGCGCGTGCACACTGACTGTCCTACTATTGGTAATTGCGATAATTAAAATCTACTTTGTTTTTCTTACAGGTTTTTATTCCATCAACCTGATGTCAGGAAAATATGGCAGTTTATTATAAGGGTTTGGTTAAGAAATTTATACTTTTAGTTATATTCCCAGACACACTTTATCAATTCAAATAAAAAATTTGAAGAGCAGTTTTGAAATAAGGTTATATATTTTTTTGTCTTTTTCTGCTTAACATTTTGATGTCATTGATTAGTTTGACTGTCCCCTCAGTACTACTAAGTGGACGATGTATGAAAATGGAATGAATCCTGGAGTACACCTTTTAGGGCTCTACTTCAAAATATCTGATGAGCACACCCTGCCCCATATCTTTTTTGGGGGGAGTATCCCCCCCCCAACTACTATCCCAGGAATGAAGAGTCAGACCTATTTGATTGAATTCTCTTTATGGGGAAAACTATATTGATTGACTGATTCACCACAGTCTGATCCCTTTTTGTCAGTTCATTGCCTGTTAGGTTTCAGACTATTCTGAAATGATTTAGGAAGAGGCTATTCCTTTTGTTTTTCTTTGGTACCAGATTCTGGCAATCAGTAACAATGCTTATTGGTGGCAAATTGTCAAACCAAAAAGAACTAAAGTCTCGAGATCTACTGCCATCACGGTCTGGGGTAGTAAGAGAGTGAGTCATAATCTGTGCATCAAATAAAGTCACTTGTCATTACTGGACCATTTGTTATTCGCATTGGCAACACTGAAGTGACAGATTGATTGATTTATTGATTTGTTGATTGACTGATTCATTGATTGATTGATTGAATGATTTATTTTTTAATTGGCTGATTGACTTATTTATCAGCCAGTTGGTTGAGTGGTTGATTGATTGACTGATTGGTACTTAAAATAGTTGAATGAATTTATTCACCTGAATTACATGTTAATAATTACATGCATAATGCTGCACTTCTTTGCATCTTCGTCTGGCAGTAAAATAATAGGGCGATGTCGCAGTTCTTACAAGGTCTTCTCTGATTTGCTGAGAAAACAATATACCAAACAACAAAACAATGGACCCTAGCCCCGAAAACAATAGAGCTGCGTGATACCAAGGTCCAATGAAATTAGAGGTTGTTAAGAGCTGCGGGGCTACTCAAATAATACCCGGCATCAGTCGAGACATAAAATAATTTTCAAGCCCCAATGTCATGACATAATTGTAAGCAAATAATTTATTTGTAATTAGCAAGTAGTAGGTAAGAAGGCGTATTAGAGAGCAGGACTATTAGAGCTTTTACAGTAATTTAAATTAAATTTCATATTAATTAACTCCAGTAAGGTACTCCTTCTGAGTAAGAAAGAAAGCAATGCCCTGGGATGTTTTCGGGTTCACTACTTCCTACTATTAATTTAACATCCCTGGGAATTAATACAAGTAAATAAGGTACATCATCATCATCATCATCATTCAACTATAGCGTTATTTTACCATATAAGGAGAAAAATGTGAGTATAAGAGCGTCTTACAGTGTAGAAAACGTATTGCACTATAGTATCCCGGTTTCAAATCACTTATTGAATAAAGCATTTAAATTGCTTAGATATTTAAGTTTAAATGTATATTACCTACAACAGAGGCTTATTTAAAATTTATGAAACACTGGTTCTAATTTGATGAGAGGTGTATTACTAATGATTAACTAATAATTATAATATTGTTTTCCGGTCTCACTTGTAATAATAATAATAATAATAATAATAATAATAATAATAATAAGCGTGAAATCATTGATAAACGACACGAGTTTAATCACTTCAAAAGTATACAATCAGCGGGAAATCCATTACCCTAAGTTTTCTGTTACATGAACGCCTAAAATAGCGAAAACATAACCGACAGGGCCAAAAGCACGGCAAACATCACATGAACCACACCGAATCTACACAACTGGTCACAGAAATACTGTAAGCACAGGAATGCACCAAAGTGGTCACATAATCTCTTGGTTGCTATTGCAATCACGAGATAAGAACTGTTGCTGTAAGAGCTCAATCTTCAGCTGATTTGCTCTTTTGTGCATTTATCTACTTGCCTAATAGCTAGTTATTCTCCAAAAACAACGGGGCTGTAAAAAAACGTCCAAACTTAGAACACAACGAAGCACTACTCACCCGTCAAGGGAGCCACCATGTTGGATTTAACCCATACGGTCACGAGGATTTCCCATTTTATTATTTTTTCATTGTCGTAACATTCCTTCAAAAATAGCCTTTTTAACCAAATCCGATAAAAGAATATACAATAGTTTTCCTTTTTACCATCAAAATTGCCGAAAAACTGCATTCATCCCATATTTATAGGAGTTTTGTGCACAGCCTCGTTTCCATGCTAAATGGGTATTCAGAGAAATTTCAAATTTAAAAAACTACATAAAAGCTACTTTTCTAGAAGGGTTATCATACCAATTTCAAAACACCTCAGGGAGGACTATCATTTGATAGCACTCACGTTTTGTCCCTCGATTTGGTACCGAAATCTGGTCTGGCCCATGGACTAAATGGCTGACAAACGGGGAAAACAAGCCGACAAAGCTTTCAAACATTGGAACGACAAAGCGAAAAGAAATTCTGGTTTCAAAGACCGAGCAGGAAATTTTTCAGGCAACAAAATTGGTACTGAATTGAAACAACATCGAGCAAACTGCTGGGGTTAGAAGTAGATCAGACTGCGAAACCAAACCAAACTAGTCTAGCGTTGTGTTTACGATTTCTTTCACCGTGGCACCATCAAAAAATGTTCACAAAAGGTAGGTTTTACACGGAAAAATTTTGACACCAAAATATCAAGACATGATACACAGATATTTAACACAGTAAAATTGAGGAGAACCGTTTACTAATATTTAAGTGTCACATGTCACACATTTTCGGTTGATCGCTACCAAAATCAAGCTAAATAATTAACTGAATAAGAAAGGACGACATTTTTTCGGCTTTATAAGGTTACTACACAAAATAACATCGTTTTACCTGCAGTTGATGTAGCACTGGGTTCAAGCAGCTTTCAAATAAAGAGATTGTAATGCAAAATAAGTTGAATGTTTGGTTCATTGTTGTTTTGACACATTCCGTCCGCGGCCTCTGAAGCTGTAACTGCTACGTTTTGTGTTCGTTTCCACTCCGCATCTTCAATGCTGAAATCATACTGTAGCTTTAATCCACCGTGGAAGATGAATACAACAGTTTTTCAGGAAACGTCAAACCTGTACCACATTTTAGAGCCAATACTTGGAAGACTATTTCAAAAAATTATTCTCGGATGTTCACTTCGGAGCAGTTTCGCTGATCCATTCAGCTTTGTAAAGAAACTGTGCAACACGGTTTTGGCGCCTTTTTCTTTCAGTCATGTGATCCATTATTTTCCCTTTTTTCCTTTCTCGTTTTTTTCTCTCGTTCTTTCTTGATTTTTATGGTAACTAGTGATTGAGTTTTGAATCAACTGCGCATTGGTATCGCTTACAAGTTCAATTTTTAACGGAAGCAAAAGGAACTGCAGCATCGTAGGCTGGAGCGAGGGGTTTCCAAATATGGTAGTTTGAAAAATGAATATTCACGAGCATAGAACGCGAGTCACACGTTTCAACTCCTTCAGTTTCTGATGTAACACAAATTGTCACTTAGAAAGTTTATGCTTAATAGTTCCAGTTTGTCATCAGTGCAAGAAAATAACAGCACTGTGTGGTCAATATTTTCGAGAAAAGAAACTCGCACAACAAGATTCATCCATTCAATCAGCGGATAATCGATTGGTTGCTCATTTTATAGTCTTTGTAGTTCGTCAATTGAGTTTTTCATTCGTTTTAGGATATCATGAAAGACGCATGGGTGGAATTTGCGGATCGAATTGACCCAAAAAATGGTAAGAAGCTTTCCGCACCTAGTTTAATATTGCTAGTAAAACATATCATTTGGCTTTAAAGCTAGTTAATTTCTTTATGTTTCATGAACCGGAACTCGTAGCAGTAGGAAACCTGTATAAATAAGCCGGGACCCTCACTAACCTTGAAATAACGTCCAAAAAGCCCGAGATAATTTTCTAAGTTTTTGCAATGTTTGTGTAGAGTTTCACAGTTTCTATTTCATAATATATTCCGTAGTCCCATGGGGTGAAGTGGAAAACGATCTTGTTGAAGAGATGGTAAGCTACGTCCAGCAGGTGAGTAGACACAGCCAGGTTGCGACAGTCAGCAGAAGCGTTATCCGTTTGAGAATCAAAAGGTATTATCGCGCCCAACGCCAGCAACAGCTTACAAAAGCAGACAAGGAGCAGAGACGTAGGAGGCGATTCCAAAATCGCAAAAATCGTCTCACCATGGTAAGATTCCACTTATACAGTTTTGTTCAGTGTTGATCCTGAAAGGAACCGCGTGACAGTTGGTGTTCAACAAAATTCCGTGACTCCTGAAAGAATCGGAGTAAAAGTGTAAATTAAAGTTAGTTTTCGATTGGCTTAAGTATAAGAACAGCGTTATAAACAACTGAAAAAAGAAGAAGCCATGCGGTTTTGTGAATGTTCAGCTGCAAAAAACGGTCTGCAAATAGCAAAGCGCATATTTTTGGTGTTCACCCTCGCTGGGAGAGTTAAAAAAAAAATGTTTTGTAAGCTAACAAAAATTCCATTTGCTGTTTTGGCAATACTTACCTTTTACGTGACAGATATCTGAAAATTCTGAAAACGGAACGTGAAAAATAATCGACTGAACAAGACGGCAAAACTGTGCATTGTCTGCTTTGTCACTTGTGACCGTCATACGAGCCATCGACTGTGATTGGTGGATTTCGATCCGTGCCTGCTTCCTGAGAGGTGCGGTATGTTGGACTCTTGATCCATAGATCACATGGATCATTATCAGTAGCTGGGCATGAACCCTTATATAAAAACAGTACAAAAATATAACTTGTAGCACCCTGTATAATTCGTAGCATGAAAATGACGCTATATAACTCGCACTTGTTATATAGACCCGTTTTGGAACGCCGTTTAGAAGACTGCTTATAAACGCCGTTCGTAAGAGTTAACGCCGTTTCTAAGACTGTTTGAAAACACCATTCGGATGCTTGCTTATATACGCTGTGAATAAGAGGATCTATTTGACGTTTCAGAGTCCTTACGAACGCCCTTCTTAAGACTCCTACTAACGCCGATAGTAAGAGTCCTTATAAACGCCAATCGTAAGTCTTTACACAAGCCGATCGAAAGAGCCCTTACACAAGCCGTTCGTAAGAGTCCTTATAAACGCCGATCGTAAGAGTCCTTATAAACGCCGTTCGTAAGAGTCCTTACACAAGCCGATCGTAAGAGTCCTTATAAACGCCGATCGTAAGAGTCCTTATAAACGCCGTTCGTAAGAGTCCTTACAAAAGCCGTTCGTAAGAGTCCTTACAAAAGCCGATCGTAAGAGTCCTTATAAACACCGTTCATAAGAGTCTATACAAAAGCCGTTCGTAAGAGTCCTTACAAAAGCCGTTCGTAAGAGTCCTTATAAACGCCGATCGTAAGAGTCCTTACAAAAGCCGTTCGTAAGAGTCCTTATAAACGCCGATCGTAAGAATCCTTATAAACGCCGTTCGTAAGAGTCCTTACAAAAGCCGATCGTAAGAGTCCTTATAAACGACGTTCGTAAGAGTCCTTACAAAAGCCGTTCGTAAGAGTCCTTACAAAAGCCGTTCGTAAGAGTCCTTATAAACGCCGTTCGTAAGAGTCCTTATAAACGCCGTTCGTAAGAGTCCTTACAAAAGCCGTTCGTAAGAGTCCTTACAAAAGCCGTTCGTAAGAGTCCTTACAAAAGCCGTTTGTAAGAGTCCTTATAAACGCCGTTCGTAAGAGTCCTTACAAAAGCCGTTCGTAAGAGTCCTTACAAAAGCCGATCGTAAGAGTCCTTATAAACACCGTTCATAAGAGTCGTTACAAAAGCCGTTCGTAAGAGTCCTTACAAAAGCCGTTCGTAAGAGTCCTTATAAACGCCGATCGTAAGAGTCCTTACAAAAGCCGTTCGTAAGAGTCCTTATAAACGCCGATCGTAAGAATCCTTATAAACGCCGTTCGTAAGAGTCCTTACAAAAGCCGATCGTAAGAGTCCTTATAAACGACGTTCGTAAGAGTCCTTACAAAAGCCGTTCGTAAGAGTCCTTACAAAAGCCGTTCGTAAGAGTCCTTATAAACGCCGTTCGTAAGAGTCCTTATAAACGCCGTTCGTAAGAGTCCTTACAAAAGCCGTTCGTAAGAGTCCTTACAAAAGCCGTTCGTAAGAGTCCTTACAAAAGCCGTTTGTAAGAGTCCTTATAAACGCCGTTCGTAAGAGTCCTTACAAAAGCCGTTCGTAAGAGTCCTTACAAAAGCCGTTCGTAAGAGTCCTTACAAAAGCCGTTCGTAAGAGTCCTTACAAAAGCCGTTTGTAAGAGTCCTTATAAACGCCGTTCGTAAGAGTCCTTACAAAAGCCGTTCGTAAGAGTCCTTACAAAAGCCGTTCGTAAGAGTCCTTACAAAAGCCGTTCGTAAGAGTCCTTACAAAAGCCGTTCGTAAGAGTCCTCATAAACGACGTTCGTAAGAGTCCTTACAAAAGCCGTTCGTAAGAGTCCTTACAAAAGCCGTTCGTAAGAGTCCTTACAAAAGCCGTTCGTAAGAGTCCTTACACAAGCCGATCGTAAGAGTCCTCATAAACGACGTTCGTAAGAGTCCTTACAAAAGCCGTTCGTAAGAGTCCTTACAAAAGCCGTTTGTAAGAGTCCTTATAAACGCCGTTCGTAAGAGTCCTTACAAAAGCCGTTCGTAAGAGTCCTTACAAAAGCCGTTCGTAAGAGTCCTTACACAAGCCGATCGTAAGAGTCCTCATAAACGACGTTCGTAAGAGTCCTTACAAAAGCCGTTCGTAAGAGTCCTTACAAAAGCCGTTTGTAAGAGTCCTTATAAACGCCGTTCGTAAGAGTCCTTACAAAAGCCGTTCGTAAGAGTCCTTACACAAGCCGATCGTAAGAGTCCTCATAAACGACGTTCGTAAGAGTCCTTACAAAAGCCGTTCGTAAGAGTCCTTACAAAAGCCGTTTGTAAGAGTCCTTATAAACGACGTTGGTAAGAGTCCTTACACAAGCCGATCGTAAGAGTCCTTATAAACGCCGTTCGTAAGAGTCCTTACAAAAGCCGTTCGTAAGAGTCCTTACAAAAGCCGTTCGTAAGAGTCCTTATAAACGCCGTTCGTAAGAGTCGTTACACAAGCCGATCGTAAGAGCCCTTATAAACGACGTTCGTAAGAGTCCTTAAAAAAGCCGTTCGTAAGAGTCCTTATAAACGGCGATCGTAAGAGTCCTTACAAAAGCCGTTCTTAAGAGTCCTTACAAAAGCCGTTCGTAAGAGTCCTTATAAACGCCGTTCGTAAGAGTCGTTACACAAGCCGATCGTAAGAGTCCTTATAAACGACGTTCGTAAGAGTCCTTAATAAAGCCGTTCGTAAGAGTGCTTACACAAGCCGTTCGTAAGAGTCCTTATAAACGCCGTTCGTAAGAGTCGTTACACAAGCCGATTGTAAGAGTCCTTATAAACGACGTTCGTAAGAGTCCTTACAAAAGCCGTTCGTAAGAGTCCTTATAAACGGCGATCGTAAGAGTCCTTACAAAAGCCGTTCGTAAGAGTCCTTACAAAAGCCGTTCGTAAGAGTCCTTATAAACGCCGTTCGTAAGAGTCCTTACACAAGCAGATCGTAAGAGTCCTTATAAACGACGTTCGTAAGAGTCCTTACAAAAGCCGTTCGTAATAGTCCTTATAAACGACGTCCGTAAGTGTCCTTATAAACGACGTTCGTAAGAGTCCTTAATAAAGCCGTTCGTAAGAGTGCTTACACAAGCCGTTCGTAAGAGTCCTTATAAACGACGTTCGTAAGAGTCCTTACAAAAGCCGTTCGTAAGAGTCCTTACAAAAGCCGTTCGTAAGAGTCCTTATAAACGCCGTTCGTAAGAGTCCTTACACAAGCCGATCGTAAGAGTCCTTATAAACGACGTTCGTAAGAGTCCTTACAAAAGCCGTTCGTAAGAGTCCTTATAAACTACGTTCGTAAGAGTGCTTACACAAGCCGATCGTAAGAGTCCTTATAAACGCCGTTCGTAAGAGTCCTTACAAAAGCCGTTCGTAAGAGTCCTTATAAACGACGTTCGTAAGAGTCCTTACAAAAGCCGTTCGTAAGAGTCCTTATAAACGCCGAACGTAAGAGTCCTTATAAACGCCGTTCGTAAGAGTCCTTATAAACGACGTTCGTAAGAGTCCTTATAAACGACGTTCGTAAGAGTCCTTACAAAAGCCGTTCGTAAGAGTCCTTATAAACGCCGAACGTAAGAGTCGTTATAAACGCCGTTCGTAAGAGTCCTTACAAAAGTCGTTCGTAAGAGTCCTTACAAAAGCTGATCGTAAAAGTCCTTATAAACGCCGTTCGTAAGAGTCCTTACAAAAGCCGTTCGTAAGAGTCCTTACACAATCCGATCGTAAGAGTCCTTATAAACGACGTTCGTAAGAGTCCTTACAAAAGCCGTTCGTAAGAGTCCTTACAAAAGCCGTTCGTAAGAGTCCTTATAAACGCCGTTCGTAAGAGTCCTTACACAAGCCCATCGTAAGAGTCCTTATAAACGACGTTCGTAAGAGTCCTTAATAAAGCCGTTCGTAAGAGTGCTTACACAAGCCGTTCGTAAGAGTCCTTATAAACGCCGATCGTAAGAGTCCTTACAAAAGCCGTTCGTAAGAGTCCTTACAAAAGCCGTTCGTAAGAGTCCCGCCGTTCGTAAGTCCTTACACAAGCCGATCGTAAGAGTCCTTATAAACGACGTTCGGAAGAGTCCTTACAAAAGCCGTTCGTAAGAGTCCTTACAAAAGCCGTTCGTAAGAGTCCTTATAAACGCCGTTCGTAAGAGTCGTTACACAAGCCGATCGTAAGAGTCCTTATAAACGACGTTCGTAAGAGTCCTTACAAAAGCCGTTCGTAAGAGTCCTTATAAACGCCGTTCCTAAGAGTCCTTACACAAGCGGATCGTAAGAGTCCTTATAAACGACGTTCGTAAGAGTCCTTAATAAAGCCGTTCGTAAGAGTGCTTACACAAGCCGTTCGTAAGAGTCCTTATAAACGCCGATCGTAAGAGTCCTTACAAAAGCCGTTCGTAAGAGTCCTTACAAAAGCCGTTCGTAAGAGTCCCGCCGTTCGTAAGTCCTTACACAAGCCGATCGTAAGAGTCCTTATAAACGACGTTCGGAAGAGTCCTTACAAAAGCCGTTCGTAAGAGTCCTTACAAAAGCCGTTCGTAAGAGTCCTTATAAACGCCGATCGTAAGAGTCGTTACACAAGCCGATCGTAAGAGTCCTTATAAACGACGTTCGTAAGAGTCCTTACAAAAGCCGTTCGTAAGAGTCCTTATAAACGCCGATCGTAAGAGTCCTTATAAACGACGTTCGTAAGAGTGCTTACACAAGCCGATCGTAAGAGTCCTTATAAACGCCGTTCGTAAGAGTCCTTACAAAAGCCGTTCGTAAGAGTCCTTACAAAAGCCGTTCGTAAGAGTCCTTACAAAAGCTGTTCGTAAGAATCCTTATAAACGCCGTTCGTAAGAGTCCTTACACAAGCCGTTCGTAAGAGTCCTTATAAACGCCGATCGTAAGAGTCTTTACAAAAGCCGTTCGTAAGAGTCCTTATAAACGCCGATCGTAAGAGTCCTCATAAACGCCGTTCGTAAGAGTCCTTACAAAAGCCGTTCGTAAGAGTCCTTACAAAAGCCGTTCGTAAGAGTCCTTATAAACGCCGTTCGTAAGAGTCCTTACACAAGCCGATCGTAAGAGTCCTTAGAAACGACGTTCGTAAGAGTCCTTACAAAAGCCGTTCGTAAGAGTCCTTACAAAAGCCGTTCGTAAGAGTCCTTATAAACGCCGTTCGTAAGAGTCGTTACACAAGCCGATCGTAAGAGTCCTTATAAACGACGTTCGTAAGAGTCCTTACAAAAGCCGTTCGTAAGAGTCCTTACAAAAGCCGTTCGTAAGAGTCTTTATAAACGCCGTTCGTAAGAGTCCTTACAAAAGCCGTTCGTAAGAGTCCTTACAAAAGCCGTTCGTAAGAGTCCTTACAAAAGCCGTTCGTAAGAGTCCTTATAAACGCCGTTCGTAAGAGTCCTTACACAAGCCCATCGTAAGAGTCCTTATAAACGACGTTCGTAAGAGTCCTTAATAAAGCCGTTCGTAAGAGTGCTTACACAAGCCGTTCGTAAGAGTCCTTATAAACGCCGATCGTAAGAGTCCTTACCAAAGCCGTTCGTAAGAGTCCTTACAAAAGCCGTTCGTAAGAGTCCTTACAAAAGCCGTTCGTAAGAGTCCTTATAAACGACGATCGTAAGAGTCCTTACAAAAGCCGTTCGTAAGAGTCCTTACAAAAGCCGTTCGTAAGAGTCCTTATAAACGCCGTTCGTAAGAGTCCTTACACAAGCCCATCGTAAGAGTCCTTATAAACGACGTTCGTAAGAGTCCTTAATAAAGCCGTTCGTAAGAGTGCTTACACAAGCCGTTCGTAAGAGTCCTTATAAACGCCGATCGTAAGAGTCCTTACCAAAGCCGTTCGTAAGAGTCCTTACAAAAGCCGTTCGTAAGAGTCCTTGCAAAAGCCGTTCGTAAGAGTCCTTACACAAGCCGATCGTAAGAGTCCTTATAAACGACGTTCGTAAGAGTGCTTACACAAGCCGATCGTAAGAGTCCTTATAAACGACGTTCGTAAGAGTCCTTACAAAAGCCTTTCGTAAGAGTCCTTACACAAGCCGTTCGTAAGAGCTCTTATAAACGCTGATCGTAAGAGTCCTTATAAACGCCGATCGTAAGGGTGCTTTAAAACGCCGATCTTAAGCGTCATAACAAACGCCGATCGTAAGAGTCCTTAAAACCTCCGTTTAATCCTTATGTAAGAGTCCTTATAAACGCCGATTTTAAGAGTCCTAACAAACGACGATCGTAAGAGTCCTTAAAAACTCCGATTGAAATAGTCCTTATGTAAGAGTCCTTAAAAGGTCGTTTGTAGTCATCCTTATAAGGGCGTTCGTAAGAGGCCTTAAGAACGCCGTTCGTAAGGGGGAAAGTTTTTCAAACTAAGATGGCTTTTTTCCACGAGTTATACCCTGTAAACACGACGAAAGGACAATTTCAAAACGTTGTTGTAATAAACCATATTTGGTCAGTTCACACTAAAAATCTACAGTAAAAAATTACGGCTAACGGATAGAGTCACAAAATGGCCTATGAAGTTACATTTTATTCTCTAAGGTTTTGTATAACAAATGGTAAAATGATAAATGGCCTTTTTTGTGGACCCTTCAAGCCCTCCGTGCCTTAAGTACATAATAGCCATGTCATCCGAAATATTTACAATACAGAATTGACTCATGGACACCACTGTGAAACTTAACTGAAACAAAGGAACATTTGTATGCTCTCCGGTACCTGAGATAAACCGATTTTGATTATTTGTTAAGTTTTCGGCGCTAGCAACACTCTCAAAGCTCTCTCTCAGACACTTGAGTATATAATGGCGTTCGCGATGTTGGGGAATGCGCGATGAAAGCTTCTCGCAACTCCGATCGCCCGTTCCCAGCACCGTCAGATGGGATACTCCATCGAAAGACACATTTCAGGTTGGTGCGGACTGGCTTCACGCCTAACAGCCCCTGTAATTAACACATTGTAGATTTGGCTAGAAAATTGTTCTTTGTTATTTTTGCGGACTCGTCTATGCATAGCGAGGTCTGTGTGAAAAAGGTCTTCATTTAGTTGCTACCTAATTTTCCCCCTTTATTATCCTTAAAATTCCTATATCAAGTCGCCCCAAAATAAGTCCGTCAGAATTCCCCACACTCTCATAGAGGACACGCTTTCACCATTGTAAGCCCATGGGCGTCCTATATTCTGATGCAGCCCTAAAAACAATACAATGACTGCCCATTATAGTCCCTATTGAAAGTAGTTTGTACTTTATGTCAGTTAAAGGAGCTACGTCACAGATAACGCAACTTGAAAAAGCTGGCAAGTTTTTTCAAGTTTGTCATTCGTAATCCGTCTTAATCTCCCTCAGTCGTAACCATCCTTGTTTAGTTTTGGTTAATAATTACTTCTTTGGTGTTTTTCTACCTTAGGAAACTATTATTTTGAGGTTCCCTTTAATGAGAAAATAATTTTGTCAGATCAGAAAAATGAATGAAAACGCCGTGACATAGTTCCTTTAACAAATGACGCAGCACTTGTCATATCCCTACGTTCCACGGAAAATACTTTCGTACAAGTAAATCAATTCCGATAGTGAGCCCAAACGAAAATAAACCAACCAAAAGTCTCGAGGGTAAAAAAAAATATTGTGTCTCTCTCTTTTCTTTTTGTGATGTCGTGTAATCTACAAATTTTTGACGAATGTTCTCGTTCTTGTCCAACTCTACAACAATTTCATGTGAGAATAAATACTCTTGAGATTTCTCCAGACATAAATTTTCAGAATTTCCTAGCATACTTTGAACTGCATTGTTATATTTCGCCAGAAAAGCTTGATTAGTCAGCGTGTAGTTTTTTATTTCACCATCTGGTATGTTTCAAGTATATTTTGATTTGGCCTGACCAATTTTTTTCCCTTTGTGGATATCAGGGTTATTTGTAGTGATGCCATTAGGCGGGTTACAAGACACGCCCATATCTTTGGTTTTACTTTACCTGGCTCACCCTCTCTGAACTCCACAAGATCCTTGCTCTTTCTGTTTCAATTAGTCGCAGGTGGCGTTCCCGTTTGCTTTCCCTGTGCAAATTCTGGTCTTCCTTCCTTAAGCTCTAACCGCAACCAGCGACATGGCATTTTTCCAGTTTTCGTTGGCAGGTCATGGTGTGCGAAGGCACTAGATATCTTAAGAGAAGGGATTGTAAATTATTGTTTATTGATAGTGTGTTCCTTTTTTCGGGTTTTAGGAGAGAATACGTACTTGAAAATATTCTTTCTCGTTCTGACTACTCTTCTGACCAAGCTTGTTACCGGTCGACGAAATCATTAGTTATTTTCATTGACGTCGCGTTCATAAGAACTAGATTTTTTGATAACTTTCCCAATTATATAGACGGCGCAATATCTTAAAAGCTTCTTAAACGTTGGAATAGTCACTTGTGTTGTGATTAATTTTGGTGTATAAACACTTAGCAGACAAATTACGGCGCCCATAACATTTAAGTACCATCGAGAATGGCTGTGGTCACAGTATGGACTCGAAAAAGCATTTTTATTAGCCTACGTCATTATTAATTACCTGAGAGAGGGTGAGTTAGGCATTTGGTGACACAGAAGTCACTCATGTCGTCCCCCGGTGGAGCGAAATTTGGCGCTTTGTCCCAAGCTTGACCGTTAGTTTTGACCCTCTTTTCCTTACAAGCCTGTGATGGCGGCGATTTCGAAATAGTTACTTCGTTTTTAATGCAGGGCTGTACTTCGAGAGATAAACTAATTGGCGATTGAACCACATAGAAAGGTAGGGGATTTATCCTTTTTGAAATGTGTTGTGGTTTGAAAGCGCTGACTATGGATTGAATTGATTTTTAGCGGGCATTTTGATCGGGACCTCGAATGTCGGTTGGCAAATTTGAATTCCCGTTTTCCTACCTTTAGCTCTCTTTAGTACATGACATGCCGTCGCATCGACCGTTAAGCAGAATAATCGCCCAAAACGGCCTCCGGAAGCTCAGAAAAGCGATAAAAACACAGCAAACACACAACAGGTAAGGTTTTTTAAACTTTATTTCGATTTTAATGTATTTTCGGCGGAAAACCGCCGATTATTTTCGATCGAATTTCAGCTCCATACAAACTCTCATATTACGCTTTGGTTACCTGTGATCACAGCAGAGCCTTTTTAGAGATAGCGTCCCACGCAGTTTTTTTAGGGGAGTCATATTACCCTCCCTCACTTTCCTCCTCCTCCTCAGGGTCCTCCTCCTTTGTGGCAAGGGAGGTAACACGATTCCCCTAAAAACGACTGCGTGGGAGGCTATTTCACAGACTGTAACAATTCAATAAAATTTCATCCATTTCCTTTTTACTTTTGGCCACAGAGCACATATGTGTGTACTAATTTCCTTACAAGAACCGAAATATTACAAAAAACTTTACCAAAGCCTAAATCAAACTGTACTCATCATATATAACCATCTACATGGTTTCGGTTTCTTTCTGACAATTCCATCGCTTGATTACAAGGCAAACATCTCAGAGGATTAGCCAGTAGATTTCGACCCTGTAGCCATCGAATTAATTCCAAGGTAGGACCATTAGAACGAATGGTTACTTCCAAGAGATTCATAATAGGCCTGTCTCAATTTGGACTTGATCCTTCAGTGGCTGTATACTTCAATTTTTGTAACTCGATCATGTCGCATGTTATGTGGTGATACAATTTATTTTATCGATTGAGTGATTGATCGGTCACACTCAAGCTCGAGGGAATCTAGTGTTCAAGGTCCGTGAAGAATGGATTTTTTTTTAAACGGTCGCAGGTTTAATACTTTTTCCCACTATTATTGTCAGTGACCATGATTCCCATAAAGAACCATAGGATATGCGTAAGGCCTTAGTTTATGCGTAAGTTTTTACTTTCTCCGGTATCATGACACGTTCTATAAGCAATCCCTTGTTCACTGACACCTTTAATCCGGGCTTTTAATAGGAGGATGAACAATTACAATAGTGACACCTTTTAATCATTTCCTAGTCAACGATGTCGCGTAGTCGTTTATGTCACCTTTTATGGAAACGCGAACAATGCTTCTGTTATGACACAATGAATACGCATTAGATTTTCCGCTCGACACGAGAAGGTAATCTCACGCGGAAGAGCGATGGCATCGAGGTCCAGCTCTAGGTCAAGAAACTTGAAGCGAAAATTCATCCTATTGCGATGGGTTGATCCCCTTAAAGTGCTACTATGATCAAAAATCACTTTTATTTTTTCTTCGGATTTCGAAACTATGTTTATTAAACACTCCCCAAGCGAAATTATAAGCCTTAATTTTGAGAAGACCGTTAATTTAAACTGCAATTTTCCGTTTTAATGGTCCGCCATTATTACACCAGAAAGGATACAATGACGTCATACACTCAAGAGATGTAGAATGCAGTGTGTGTGAAAGTGCCTTATTTAGTATGCAGCACGGGAGTTTTGAGCTTTCACACTCTGAAACTCGTGTTTTGCATAATTTGTAAGCCGGATTTTTAGGATTCATGATCCGTGCGTTTCTTTGGGGGACGGATCCGAAAATAGTACATCTGTCAAGCGGTCTTCCATGCAAATTTACTGGTCTCGCCATATTTTCTCTCGATCTTGCGTGACAAAACATTCGATCGTGAAAAAGAAAATTCAGGTGATTATTCCGTTCCGTATATTTGAAAAGTTTTCTCCAGAAGTACAAACAGAAACATTGACACGTCAGGATAACTTCATTTGTGTACCATTTCTGTAATTCAGGGACCAGATTTTGCTAACTGTGAACGCAAATAGCGAGTTCACTTGAACTACTGCAGATACTGTTCTTGTTTATAAATTTGTATTCCATTCTAGTTGAATTATTGGGCAGTACGAGAGAAATATCGTTCTGACATATATATTGCGTGCCTCCAGGCTGTCTTGTCATGACAAAATAATCCTTTTTCGGATTTTGCGTTTCTTTGGTGTCGAAGAATCCATATGATCTGGGATCACAAATCCGTTTTCGGATTTTCCCAAAGAAACGCACACAGGAAAAAATTCTGAAATTCCAAGTTGGACTTTTATTGGAAAATAACAAAATTAACATTCCAATATTGGAATAATATTGGAAAAACATTGGAATACTACATAATTTTTCCTGTACGATTAAGTTAGTTGGTAGATTATTGGTATATCATTCATTTAAAAATCCAACTTGGTTTTTTAATGGTAATTTATTGGGACATCATAAAATACAACATTGGAATACCACTGCAGTATTTGGTAGATTATTGGTTTATCGGGCATTTAACAATCCAAGTTGTTTATCTGTGGTGATTTATTGGAATGTTATGTCCAGCAGGTGAAAAGTCCAAAAATATATATATATTATATGAAACCATGCCAGACTGAATGCTGTACTGACTATTTAAAATAAACCTCATCCCCCCAAAGTTATAAAAATTGTTGTAGCCTAATTGCAAAATTTGAAAAAAAAATTACATGTACATGTATCCTTGTTTTAAGTTCCTCCATTTAAAATAACAATTACTTTTGTGGCAAAAGAGTATAAACAATCTTTCAAAATTGTGAAGGCAGTTTGGTTTGTATGTGGGGTTAGACGCAGTTTCAATTTCTACAAATGTGCATGGCTACTTTTGTAGTTACAGTGTATCATTTACAAACTATTTACTGGAAGCTGCTGCTAAGCACTTTATACGTGTATGTAGATCAACAAGGTTAGACAAAAAGGCCTCTAAATGCCACCCACATGATTGCTAATCCTCTTCATCGATCCAAGAAGAATGTTCCACCTGCCAGTGACCCTTTGAAATTCCAAGTACACTGTTGAAGTGAATGACCTGAACTGGGCTTCTCTCAGGTACCCATATGCCAATTTGTGTGACATCCTCTATAAAGAACTTGGCATTAAATGTCAAACGGGTAAGGTTGAAGGACAGCACATGAGCTTTCCAAACTTGTCCATCATCTCCTTTGATTTTTATCATGTCATTGACAACAGGATAGTAGGGGACCACAACTGTCCCTTCAGTGACTGGAAAGACCCTTCGCATGTAGTCCACTAGGATAAAGCATTGACGTTCATCATCATCATCATCATCATCATCATCATCATCTTTACTTCTTGCACATAGCATCACCTTTCTGCTGAGAACTGAAGCTTTAAACAGGACTGTGGTATCTGTTGGGCTTACCACCTTGAGGCCAAGGTCTGTTACTCCATCATATTCAAAACGCTTTCCTTTACAGAAGAGAACTGGTACATCATCAATTTTAACAGAAAATAAACTCTCAAGTGTAGCAACAGTGTCTCCTTCGTCTGGATCAGCAAAGATCACATGTTCACCAACTCTGTACAGAAGGCCCTCAAAAGAGTGTTTTGGTTTCCACAAACTTCTTGAACACCAGCCAATACCTGCAACACTGTTATCTGGAACAGAACATGCAATGCTGATAGTCTGGCGGTCCCTATCTGACAGTTCCAAAGTTTTCAGACCACCAACAAGAATGCCCACTGATAATCGCTCATAATAATCTGTTTCCTTGGAAGTCTCCAAGAGCTTCTTTGCAAATTGCAATGAACGTGCCGAAGCCTAAACAATAAAATAGAGGGTTAATAGTAACTGAAATCCAAAATGCCTTAAACAATACATGTACATGTATTGTTGACATTTTATTTAGCCACATTTGTCAACAAATAAAATGTAAGTTTTAACCAAGTATGTACAGTTACAACAAACATGCATGTAGCACAAGGTTTCAATGAAAATTACTGTTAAGACAGAAACAGATGTACTGGGTGGAATGTGAACAATTCACATTCTAAAGTATGCAGCTGTTGAGTGGAGACCTGTAGCAAATAAAAGAATCGAACTGATCACAACAAGGCCTGCACCCCATACTGAATCACCTGATTCATCTGATTATCATTTAATTTAAGTGTCAGTGATAGAAAAGGTCAGATAGATTATGTGTTTTTTTGAGTACTTAATTAATTACCTTAGAAATGTCAGCTTGGCGGACTGTAGGAGGATTCAGAAAATCTTCATGTTGATTTAGTTGCCGAAGTTTAAGAAATTCCCGCCTTCCCTCACTTAAAGCAAAAGTAATTTCAATGTTTTTGTGGTTGTTAGAGGCAACAATGTAGCGCCTAACAGCCCGTTCCTCTGTCCAGCATGAGTAATTATCTAATGAGCTGAAACGAGCAATGTCATCCTTGAAATGCAGGAGATTGTGTAATGTAATTACACAGTTTTCAACAGCCGAGGACTCTTCTACTAGTACAGCATATCTCACACACATTTCATGAAATGTAAAAGCATCAGCTTGACTCCAGCCATTTCTTGCATGATTACCAAGAAACTCAACAATGCGGGCAAGGCAACAAAGAATTTCACGAGTTTCAGGGTTGTTTTGCAGCATGTCACCTAAGCAGGATTCCATGGCAGGAAATGCAAAGTGGTTGAAATCTTCTGCTTTCCAATAACCAAATCGCTTTGTGATACCTGAAGGCAACCTTCCTGTCCTGTGCTCATGAGTCCATGGGAACGTTTGGAGTCGCTCATCAACTACCTGCCAGTTAAGGTCTTCATCATCACTTTCTAGTAAGCATTGAATCTGTCGTTTGACAACGTTCAAGGGAATCCCATGCATTTCGTCATACACAAAGTCTTTATCATAAAGAAATTGATAAAGGGGATACAATCTATGAAATATTGACAGTCCTGTATACCCAGTGTTTTTGGATTTTTCCTGCTTAACAGTGATCCGCTCTTCTTCCTCTATGTCCTTTAAGATTTCAATACTGTCAAGTATGGACTTGTCTTCCATTGGAAATCTGCCTTGCAATCTAAAACCAGGGTAATAGTAGTGATTGGAAGCTTAATAAACTTAATAAACTTTCCAGCTTCACATTGTCCATTGTGATCGCCTTTCCAACAAAGCAGTAGATGACGTATATGAGTTGGACCTGGAGGAATGCCAGCAACAGTAGCTGCATAGTTAACAGGAATTCCATTGATAAACCCTTCCTCTAAATCCTTGATCAGTGGTTCAAGAAACGGGTCCAAAGCCTGGCTCCTCTTCTTTGGAATAAGGTAACTTGGGACAAAACCAACCACGTATATCTCGTCAGTGTGACAGCGGTGTACTTTTGACATTGTGGCTAATGAGACCTCTATGGCTCCACATCCACGAATGGTACTAGAGAATGGCTGCCAACCATCCCGGTGGCCTAAAAACACATTGACAGGTTAAATTATAACATAAATGCTAAGCTTTCTAGGTTACATGTAAATTGGAAAATTATATATATGTTGTGGTTAATTTTTATCCTTGGTTTAAATTGTATTTTTATTTGTTTCAAACTCATTTCCATCACTATATATCCAAAAACAAAGGAAAATCAAGTTCAAACCAAGGACAAATTGAACCAGAAATGTCAATCAGTAGAAGATTGCATAATCATTCAGATCACTTTTAGCATAGTTTACTACAGAAGCAGAGACACTACTTGTATGAGTATAATTTATTATTTGATAATCTATGGACCTTAAAAATGTATAGCACTTCTAAAAAGACTATCATATGTAAATGTTTATACATGAAACTTTGAAAAAAGTTTGAATCATGATAGAAGAAAATGAAAGGTAAATTTCTTATCATTTGCCAGATGTTATAGGAAACCATGATGTTTAGCAGAGCCTGGACATTCTGGCAGACTGTCTAGCTGCCAAAACACTATATATTGCAAAAACACGACAGAAATAGCTAATGTTATAGTATTGTTATATTATATACTCATACCTGCCAACCCCCAGAGTACCAAAATCTGGAGATGTCTAGAAATCTTTGCATTTTAAGGGTATCATTTAAGACAATGTATGAAAAGTTTACGAAAATCAGGCCGGGAGATTTGATGAAAAACTTGGAGACTCCCGGGAAAATTTGGAGAATTGGCAGGTATGTATACTGTACATTTAACAGCAAAACTACAAACAAACTACATGCACATTTCAGGTAATTGGTACTCACCACAATAAGCAATATTACGAGGATCTCCCCGTGTTTCTTTTGGAGAATGGTGAAAAACTGTACCACAAGATGAACACTTAATCCTTTTCAGTCCAACACCACCTTCGGGTGAATTGATAATTTCAGTTGCAGAAATGACATTATTGCAACCAGGATATTCGCACCTTACAGGGAGTGTCCACACTGCATTTGGATCCCAAAAATATGCAAGATTAGCAAACCTTGTTCCATCCCAAATTTCATGCTTTATTGGCCACCCCCAGCCATCTTTCATCCCATCAGGAAGCCAATGATCATGTTGTGACCAATGAGCAGTCATTTTCTGACACATTTTAGGGCAAGAACACCACTTTTTTACTTTATCAGGCAAACCTAAGTAGTAATAGGGGATTGTCCCTGAACGACCGCAATGGGGACAAAGTTCACCTTTTGTTTCCATGAGCCCATAATGACAAGGATGGTCTTTGCTAAAACAAATCCAAAAATGTTTAGGCTCAGAAAAGCCCAGTTCCTTAAGCAATGATTGCACCTCATCCCACTTTTCTGGCCAGTGAATTGCAGCATCGATGTTTCCACTTGTATGCAAGTTTTTACCCCATTTTAGGAGCTCTTCAAAATGATTTATGGAACATCCCATTTTCTGCTTCATTTCCACCAAGCGAAGAATGCTTTCCTGTACGAATTTCTTTACGTTCTCTGCCTCGTCATCATCACTGCCAACCCCTCCTTCATCATCACTGTCAAGCAGTGCCGAATCATCACCACTACTTCCCTCAGTGGATGTTCTGTCATCTTCATGGTCCTCGAGCTCACGGTCAGCTCCAGCACAAACATCACTTGTATGTGCAAACTCAGTGTAGGTGTCTTCAAAACAAAAAACCTGTTCAGGATCAAAATCCAGTTCTTCGTATTCTACAAGAGGTTCTAAAGTTGAGCACTTTGGTTCTTCGAATGTTTTTCGTAGTTTCTTTACTGGTGAAGGCCGCGTTAACGACCCTTCATCTCGTGAATTCTGCAAGTGTCTCCATGCGGTCATACGCCAAGTTGCTCTTCCATTGCATTTGTCGCATGGGCAGTGAACATGAGGTTTTCCAAGTTTGCTGATCTCTCTTGCTTCTGGAGTTATTTGACAATAACAGCTAGTTAGAATCTCTTCTTCTGACGGCTGCATAGCTTATTAAATCAAGTCGATCCATCGAGGTTGACCATCCATCGATCGCGTTCGCCATTTACATTCTGATGCTTCTTCGATACATGCACTGGCCAAACAGATCGTGGGCACCGGGTACGAGCCGCGGACTGCGCATGACAGATTACTGCGCGGGTCATTTTCCGCGCCAAAATACTAACTGTTCGGTTCGAGACGTCAACCAGGAGTGAAAGGAGCGGAATAAGAAAGTTCAGAAAATTATTTCCAAATGGCAAGTTGTTCGCCCGAAAGAGGAGACCTTTCTAGCCCAGGTAATTTTATTAATACGAGTTTCTAGTTGGTCATATAGATAAAATCGCGACGTGATGAGCTCTTTACCAATTTAATACCAAGGCACTGGTTTTTTATTTCTCGAAACTGATTAAGCTTAATTTCAGTACAAACTACTTGATGTAAAACAACTAACTTATGCCAGAATGGCGACAACAATCCTTAATTTTGATCAGCAAAATCACTTATTACCTAGAAAGTTGAGTTTACATTTATACATAACGAAACACTTTGATTTCACAGAAGTTCTTTGACCTCGAAATCCAGCTAAATCCCTGAAATTCTCACAAAAGTCTGATCTGCTTTTCATGCTAACTTCGGCCAATTTGTCTGCAATATGCATATGGCCATAGTGGAATTTTATCACAGAGTGATTTTATTAGATTTAATTTCGTATTTGTTCGCTGCAGTCTGTGAGGTGACTCTTCTAGCTAGCTATTGTAAATAGACTGTCCTGGTGCTGGGCTTAACACTCTAAAATGACCATTAACTTAAAATGTTTTAAGCCCTTCGTTTCTTGTTATAATTCAGAGTTACAGTTAAGCTTAAATACAAATGAAGTGGAAAAATGGAGCCCCAGTGACGTGGCCATGTGGCTAGAGAGTGTTCAGCCTGAAATGAAAGAGGAAGCACAACTTTTGCAGAGTGAGTTGAGTTTGTGGTGGGCTCTTCATTTTACTTTTGTTTGTTCCTGTAATTTGATGAGAAATATATTTTATATTATTATTTAGCATATATATAAGCTTACATGTATATAGCATTACATTTTTACACATTGTTTTGTTTGTGTAGAATCTGAGATATCTGGAGGAACATTAACCATGGTTGATAGGGCATGCCTCAGGGACATCAACATAACATCAGTCGGTAAACAACTGACCATTTTGAGATGCATACAGGAACTGTTAAGTAAAGGTGACCTATAATTCATTTGTAATAACTCCTTGCAAAACATTTATCTATTTAAACATTACAGTAACTATCCACTCTACTTTCCTAAAATGTTTGTTATCTCTTTATTTAACTTTACATCAGTATAATACGTTTTACAATGAAGACAGGAAGTAAGGTTATCTCAACACTGAACATCTCAAGCAATTACAAACTTGCTCATACAGTGTTACCCTGGGAAGTGGTGAGGTATTCACCAACCTTGTCAGACAATCCGGGGTGGGGTTTTCTTTTTTAAGTGACTCTAGTTGGGAATTTTACACTGATTGTAACTTTTCTGTTCTTGTTCTCCCCTCCCCCCTCCCCCTCGATATTGGTTAAATGAGATTGTGATGGCCCACACATAACCAGAGCAACACAAGTGAGCTCACAAGGAGTCACATTGAACATTTCTAGCACCTATGCCTTTACTTAAACTTCACAAATCAACCAAGTTCTCAAGACTTGCAATACAGGAGAAAATTGCTTTAAGTTACATATAGCATAGATACTAAATATAAATTAACAGTCATTTGTGCCATGTTTCAGACAAAAAAGAAAGCCAACAAAATGAAAGTTTGCCAAATGTGTCTGACACAACCATGAAAGTGAAAATAACAAAAAAGGATAAGAAAAGCTGGACTCCAGAACAAAGAGCTTTGTATCAACGCAAGTAAGTAATGATGGTTTTTTAATTGGTGAGACATGCATCCAACTACCAGTAGTTCTAATAAATTTTCTATTCACTTGTTCTCTTTAGGATTAAGATTATTCGGAAGGAATGCCAGAACAAATGGCAAGGAAATACCAAGATTTATTTTAGGTCCAACAATAATAACAGTTTGATATTGTCAGAGTTAGTATCTTCACTCCAGGCCTCTTGTGAACTTCCAGAAATAGGATTTGGCCAAGGTTAGGACAAGTATACGTAAATAGCTGTTATTTGATAGTTTAGCTGAAATTTTCTTTTAGTTTAGCAAGACCTGTGCATGGGACATCACCATGCTAGTACACATTTAGATAAAATAATCCTCATTCTATTATTAGATGTTAAAGAGTAACCTCTTAACCAACATGTAGCTTTGATAAAAGCTGCTACCATGGCAGTATTTTGTTATAAATAATTTTGCAGCTTGACAGTGCCTTTTACTATAATATACTGGGCTTTTTGTTGACAAGAATAAATGTTATTATGGATTCTAGTTTTACGAGACTTGCTTATAGCAATTTAACCAGTATGGTAATGGCTCATATCATTATCAAGGCTGGAATTTAAGCATTTCTCCAGAGCTAATTTATGCAAATGTAGCAATCTATAAGAGCAGTTCAATGACCCAATGACCAGTTTTCCATTTTTCTGATTTTTTTTTCAGCGGCTATACGAAGCCATATCTTACAATGGGTAAATGAAAAGAATCGGAAGTTAACTGATGGGTTTGATTTTGAGGTATGTAAAAAGTATATTTCTTTGTTACAAGCATTTACACATTTCTATAACATACATACTGGCTTTATAACTACCACGATACTTCTGTTTGAACTTAAAGTGTTACATAATTGACAACTTTGTTGGGTTTTTTTGCTTCAATAGAAATCAAGAAGACCAGCCAAAAGGGCCATTTTAAGTGAACCAGAAATGAGCGAAGCCCTCGGTAAGTTAATGATGACAAATGAACTCGTTCAACTCTTGCTGTTAATACAGACAAGTGCAAAATGATAACTTTGGTAACTCCCACAGACATTGTTGCAAATTAAATTTTCTGGTTACATATAACAAAATAAATTAAGTACTTGCAAGAAAACAATATTAGGCCATCCTGGACTTCAGTTTACCTTGCTGTAATCAAACTATATGAAATATTGGCTTAAATATGCTGTGGATTAAAGAAAACACAACTTGGAACTGTTAATTAAATAAAGTAGCTTGAAATCATGACATTCCAATCATTTGCACTGTAAACCTATTAACAACACAAATTGCAATTTTGAGACTAAGCCAATATTAAGCATACCAAGTAATCCCTCAGGGGTGGGGGGCACTCCCATATATGGGCAATGTAAGTTTGTGCCGTGGGAGGTTCTCGGCCCTTAAATAGGGTCTCATATTTGCTTCTTTTGGCATTGTGTTCCCGGTGTGATCCTTAGGTAGGGTACCTACATTCTATCAGCTAAAATAAACGCCCAGTCAAAAGGAATCTTTTAACTGAACTAACCGTTCAAGTATTAGTAAAGCGATTTTATAAAGATTTGTGTTTTTCTCCTTCCCTTGAATAGGGTGTCATTTTTCGATTTTGGGCCTTAAAAAGGGTATCAATTTTCGCTTTCTTTATCCTTAAATAGGGTCAGGGTTTACGAACCTTAGCGGCACACCCCTATCTGAAATTTATGGGAGTACCCCACCCCGCGGGAGTAATCCCCCTAGTTCTGTTATTTCTATGAAATCACAAATAAGTAGCAGTCATTACATGTACACATGTATAAATTTTATTAAAGCTTGAATTACATCTAGATTCAGTGTCTGAATTTTAGCACATTGCATTTATCTTCTTCACATTAGTAACCTAATTCTTACTTTTTTTTGCTTGCAGCCGAAACGGATACAGAGAAACCGAAAGAGACTGAAAATTCTGAAAACGTGGATGAAATATCTGATTACAGCGCACAGCTGTTGTGTGCTGTAATATTTCATGTACCTGCATTTAGAAATCTAAGCCTTAAAAAACACCTTATTGAAGGAGCCAAACTACTCAAGATAAAGTCAAGAGGCTGTGGAAAGTATGAATTGGCAAAAAAAATAGCAATTTCTCTCGTCAACGAGGTGTTTGTTCGTATTCAGGCACCAATAAACTTCCGAGATTTAACAAGGGAACAAATAATCATTATCAAAGAGCTTCAGCTGCCATCTCCACGCTCTTCATCTAACAGCAGTCCTGATCTCAGTTGTTCCTCTTCATATTCTACTGAGTCTGTGAATGAAACAGATGACTCTTTCGCGTCAGAGCCATCTGATGAGTAACACTGCTGAAACGATAGTGGACATATATTGAAACCTGAATACTGTGTTATTGGATACTGTTGATTATCACATTAGTTTATAACTGTGTGACATGCAAGTAACTATAAAGAGACAGTTGTTGTTCCCATTTTTTAATATTTCAATGTTTTGCAAGTGATATAACATTGGACACTGATCATTGTCACATTTGTGTGGCAGCATAAGAAAGGAGTCAGTTAATGTTCATGTTGGACTTTTTTTACCACTTTTAAGTGATAATAATTTAATTATTACATTGAAAATGTGTTTTTATAGCATTTCTGGTCATGTCTACAGTGGCAATATTATTACAAGTAACAGAATAGTTCCTTTTCCTTTTAAGTAAATATTAAAAGTGACCTTTATTATCATAGCTTGGACATTTTCTTAAGCAACTTTCACTGCTGGACACTGTAAAGCAATAACCAACCTTGGTTATGCTCATTACAGTGCAGGACAATTTTAAGAATAACCAACATTGGTAACAATCCTTCCCAAGCTGGAACCTCAAGAAAAAATCCAACCTTGGTAATGCACTTTCCAATGTTGGGCAATTATTTTTAAGAATAACCAACCTTGGTAATGCTCTCTACAATGTTGGACAATTTTAAGATTAACCAACATTGGTAATGCTTTATCCCAAGTTGGAACATCTAGTAAAAGTCCAACCTTGGTATTGCTCTTTCCAATGTTGGAAACTCTTTTAAAAATTAACAACATTGGAAATTCAAAATAGATTCCCAACCTTGGATTCCTATATATGACTTACCAATGTTGGAAAGTGTATCTCTTTTCCCAAAATTGGTATACTTACTAATTTTCCATTAAATTCCCAATGTTTTACCAAAAAATAACCAATGTTTACCCAAATTTGGAATTTCAGAATTTTTTCCTGTGGCACCCTTAAGACTTAGTTATTACTTATTTAAAAAAAACGGAAAACTTAAGCTTTTGTCTTAATTCTTTAAACCATAAGACGTTTAAGTGCTTTCCGCTTGAAATCACTTGAGGTAATGCACCTATCAATTTAAAGCCGGCGGGGGGGGGGGAGGCAGGGCATGGGGTGGGGATTTGACATTTTTCAAAAATTTGTCGTCAAATTCCCTGCCCACGGGCAAACCATTCCATTCAAATGCACAAAAATTTCCCCACTCCGGGCGGCACATTGCTGTCAAATATCCCCAGGCCGGACGTAAGAAAGACGCAAGGAAAACAGGTCGAAATGAAACTCTATAATTTTCACTTCTTAACGTTGCTACATCTCCACAGGTGCGTGTTTAATAACCATGCAATCTGCGCCTTGTACACTGTGTATATCGAATTACAGTGAACACTGAGCAAAATCAACAGAATCTTTAGGAAACAGTTCGTGTTTTCTGCAAAGGCTGCAGAAAGCATGACAATTCAATATGAAAGAAAGCTGTTTCTCTATTAAAACAAGAATAACAGTTTCAAACGCCGGAATATCAAATGCTCTTAAAGTTGTCTTTGGTTTAAGTTTTACCTCTATTCTGGTTTCTCATAAAAACAATTATTGACATCTATAATTAAAATGCGAAATCATTATTCAAAACATTTTAGTCCCATATAGCACTGAAGTCGTTTCATAACTTAAGTATTGACGTTATACTGAGTTCAATCGCAAATTATAGAATTTTACGATATAACACTGTCAGCGAAAATGAACGTTTGTACTGGAAGATTTACCAGACCTCACTACATCTTAAACAAAGCCAGCGCCTTGTATTTCCACTAGAACCATCTTCCTCAAGATGAACACAGGTTATGTGCCACCATAAAAGACAACGATCGCATGAAATCCAGGAAATCGTGTTCGCTTCGCAGTCTGGAGGATCGGCCTTGCCACACTCCTGGCAAAGTTCCTGACGCTCGTCATTGTCCAAAACAGCAGAATTAGATTGTTTAGTTGTTGAACCACTGTTTGAAGAGCTGACGCTGGTTGAACGTCGTTTTTCTCTTCGTGTTGCAGCCGCTTTCTTTGCTCTTGAGTTGCGATTTTCTGCAATCTTATGCAAGTGCTCAAACCACATAAGAACTTCCTCTTTTGGCAAAAGCGTTGCCTTTGCAGTTTCCATCACAATGGGCGGAGGTGGAATGGCTTTATACTTGTTGTAGATTTCCAGTAAAAAAACCGAAGGTGGCTTAGAAAAATCGATTCTTCCTTTTTCCAAAAAGTGTGCTAAGACTTTATCATAGCTCATGTAATGTCCACAGCAATCAGCTCCACAGCTGGGACAGTCGCTACTACTGAACGGGCGGTCCGGATCTGGGACAGGGAGCGGAATAAAAGCAAGGCTAGGTCCACCCGGGTACCACGTCTCATTTTGAAGTTTTCCTTCCTTGCACACTGGATGAGTACAATCCTCCTCAAAACAACACTGAAGCATAAACATATTTATTTGGGACATCGTTTCTGACATGCTTCTCACGAAGTTCCCACACCTCCTTCACTCGAGAATACAACTCTGGCTTTTCTGTGGCTAATTTGGACTTGGCAGCCTTACTTCCTTTCAGAAACACTTTGAGTACCTCATTTTCCTCCTGATACTTTGAACTATCTACTCCTTTGTAAAGATGAATTTCAGTAGAAGCGCATGGGGCTCCATCTACCCTGGAAATGTACACATCTATAGCAGAGTCAAGGTTCTTTCGCAGCATATTCTGATCGACTCCTCCTGAAGCTGTCAAGCACGACCCATTCAGTGTAGATGGTATGAATAGATTAGCATGCCCTAGGGCAAGGCATCCATTCTGAAGTTCAACGCGGTTACGAAAACTTGCACCACTATTACGTGAGGATACGAGAGTCACCACAGTTTCTGCCTCCAAATGCCTTCGCGTCCACCAATATTGGACCTCTTTATGGGGCGGCCCTTCGTCAAATCCACCATCGACGCGAATACATTCTATTTTCTTCTTCTCTTGACTAACAGGATTTATGAATGCAGGTCGGACAAAATCCACTTTCTCTAGTTCTCTCAGATCGGCAAAATGCTGTGCCGCATTTTTCGAGTGAAGTGGGGTTGCTTTAACCACACCACAGCATATTTCACCAGTAGTATCCGTCCCAGCAAAATTGTAGGATGTCGTTTGCAATGTTGATGGGTACTTGTTAACATAGTCTGTGTAGGTTGTGCGGGGTTCACTTCCCTTGATGGAAAGAGTTGAGTGAAGCTTGTGAGTTGTCATTGTATCAAGGCGAAAACCGGCCTGGTCATCTCTTCCTAGATTGACAATATTGTAACCATCTTTATACTGAAGTTGATTGAGTGACGCATAAAAGGCCGAGCTCCAGTGTACATCCGGATTGTATTTAAGGTTGAATCCCTTGCGTGCTCTTCGCTGGATAATATTTTGCCACACCTTTATATCGAACAGCTGAACGCCTTCTCCTATTTCGTGCTACGCATAACTGGACTACAGAACCATAGGAAATGGATCGGTTGTACTTCTGCTCCAAGTATTCCTTTATTCTCTTGAATGTAGCTTTCTGTTTGAGTTTTCTGTTCCCATCAAATGTTATAGCACCAGTGCGGCGCCAGGCGTCAGCACCTGCTCCGCATGATTTTACAAATTCCTCTATAGCCTGACCAATGCCTGGGCAGTCTTGCAGCACTTGTGAAACTCTTTTACTGCGACGTCTTTTTTGGAAACGCCTCTCTGCTATTCTTCGCTTTGCTTCACGAATCCCTTTCTGCCGCAAAGCAGTCCGCTTTTTTTTTCAAAATAGCTCTCCCTCTCTCTCCAAGCAAGTCTTCACGCTGCAAAATCTCACCCTCACTTGAATCAGACTCAGATACAATTTCATCACCAGTTTCCTCATTTCGAATGACTTGCAGCCTTTGACTCAAAAGGTACGCTTGGCGTGACTGCTCTATGACACGTTCCTCTTCAATACTAAGACCAAGGAATGAGATCTGTCCTCCAAAGTCTAACAAGAGCTGCTGTAAAGCTTCATCAGTAATGGTACTTAGCGTGCTTTGCAGAATCATGACAAATTCAAACCAGTTTAGGTCACACTTTCTCAGGATGTCCAAGAGCTGATGTGAATTCATATACACACCCTCTGTGTCTGTTACATGTTTGTACGTTTCATCGCTGTTCAGGTTATCAGAGAGCTGAAACTGATGAGGTATCAGACCACCCTCTGTTAGGGGAGGTTCAGAACTATCTTCTGGTGTGCCATCCACGTTCCTGGTCCTAAACTGGTCTCTGTTCTTTTCGTCATCTAAGGTATTACTTGCTCCAGCAACAGAGGCCTCGTCAGAATCATTGTCAGTCTCACTTTCAGATTCACTACCTTCACTTCCACTGTCGTCAACACCAAACGCCTGAAGCAGTGCTTTATCCTTCAACTGGACAACCTTGAGCATGCATTCCTTGATAGCTTTTGCTTCCTCAGCTGCATCCAATACCTTCTCCGATCTTTTGCTCATGTCATGGAAACCATAAACACTGCGTGCCTTTTCAGATGACATTCCAGACCCCTTCACAACAGCGAACCGTAGCCGTTCCCTTTCTATTAACTCTCAGCAAGATCAAGAAGTTTTTTCATCTGTTCTTTGGACATGCATTCTTTCTGGGACTCTACCAACTTACTTTGAAGGGACTGAAAAATCTTGTAATTAACAAACTGCTGCTTCTGGACAAGAACAAGCCTGCGGGTCCCTTGTTTTTGATTTCCTACTGCAACTGCTGCCAGCGGCATTTGTAAAAGTTTTCGGCGTGCATGTAGAGATGAATAAACTCTACCAGGACTAGACATCATAAAGGCCTCCTTTAAGCTCATCCATCCCTCCTTTTCAATACACCTAGCAACTTTAAGCAACCCTTCACAGAAACACAACATACCAGTCGGTTGATGCCTTTGTGCACAAACAACACTTGCAACCTTTATGTAATCTGTCAGTTCCATCCCTTCAAAATTGGACACATAAACGTCAGTACCATAAGCTTGGTGCTCACTCAACGTTTTTTGTTGTTGTTCATTAAACACATCAAGAAAGTGTTTCAATCCCCCTCCAGTTGTAAAACAGGAGGGGCCACTTAAAAATCCGAATCCTCAGCTGATCCACTCAGTATTAGTGTGTCGGTCGGTGACAGAGGAGCATCAATGACTGAAAGAGGCTCAACTGCAGTTTCTGAGGAGGTACACGTGTTTAAATCAACTTGAGCTGTAGTTTGGGATGATGCACTTGTGGTAGCTTCCAGAGGAACACTTACAGCAGAGGTACTACTACTCGAAGTTATTACTTTATCAGCAGAGGTATCTTTCAACAAGAACTTCGTTAGGGGCTTGTTTACAACTTTCCCAGATTTTAGCTCCTTCTTTTCTTTTTTGGAAGACTTTGTTTTGTGATACCATAAGGACTTTGCTTCTTTTCTTTGGATAGCAGTAATCTGCCTCTCATGATCACTTTTTTCTTTTAGCAGTTTCCTGATTTCAAGGGTCAACTGATCACACAGCTTAAAATCTTGCACTGATTTCGCCTTCTCCAATCTCTTCTGTTTAATTTGTAAATGACTTTTTACATTCTCAAGAAGGGATGTTAAATCATTAGTTTCTTTCACCCTTTCTTCGCTGTTTCGTTTAGCTCTTTTTAGTTTTGGAGGGGGATGGTCACTATCACTGTTGCTACTGGCACTGCTATTTGACCTGGAGTACCCCTTTTTAAATGCATAGCCTTCAGTTCTCACTTGCTCTCTTGCCTTTTCATATAGTTCCCCTATTAAAATAAATGAATAAATAAATAAATAAATTAGTCAATTAATAAGTAAATAACTAATTTTTTCCTTAAGAAGAAGCCTTGTAGATAACTTCTACACTACATATTTATAACAAGTCTAAATAAACAAGTACCTCTGTTGCAGAGCAACTGTGGGTTTGTGGTAGCCAGCCTGCCAGCTGCTTCATTCACTGCTCTCTGGTAGTCAGTCAGTGGCTTAAGATTATCTTTGCCAAAAATCCTTGCATTTTTCATGATTTCTTCCTCTGGTTCTTCTTTAATATCCTTTAAGCAAAGCAAAGCAAAGGGAATGACACCAATGAGATACTTTACCCTTGCTATAGATATGTTAAGCCTGTGTCAGGAGGTAACTGGTAACAAAAATATATTTTTTTGATGTTTAAGTCTGAGGCAGTCTGACAGCTTTTTTGGTGAAAAGTTGATGTTGATATGCAAAAAATAGGAAACTTCTAAAATCGACAGAGTATGATTTAGCTTCATTTTCCACATGTTGCATTTAAAGCGAATAATCAATACTACATGTAGTTTTTCTCTGACACAACCAATTCACTTTCTTGGCAAGTAAATCTTGCTTCAATACTTACTTCAATAGGGGGTCCCAAGGATAAGTCCTTGTTAAGGGTTGCCTGCCTAAAGGGGTTTCTTCCCTCAGCTCTAGTATCCATAACAAGGTTCATCTTTGTAACCACCTTAGCAGTCTCTTCCTTATCAGCTATCAAGTAGAAAAGGTAGGTTAGACTACTGGATCAGTTATTTAAACTATGCTATTTTGTTTATTTTTAAGTAAACAGGTGAGCCACAATAAAGATTAAAAGACAGTGGTATAATATAGTAAAAAATGTGCATGATAATTAACTATGCAATGTTTAATTATATTTAACTAATACACAACAATTTGCAGTTTTTTTTACGATTTTGGTTTGTCCATTTCTCCTGTTGTTCTAGCAGAATTACCCGTACGAAAATTCTGAGCGAGACACGAGCGAGATTCAAGCCATATAAAATACCGTTGATGAGCGAGACAGAGCGTGACGATAATCAGCCTGACAGGAGCGATAAAAATTGAACGATAAATGGACGAGAATAGAACGAGACATTTTTATGGCCGTGACATTTGGGCGAAATTTTTGGCGATAAACCGGCGAGATTCGTGCCATAAAAAATCACGCCAATGAACGAGACAAAACGCGAGTTATTCTATAAATGGACGAGAATGGAGCGAGACATTTGTATGGCCGTGGCGTCAATAACTATGCTTTAATTAATGTTCTCCGTGATCGCTCGGCATTTTACTAGTAATACAACTTCAAAAAGCACATTTAAAGTCATTTATTATATTTAATATAGTTACACGTATCCTATCAACACTGTTTATTTCCACCTTAATTAAATGAGCTCACAAGAAACGTTTTCATAGCTGAAATACAAATTTTCTCTCGGAAGAATCGGGGGTTGAAGCGGAATAATGAATATTGAATACTGGCTTAAAATTGTAAAGGAATATTGAATATTGGCTCAAAATTGTAAGGAATATTGAATATTCAGTTTTTTAATCAAGAATATTGAATACTTGCAAAGAGAAAATAAGTTCTCCTCACCCTCTCTGTCTCCAAATGAGAATCGCAGGTGTTCTATATTTTCGATATTTGGCAGGCGCTCTGCCTCATGTTAAGCTTACAAAATTTGCAACGCGGACTACTCCCCAAGGGAGATATTTTCTTGTGACGTCACTTTCAAAGCACATGCTTCAGTTGACCGCTTTAAATTTCGACGCTTTGGTTACGGTCTAAGAACTGTTCAGACTTGTAAAGATGGGAAAGCACAGGAAAGACAGGTAAGTAAAGCTTTTAAACTATTTTTAACTTGAACAGATTTCCAAACCATAAGCTTACAACAACGACGACAACAACAATAAAAATCGAGAGTTCTTTTCTAATCGATTTCTAAGTGTAGTGTTTGAAATCTAAGTAGATCCATGCATCTTCGCCATTTGACCGCTAATAAACTCATCCGAAACTCATGTTGACTTCAGTCTGCCAGCGAAACCAAATAACGCTACAGACAAGAAGTCACAGTGAAAGGTGAAAAGGATAACATACTATTTTTCTGCAATTGAATGAACAATGATAGTTCACAAGCCTCAAAGTCGATCTCAAAGTAGACTTGAATCGAACTTGAAAACTTTTGGCCCTTCAACTCTGCCAACTAACGAATCTAAACATTTTTATCCGTTTGTTAGCTCACATAGAAGCTCACAGATTCCACGTTGGAAAACAGAACACCACGAAAAAAATGTTTTAATTGGCCTTATCACGGTTTTCTACGCCATCTTGACAGGTAGGCAACGCAGTTAGAAATTATAGTGTGTGTATGGAAATCCGACGGCAATATTTTTTTCAAAAATTGAATTCTGGACAACTTATGAATTGTAAAGTTAAAATGCTAGGCAAAAGTTTTTATTCACCAAGTTTGAAAGATGTAGCTTGGCTAGAAAGCGTTTAGTTACGTTTTTAATTTTCCATCCAGTTGTCTATATTTTCCCGTAAATTGACGCGGTTCGCGGGAAAAAAATTATAGGCAAATGTATGGAAAATTAAAAACGTAACTGAACGCTTTCTAGACCAGCTACATCTTCCAAACTTGGTCAATAAAAACTTTTGCCTAGTATGTTTACTTTACGATTCATAAGTTGTCCAGAATTCAATTTTTGAGAAAAATATTTGCCATCGGATTCCCATACAAACACTATAATTTCTAACTGCGTTGCCTACCCGTCAAGATGGGGTCGGAAAAAAATTAGCCTTTTTTGAGCAATGAGTCACGTGAAGGAACTCGAGGAATGTATCATTGTAGATACTCTTCTTGTAATGAGATAAAAATTTGCGGCGCATTAGAACCTTGGCTGCTTGGGCATGCAATGTTAATCTGTGTATCGTTCTCCAGAGATGCCAGGAAAAAGGGAAAAAGTCAAAAAGCAAAAAACCAAAGATCGCGGACATCATCGTCGTCATAGTCAACACGTTAAAAGGTATGCCTTTATAATACTTACAAAGTATCT
>OZ024896.1:22285145-22590145 GCA_964017195.1 Siderastrea radians
GTTCTAACTGGTCGCAGCTGGTTTCTTGAGCCTCAAAACTGAAGAAATCACGCACATTGCAGTTACTATTAAAAAATAGCAATTCGCTGAAGAGGCCCAATTCTCCATTTAATCTACAGATACACCTTTCTAGTTTGCCTAGCCATATCACAATTATAAATCAGTTTGTTATTTTAACGGCAATAATACGTTTCTACAAACACATAATCGGGCTCCAATCGAAACACGAAAACAGCCCAACTTTGAGGGCACATTAAAAAAATGTGGCACCTGTTTGGAGCTTTCACCCTAAATAAAAGTAAACTAGAAATGACAGAAAATTCGAAACAAGAGTAAAATTTGTATGCACTCTAGATTTTTAAAATTGATAACGGTTTGAATTTTAAGAAATCTCGAAAACATGTCAATAAACAAACACTTGCCTTCCCCGAGTACTCGTGTCAGCTTATCATCTCTGATGGCTTTCTTGTTTTCAAGGGTGGAGTTTTGACAGCATAAGTCGTCCCTGAATCCTGTAAAGCATCGTTTGCGTGTAGTTTTCAACCAGCGACGAGTTTCTATCGCCGTCTTTACCTGGTTTGTAATGGCCGTTTTCATTCGTAGCGAGCGTGACGCGTTAGTGACATCGGAACTTCGCCGTGCTCTCTGCGGACTCTTGTCGGTCTTAAAGCGGGCTTGATGGTGCAGGTGCCCTTTGAGATAATGCAGAGTCATCTTTGGGACTACAAAGACATTTCTTAAGCAAACTGTGTGAAAATATGGAGAAAGTACAGCAGGCGATTTCGCTGAAATGAACGTTGGAATATTCGTTTCCAGTCCCCTGCAATAATATGAAGTCGCAAATTAAAAAGTGCCGTGATACGGACAATGGAAGGGAAGTGTTCTTTTTCCGAACTGGCCAAATCCAGCTGTGGTGACTTTCGGGGCTCAACCCGTATAGTGTGTAGATTACAAGAATGTCAAGAAGACATAACAGGCCACTTGCAAGCGTGCCACCTTTCAAAGCTTACTGGAATTCCGGAATACGAGCTAAAACTCCCCAGAGCGGGATTATTTGACGTGCCTTTACACAGGCAGGAAGAAATGTTCATTTGCCCTAAACACAGGTATAATCTGGGCCGTAACGGGCGTCCTTTAAGGACGTGTCAGTATCTTCTTCATTCCGGATCAAGGAAAAAGCTAAGAAACAGAAATGTAGTAAATATGCAGATGTACAAGAATATACAATCAATTTTTGGAACAACAATTCCTGTTGGGTCAGGTGAGTGGTTTGTACACTTTTATTTTGTTGTGCGTGGTTATAGCCACAAAACTGCCGAAATTATTAATAAATAAAACAAAAATACCAATTTTTGAAAAACGTTTTGCTTCTACGGTCACTTTGTTAATGAAGCTCTTAATTTAATTATGAAACCTAGAAGGATATAAAATTAAAATACTTCTTGAATTGGCTTACAAAATGGCCCGTTGTTGACGAAGTTCTTCAATAATCTGGAAGAATTCTTTAGTGCAACTTTATTCACAGTCATAGGCGCTTTGAATTCTAAGGTTACGAGACAGGTTGTGCGAAATTTTGAGATGAGAGACATAAAGTGCGCGAAATGTTTCATTGTGTAAACAAACTGATGAAATGAACAAGTGTTTGCAAAGCGCATATTTCAGCTGAGCGTCAGCAAAACCCGGAACAAGGAGCGCCCATTTCAGCTATCGCTAGATGTAAAAAATTAAAACGATCCACTTAACCTGTGCAATATCAAGAAAACTTTACCTGACAAACTTTTAGAATTGGTTTTTTTTTTGCGATTCCTGAGCCCCCCCCGGCGTTAATGAAGATTGATTGCTGGAGTATTTGAAGTAACCGACCAGTGAATATTTGAACCGGTGAAAATCAGTGTTGTTATGAATCGTCCAGGAATTCTCCCGTTTTCTTATAAACGTTTCACTGACTTTCAAACCCCTACAACAAAGGGGAACCCTGCACTGTAATACCACCAAGCTGCAAATTGGCAACATTTTTGTGATATCTTCGTCTGTTGTACAGCAATTTGTACCTCGTGTGTCAAAGAACACAAACAGAAGTTCGATGAAAATGTTGGTTGGTTGGAGAAGGAAAGCACTAAGACTGGGGAAACTGGCAACATTCAGGAGGACACAAGGTTTGAAATAGAGAAGCGTTCATCATACTTTCTCTTTCTATTGAAATAAAGACCTCCTTCTCCAAATGTCCATAATATTTTTTTTTTCACAAAACAATTCAAATAAAGTTAAAAAATAACAAACAAGCAAAAGAGCAAACTTACTTCTTTACGTTTGTATTAAATGTACGTGTGGCTAATTAACAATAAATGAGAAAAGACTGCCAGAGTAGAAGGCAGACAAATCTTGGTAACCTTAAAAATAGTAAGAAAAACTTATACGTCAGACCAAAAATATAAACCACCCTGGATGTACTTGTAGGTACTAACAAGTCACCTTGTAAACATGCAGAATATGGCGAACAATTTGAACGGACATTGAAGTTAAATACAAGTATACTGTACACTGATTTGAATTCACAACATTGTAATAAGCTGAAGGAGAAAAAAACGCCTTAAAAAGATAATTTTTTTAACCTTTTTCCTTTGTTTAGCATTTCGATGTCAGGTGTAATCCAAATGTATTGTTTTTAATAAAATATTTATAAAAACGCACATTCAAAGGCGTTTTCTTTTCTCTCTCTCTTTTTTTTTTCATTTTTTATTATGTAGACTTGCTAAACAAATGGCGGCAATGAGTTTGGAAGCTACACTGGAATGTACTCCCTTGGCCCCTCGAACAGTAAAATCTGAAGTTGCCAAACACGTGGATTGGACTCCCGGACAGTGGTCTGGAGAGGACACTGAAGATTCCCAAGAAGACGAAGGGGACAGGGAAGAAGCAGAATCTTTGATAGCTACCGACAACGAAGCAATGGCCAGTTTATCAGAAAAAAAAACAAAGGTTGGAAAATTATCATGGATTGGGCCATGAAGTTTCTTCAAATGCGATATCACGAAAAACAGAGCGATTGGTTTGGTAAAGGAGGCCTTAGCTGGGACATTAGCAGTGTTATATCCCGTGATGCTTCAACTGGAAAACTTCAAGTTACGTCCTTCGCTCATTTATTTGATCAGTGTACCCAGGAATCGTACCCAGTGGCATCAATAACTGAACATCTGCTACAACATTTGAAAACCAAGAACCCCAGTCTTGAAAGTGTTCATTTAAGATCTGTTGAGGCGGGCTGCTATCACAGTAACTTCTTGATTGCCGCAGTTAGAGACATTGGACAACGCGTTGGAATCGCAGTTGAGTCCTATGACTTCTCTGAGCGCCAGAGTGGAAAAGATGTCTGTGACAGGATTCTTTGCCCTCTGAAGTCGTCTGTTCGAACCCATTGTTCAGGAGGTCATGATATTCTGACGGCCTCCGATATGCGGGAAGCTCTTCAGAAGCATCCTGTGAGGGGGGCAACTGCTGCAGCTAGTATGGTGGATGAATCAAAGAAAAGCCTTCAATTAAAAAAGATTGAGCATTTTAGCAGTTTTCACAATTTCAACTTCGAGCCGTCGGGAATCTGAGCAAGAAAAGCCTATAAAATTGGTCGGGGAAAGATTTTGCCCTATGACACGGTCTATGTCGAACACCAAGGGGCAACCGACCCTCAAACAGAAGACGCCACAAAATCATTTTTTGAGCCAACTAAGGAAAGAGAACTGAATCCAAAGAAAAAGGTTTTCCCCTCAAAAAGAGAGCCAGCTCCAGAAGGAAGCCCCACTCTTCTCGAGTGTTCATTTCCAGGATGTACCCAGGCTTTTGATTTATTTTCCGATCTTGAATTGCACCTTGGTTTAGGCAAGCACACCACAAATTCTGCACTTCGGGAGACGAGTTGAAAGCTTATACGACAAAATCAGAAAAGAATGGGCAGCGAAATTTGCATCGGTGGATGTAGCCCTCAAACAATCCGCTGCAACTTTGATGGCATCCTCTGCTGAGTCAGCAAAGGCGCAACCCCTCCAAATGCGATGGGCAATCAGTAAGTCCCACTCAGGTTCTACTCGATTTTCTCCCCGAGTGAAAGAATATCTGACGGCCAAATTTGAGATTGCAGAACGAACAAGTTGTAAAGCAGATCCTGCTCAAGTTGAAAAGGATATGAGAAATGCACGAAAGCCATCGAATGAACGACTCTTTAACTCCAAAGAGTAGTTAACAAAATCCCAGATACAAAGCTTCTTATCCAGGCTTGCAGTGTCCAGGCGCAAGGAAAGAGGAATTGCTGGATTATCAGTAGAACAGGAGGAAGACGTTGAATGTCTTGTGGACGATGCCGAGCGTCAGGGCTTAATGGCGAAGATAACTGATGAGGTTGGGCTGAAGCATCCGATCACCTACGACATTTATGATCTATGTGATTTGCATCAGCGCAATAAGCTTTCAACTTTTAATATTCCAATGCAAAAAAACATTCTTTCCCATCTCGACATCAGCTTCAAGTCCAAAGAGAAAAAAGCGAGTCTGGTGCAAAAACTTAAGGAGGTTATCAGTGAATGCGAGTGTGATGCCTCCCTCTACGAACACTTAAAGTAAAGTCCTGTTACGTGTGATGGGCGGTGCTTAACTCTGATTTCTGTGGCAAAAAGCAACCGGGAGTATCACTATATCCTGCTGGGATGCTAGTCCATCACAGGGTTATCTCCAGTACTTTCACGCCGGTACTAATTTATACACCTGGGTGGAAGGAAATGTTTCTTGCCTTATCCTTATTTATAATCTTCGTGGCTCGAAGAGGGACACCCAATTTACCGGTAGGTTATTGGCGTTCCCAACTGCTTTAAGATGACAGTCCAGTCCACCGAGCAGTTTATATAACCGTGCACAGGAAGACTGGGGACGAAAACGTAAATGTTCTCAGGAACACAACGGTACTGTCTGCGGTACATTTGAACGTTCATTCCTCAGTTTTTTTCTTCCTATATTCGGTTGGGATATGATGAAAAATCTCAATGATATATCTACGTTATTCAAAGGAGCAACTTACACGCGCATCATGGCTAGTAAAGAAGAGAAAGTTCGGACGTTACGAAGCCGTCACGCGTACGTTCGTCACGAAATGAATGCGGCCATTACAAAGCGGGTAAAGACGGCGGTAGAAACTTGTCGCTGGTTGAAAACTACACACAATCGATGCTTTACAGGATTCAGGAACGATTTATGCTGTCAAAACACCACGCTTGAAAACAAGAAAGACATCAGAGATGATAAACTGACACGAGTACTCGGGGAAGGCAAGTGTTTGTTTATTGACATGTTTTCGAGATTTCTTAAAATTCAAACCGTTATCAATTTTTAAAATCTAGAGTGCATACAAATTTTACTCTTGTTTCGAATTTTCTGTCATTTCTAGTTTCCTTTTGTGTAGGAAGAAAGTTCCAATCAGGTGCCACATTTTTTTAATGTGCCCTCAAAGTTGGGCTGTTTTCGTGTTTCGATTGGAGCCCGATTATGTGTTTGTAGAAACATATTATTACCGTTAAAATAACAAAGTGATTTATAATTGTGATATGGCTAGGCAAACTAGAAAGGTGTATCTGTAGATTAAATGGAGAATTGGGCCTCTTCAGCGAATTGCTATTTTTTAATAGTAGCTGCAATGTGCGTGATTTCTTCAGTTTTGAGGCCCAAGAAACCAGCTGCGACCAGTTAGAACTTTTGATAAATCGTGAAAAATTAAATGTTCCTTTTGGGTCAAAAGAAATGCATTTCTGTGACTACTAGAATAAAGGCTTTTAAAACACAGAATATAAGAAAATTTCATCTTTTGATCCAAAACCATTGGTCGTTCCTTAGGGAGACACACTCTTAACACTCCTCCGCCCATTCCACAGGCAATTGTCGATGCAGTACAAAGTGATCTGCAAAATTTATCTCTTGAAGAGAAGAAAACTTTACGTGAATTTGCCATTTCATTTGGACGAAGCGTTCGCCAGCATACCGTAAGAGACAAGAGTAAAGAAGAAACCGGCCAGCTACCTTATCCTATTTCATTCTCTTTACAGCAGCGCCAAGATTCGAGTTGTGATGTCCTCACAGAAGACTTGGCCGCAGGTCATGCTAATTCGTCAAGCTATTCCCAGGATAATCGAGTTATTCAGTGCGACATCTTGTTCAAACAAAATGAGACCATTGCAGTGAAACACGGTAGAAAAAAAGAGGAATGGGGATTTTTCCTTGCCGTTCATATGAAAGATTTGCTGATCAAGAAAGGGAGCAATGACGGGATAGATTTCGTTGACGACTGTATGAGCATAACATGGCTCGACAACTGTGAAACGGGAGACAAATACACCTTTAAAGAGTCATATTCAGATTGTCGAAATTCGCCGTATTCAGTTATTGACCGCGTCGAAGTTGTAGTCAATGAGGGTCTGCCAAATGAAAAACTGTACACAATTTCGCAGCAAGAAGTTTTAAGAATTGAGCGGATACTCAAAGGAGGCGTAGACAGTGACATTGACTCCGAGGATGAGGCTTCAGATGCCTCAGACGACGAACAGCCGGGAGGACCATCCAGGGTTTCTTGTCGTACACGAACAGGGAGAACAGCAACCCGTATTAGATTACGGTGATGTCGAACTTTTTTGAAAAATCACAAAGCTGATCTAACAGCTACAGCTGAAAATAGATAACGCATAAAGCGGTGCTCAATGTAAAATGTGTCATGATATAGGAATGATACTCAGATTGGTAACAGAATGCTACTTTTAAATTATGTAGCGGTTGACGTACTTGTGGGCACTTGTACCGTGCCTGTTATTCCTGAAGGCAAACACTACATTTATCTTTTATCCGTTGTTCACTTAATTGTTTAGAAGTAACTCTTGATAGACAAGTCGTTATGGTTACGTACAGTTGTTGTCTTTGTACATGCTTCAAAAGACTATGTTTCGCTTAAAGCGGGTGTGATATTATGTATTTCTGTTAGGTGCACTAATTTCGACTTGATTGTACGAGTGATGATGTTAAGGAGATAAACGCGTTTTCGAACAAGTTTGTACAATGGCCTACAAAAGAACTTGTTATAAACATCGTGCAACACTTCATTGTTTTCCAGATTATATAGACTCATTGGTTGGACCGCATTGTCGTCATTGTTTGTTTAATAAAGCTTTTCACTGAAACATGTTGCTTGGCTTATTTTTTGGGGGGGGGGTACTATTTTGCTAGTCAGCAAATAAAGAAGCCACATGCGTCTAATCAAGGCCATTGAAGGTGTAACTAGAGGGCACCATTAAAAAAGCATGTAATAAGTGATGAACTAACACCTTCCAGAAGGATAGCAGCAGAACAATGTCCAGTGTCCTGTGCACAACTTGTGAATTGGAATAGAATATTTGACCGCTCTCGTTTTGTAGGTCTGAAAATTGTATACCTGGGAACATCAACCTATTTAAAGGAATAATGAATATTGATCTCAAAATAGGCAAGGAATAATGAATACTTGTGAAAAATGGGCGGGGAATAATGAATATTTAAAGTGAAAATATTCCGCTTCAACTCCCGAGAAGAAGAAAGCGGTAACTTACCAGCATGCAACGAACTTTTCTAGCAGTAGTGTATAAGACCAATTCTCTGAAGATCTAATGAAAATCGTAGTATTCCCGATGCAAACCAGTTTGAGAGAAATCTTCTTACATCCCTCTGCTTTTAAAATCCGTCGAACGGTATTAAAATCCATGAAGCATCTTGAAAATTAGTAGCTAAAGTACGAAACATACATGGAAGCATACATTCCCATAAATGAATCTCCAGGTTGCATCCATACAACTTTATAACGGCTATTTTTTGTGCTTTGTGTGCGTCTCCAAGCTCAACTTCTTTTCTTGGTAACTTTCTTCTTGAAAGTTTTCCAGTTCAGATTTAAAAGGTGTTCCTCCAGATTTTCAAGGCTAGCCGAACTTCACAATGGACAACATGATGAATTTTGAAAAGTATAAACCTATTGACCGCCAAATAACGACTGTTTGATGCATTCCATTGGGATCATTTTACGGCTAATGACGTAAGGATTCCGAGTGGCTGGGGAATAACTTGAAAGATACGCGATGGAGTTTCCAAATCAAGAGTGTTAGAAGACGACTGCTTACCCTGTAAAGTAATTTTGATCTCTTGCGGGCAAGCGAAAAGCGTGCCGACTGATCACGTGCTAATGTAATATGACTCCTGAGCAATCCACAGCTCTGAGGTTTTATAGTCGATTCACTCCTGCGCGAGTTTACGACCAAGGCGCCTTTTTTGGGGTGTCTGTAAAACCCGGAACACACCCAGAACACCCCGGAACACCCCGGAACATCTCGGAACACCCCGGAACACCCCCGGAACACCCCGGAACAGCCCCGGAACACCACCGGAACAGCCCGGAACAACCCGGAACAACCCGGAACAGCCCCGGAACACCCCTGGAACATCCCATAATACCCCCGAACATCCTATAATGTCCCGGAATACCCTCAATACAGCCAGGAACACTCTTGAACACCAAAAATTCTGGTCAGCGGTGAGACCGCTCACGCATAGACTGACCCGAGGACCTCCGAAGATTAACGAAGATTTCCGAATTTTTCCAAAGACCTTTGCGGATCACCCGAAGACAAAATGACAAAAATAAAATAAAAAATAACATTGGTGTCCTTTAGATCGACAAAGATTTGATTTTGAATATTTCAATTCAATTATTGAAGTTGTTGTAACTCATGCGAGATTTGCATTATAACTCTCAACAAACCGATGTGACGTCTATAAGTAAAATTTTGGGGGTGGGCATCCCGAATAATAATTCAATTCACCATATAACACGTCACGGTCGCGATAACTTTCTCTTGGGCCTTGCGTGACAGATTTTGCACGCAAAACAAAACAGATTTTGCAGGCTGTTAAACGTCTATAGGATTTTTTTTCCATTTTCTCAATAAGTGCCCCACTTGCTGTTACTGTACGAACTGGGCAAAGAAACACCGCCGCTCCTTCTAAAGACCAATTAGAAAATGTCTGAATAGTTTTGAGAAGTAAGTTGTATCTCAAGGTTTATCGCAACGTATAAAGTTGGCTTGTTGAGGGAGCACACGAACTTTGCAAAGTTCAAGGAAATCTGATATGTACTCTCATCGTTGATATTTTCCTTTTTCCGTTTACTGAATTTTTCTCTTAAAGTCTAACTAGATCTTGTGAAAGTAAATAAAATACTTGTTCCTTTTCTCGCTATAAGAGTGTAAACTCGTTCGTTCCTTTTGCTCCCGGGTTACGTTGTGACATCCTACATTACACACATTATAAGCCCTCGGATACCTCTACAAAATTATAGTGAGTACTTTTTTGCAGGCGCACATTTCTCCTACTCCTTTATCTTCCGAGCTACGCTCTTTTGTTAGCCAAAAATATATGCAGGGGGGTTTAAATCTCCCGCTTCCCGTACCCTTTAATCCCGGTTCCCGCCCTGTATTTTTTGGCTCCCGCCCCTTTGCATTTTTTCGATTGCGAAATATTGCGCAATGTTGCGTAATTTTTCCCTTTTTCTCCCACTTCCCGCCACCTTGGGAATCCCGCTTCCCGCCCCCTCTTCTCCCGCCTCCCGTACACCTCCCGCCCCCTTTTCTCCCGGTCTCCCGCCCCCCTGTCCCCCCCCCACTTATTAGACATGGAAAAACGTTCTCAGATTTTAACATTCCTGAAGCACTCATGCACTACGGTATGATACTTCAAATCAATGTGAACTGAGGTTTTCTTAAAAGAGGTGTATATATTCACTGTATACTAGCGTAACGAACCAGCGGCCAAACATTCCCATGTACCTGTGGAAATAAAACGATGACGATCGTGTGACCTCGGAATAATGACCTTATAGCATTGCGTGACACTGTATCATTTGGCTTTGTTATATCCTTGAGGTCACACCTTTTTTTGAACGTGATAATGCAAACCTCGCACGAGAAAAATCAATGCAGAATTAACAGTTCAACTGTCGCATTTTCATATCACTGAAAATCGTAAGTTATTGATATGAAGGTCACGTGCATGATATATTTTCCCCATTAATTAATGGTTTTTTCGCTGTTCTTAAAAGCTTCGAAAATATTCCAAGCATTCTTGAAATGCTCTGAAATCTCAGGGTGATCCGCAAAAGTCTTATGAAGAATTGGGAATCTTCAGAGGTCTTCGGCTTAGTCAATTCGTGAGCAGTCTGACCGCTGACCACTATTTTTGGTGTTCCGGGGTTGTTCCTTGCTGTTTCGCGGATGTTCCGGGGTATCATGGGATGTTCCAGGAGTGTTCCGGGGTTGTTCCGGGCTGTTCCGGGGGTGTTCCGGGGGTGTTCCGGGGATGTTCCGGGGTGTTCCCGGGGTGTTCCGGGTTGTTCCGGGGTGTTCCGGGTGTGTTCCGGGTTTTACAGACACCCCCTTTTTTTGCTGAAATGACAACTTTTCTGACAGCCTGACAGAGTCTCGTGCGGAAGAAAAGAATAATATTAATATCAAGAAAACAGAATGATTCCAACATCGTACAACTGTTAACCTGTAAATGTTGCGTGCTGTTGATACGTACTACGTGACAGTGGTGATCCAAAATGGCCGATAACAGGGCCTGACAAATGTCTCGGTACTGTTGCGAAAGCTAATATTTTCGGTTTACTCTTTATCACGTTCATTCACGCTATATTATCGACGGTAAAACAGCCAGACAAAATGTCTCGTTCAGTCGCACAAGCGAGACAAAATCGTTGTCTCGCTTTGTCTCGCTCAGTTTTCGCCGTAAAAATGACTTTATGGCCTGAATCGGGTTCGAATCTCGCTCGGTCAGGCCGCAAATTTTCGTACGGGTATGGCACTGTTTGGGTCAATTATATTCAGATACTCTTCCTCGATTTCAATCCCATCTTCAGCCAAAACCGCTTTACACGCTTTAATTCCTAGTTTCTCACTCCCTAAAAAATAAACAATTAATCATGCCTCAGCTAGGTCTCTGAACAGTTATAGTGCATTGTATATTTCAAGACTCGCAATAAACTTTGATTTTCATGAAAATATATACCATAAAGAACTGTGGTTCAATTATTAAAGTACATCACCGATCAGTGGATGGCAAACTATTATAGTTTGAATATTTCAGGTCATTAATCGAAAAGACTTTGAAAGAACCTTGGAGGACATGTTAATTAAGACTTAAGCTTACATGAACTAAAAAAAAAATACCATTACTTCAACCTTAAAAGTCAGTTGTCCTTTTTTAACTTTCAAAACACAATCAAGATTGCAATACCCAGCTCACCTTTTTTTAATAGCGGAAGTGGAGCCCCATACCCATACTAAGAGGTATGCTGGTGATTTTTTATGGTCATGGCAAGCGGAATGGCTCGCGGGGGCGTGCGCCATACATACGTACATCGCATTTCATGACATTTCTTACATGAGGCAATTTTCCCTGGAAGAGCAGAGACGAAGGAAAAGAGAAGGAGATAGAGATCAACAACGGGAAAGGATGAGAAACGCCACTGAAGAACAGCGTCAAGCACCCGGTCAAGCAGAGCGGAAACGAAAACGAGAAAGACGAAGGAACAGTACAGCAGAGAGATAAAGGCAACTAGAAATAAGACGGAACGGTACTGAAGAACAACGCCAGAGGAAAACTGAGAGACGCCGGCAGAGAACTGTAAACATGTCGGGTACAGTTTTCTTGATTTTTATCTATTTGTGATTGGCAATAATTTTGTACCACCGAATAATTTACGTCTACGTTTTTGTTTTTTATTCTACAGATCATCAAGGGGAAAGAAGTCGTAATAGAGAGAGAACGGAGAAGAAATTTACGCCAAGGACAGCATGAAGTTACAAGGTGTTCAAAAAGGTAAAATCAATTTCCGTGCTTTAAGGCCAAGTAATACGGGCAACATTTTCTTTCAACTTGTCGCGCAACAATGTTGCGTTGCAAGTTGAAAAGTCTTGTTGCCCGTTTTACCACCTCCGTGAGCAACTTGTCGCGCAACAAAATTACGTGTTGCAAGTTGTGGCAACATGTTGCGCAAAGTAGACTTGAGGTCTACTTTTTGCAACAAATTTAACTTTTGTTGCTCGTATTACCACTGATGTTACAACTTGCCACGCAACAAGTTTGAATCAAACGCTAGTGATTGGCCGCCGGTGAAGCGCGCCAGCGCGGCAAATTTGAACATGTAAACAAACATGGCGGACGGAGGTGAAGAAATTGAAGTCGTGAACGAAGTTGAATTTCTTGACCAAAAACTGTCCGAAGCTCAGAAATTTGACCTTTACCGAGACCTTCAAGGCTATCGTTGCCTATGGGAGACCTCCAATGTCGATTACAAAAACCGAGAGCTAAAGGAAAAGGCGTTAGAGGACCTTTCGCAAAAATTCAACTTGACCCAGAGCTTTCTTAAACGGCAACTGCACACCCTCAGAACAGCGCTGGTCCGAGAACTAAAAAAGGAAAACGAGGGCCAACAGTCGAAATGGAAGTTCTACGATACGTTGAAGTACATGAAGGAAGACGTTCAACGTTCCCTAAAAGCGAAAGAAGAAAGCGAGTGGACCGAGGGCGAGACCGAGCAGTTAATTGAGTACTACAAGCAGAACGAGCAACTGTGGAACCACCATCTTGCTTCCTACAGAGATCGACAGGTTAGGGAGCTGAACTACAAAAAACTTTGCGAGCTTTTACCAGGTCGAAGCCACGACGACATAAAAAAGCAGTGGAACATTTTGAAGACCATTTTCAACCGAGAGGTGAAGAAAGAAGAAGAAAGCAAGGTCAGTGGAGCCGGCACGGATGCCGTGTACACTTCCCAGTGGAAATATCTCAAGGCACTGATGTTTATCAAGGGGAGTGATGACGTCGACCCTGCCGTTTCTACTCTTGATGGTAAAGAAAACGAGAGACCGGCCAAGAAAATGAAGGCTGATAGAGCAAGAGAATTTGAAGAGGTGAAGTTGGAATTGTACAAGGAAGCCATCAAATGTCTTCAGAATCCACTTCCACTTAGTGATCCAGCGAATACGGAAAATCGAGATGACTCGATTAGTTTGTTTGTAAAATCACTAGAGTCCACTTTGCGACGCTTTTCGGGTCGCCACCTTGCAATCACAAAGAAGAGGATCAACGATGTTATTTTTGAAGTTGAAATGGAGTGCTATGCTCCACAAGGTTTGTCTACATCGGTACCTGCAAGCAGCCCTCTGCCCTCAGACCTTGTGGCACCTGCATTTAGCTCTGGCAACTTAAACTGGCCGTATATGCATTGACACTCAAAGGATTTGTTTTGCTTTTTTCTTGTATTGGTTCTAAACGTTGGACACACGTATTTTTGTAGTCCAGTTGTTCAAAATTAAGCCAGGCAAGGCTAATCCAGGGTTAAAAGTCTCACAAAGGTTTTAATTCATCTTGTGTGTATGCATAACTTCAGAAATTATTTATTAATATCACATTTGCATTAATAAGTACCTTTTAAAGTGGTACATGATTATATAGACAAGGACTTCAAACAGTCTCATTGATAACAGATACAGTACAATGTTAAAATCTATAAGGCAATTAAATTACTCTTGAAGTATTTATGAGAAAACTATTTGAAAAATAACTTACACCTTTCAGTACCTTTTGGAATGGTTTGGATAAAAATTTAATGTATATGACTTGAATATATAAATATGGACAGTCTAATTTGTAAGATTGCAAGCACAGTTTTAATTTTACAATTCAGTGTCAAAATAACTTGTATCGATCTTTCAGTACCTTTTGGAATGGTTTGGATAAAAAATTAATGTATATGACTATTTTCGTCCCTGGCAAAGTTAATATTTTGAATTATATCATGGCTTGGTTGGAAATTAATCAGTACATTTGCCATCAATTAATTTTTCAATGGGTAATTTCCAGTGTTATAATAAAGCCATGTATGATTTCCGTCAACCCTTTTCAAGCAAAACTTACATCTATCTAGATCAAACTACTAATTCAAGCCTCCCCTTTCAAACAAAACTGGGTCTGCAATCATGTTTACTAACCAGAATGAAGTGAAAAGCATGTTCTTTTCAGTGTCAATGACATTTAATGTCATTTATACAATTGCACAACAAACTCTCCCAAAATTTCAAAGCTTTTAGCTTGTATCAGGCTAGCAAAATTCAATATGTCAACAATATTCTATCCTGGCTCTGAGGCTTTTAGCACAAAATTACCGAAATGTAAGAGTTTCTGTTGTCTGCCAATTTCCAAACAAGACCGTTAGACAGTAAGTTCAACCCAAAATTTGGAAGTTTGTTTGAATGGCTCAGAGCTGGATTGTTATTATAAATATAAATTTTATAGTACATCTTTGTATATATTGTATGAAGTCTTATTAAACAGTAGAGTTCTTCTGTCAAAGGCACTATTGTGTGATAGGTTGCCCAAGGAAATTTGATGTTCACAACAAATGTTTAAGCCCAAGAACATAGTTGGAGGGCTTATATGAAGGTTGAACATCAAATTTTCAGAGGGAACCTATGAACCTAGGCCTGAGATAGAAGGACTCTATTGTTTTTATTGTACAAAGCTAAATTTTGAGTGAAAATTGCCAAAAACGGGCACTATGCGCTGAAAGGCGCCTGCTGAGGAGAGACACTGTCGTGTCATGTGATCGATTTCGACTTATGGGAGCATGCCAAAATTTAGCATTGTACTATAATTCTGCATATAATATATGTATAAAATCACATCAACAGTTGAGTGGAAGTATCACTTTAAAAATAGCACCGAGACTTTTCTTGCACACACATTGCTGTTTCAACTTTAACTTTGGAGTGACTTTGGAGCAATAGCTGATTCAGATGGTATGTAATTTCTGGGTTTTTGTTTTGGTGATGTAATTAGGTCCATGAGAACTGAAGACCTCTTTAGTTCGGCGAGAACAACAGAGATAATTTAACAGCATAAAAGCATTAATTACTCTTGCACATTTCCTTAAACTTGTGTGAACAGTGAAGCTGAAAGGTGAGCTTGGATAAATAACTAAAGTTAAACTTTATGCATGACTGGTCATGCATGCACTTCACTTCAGGTTAATCGCAAGTGTTGCCACATCAAAATTTACATTTTAGTAATTTATGCATTAAGCCAATCAGAAGGACACCATATGAATCAGCCACCACTCCAATACCACATAATGCAACATGAACTCTGCTTAACTTTATGTCGTACAGTGGAATCCCAATTTAACGAAGTCCCTGGTATAAATGAAGGATATGCTTGAATGTTATTTTATCATTTAAACCCAGATACATTGTGCAAACATAGAATGTTGTTTTGAGAGAAATTTATTATTAACCAACCCATATAACAGAGATTTTGGTCGCTCTTCCACACATTTTTTATATTGCAGTGTTCCAGATTACTTATAAAGACAGAGGGTCAATAAAGAATTTTGAGGGGTCAATTGATGTGGATCTCTTCAAATCTTCTCAAGTTGACCGTTTATTTTGTTGGGTCATGTTGCCTGCTTTGTCGGGTTTTTGACCCGAGACCCCTCTCTTATCTGGGACAATGTATTGGTATCATTTATAACGGAATCCCGATAGAATGACCCCATTTTCCCAGTCCCTTACACTTCGTTCGTTAAATTGGGGTTCAGTCTGTTCTTACTATTAAGCTGTTGAATGGTGAGAACCCAGCAAACTGATTCAAGCGTCATCCACCCCACATAGTCTCCACTGCCAAGACACTGCTCCCTCCTTGCTAAAAAAGTCCATGTATTCTTCCCTGATGGCCCTTGCTTCAGTTGAATAGTTGTTGCTGCACTGTGGACGATAATTGAACCATGAGGATAGCTCATTATCACTACCTCTCCAGGGGCCAGGGATCAAATTTCCATCTTCATCTTCTTGATCTGTCATTCCATTCACCCTGAAGAGAGTCAATTTCAGAGCATATAATTTATTGTATCAATATGTGAGCACCTACCTTTGCGTAGATTTGCATACACCATAACAATAACAATTTGTAATATTATTATTTAGTGTGTCCCCAATTAGCACCTTGTCTTTACAGGGTGCTAGATCAATTTGACACATAAATAAAGTTATTATTATTATTATTATTATTATTATTATTATTATTATTATACTTTCTCCAAGGTGTTTTTTTATATTCGAATCAGATTGAATTTGGATAAACATTTAAGGATAAGAATTAGCGAGAAAAGTTTAAAACAACATTTCGATGTCTCCATGACATCATTTTCAAGGGAGAAAATAAAATATAGATGAGTTAATATAATTAATACAAAGTGAGGTGTTAAAAAAGTAAACAATATGTAACAATTTGGCATGTAATTGTGTGTTTTAACACCTCACCTTGTATATATTAACTCATCTATATTTTATTTTCTCACTTGAAAATGATGTCATGGAGACATCGAAATGCTGTGTTAAACTTTTCTCGCTAATTATTATCCTTAAAGGTGTTTTCTTTTAAGAAATAGAAAATGGCCTGCCTGCCTACGTAGTGTGACGTTTGGGAGAATTCCAATGCTGATGTCACACTTTAAGCCACTGTTGAATTCTACAAAAACCACCCCATAGAGTTTGCATCAGGTCAAATTTTCATTGCTTTCAACATAATAAATGTGTTCACAAAAAAAATATCGAGAAAAAGAACAGCTATACGTCACAGCCAAATAAAGCACATACAGTGAAACCTGCATTAAACGGACACCCTTGGGACCCTCGCAAGTGTCTGCTTAATACAGGCTGTCCTCTCAACACAGGTTCTATTTAATTGTGAAACAATAGTTAATTATTGTCCTTAATATCTCTCACCTTTATTTACCTGCATACTTGACATACTTTATTGTAAACCTTTTGCAACTGGCCTTTCTAATCACTATATTACCTGGAAAACATGCTAAATACCTTACATATCAGTGTCACAATATCATAAAAATATCTTCTGGTGTCCGCTTAATACAGGTTTGTGAGTATTTAATGAACAAAATTCCAAGGGCATGCACTTTTTCCATGGCGTACGTACTGCTGATGTGCATAAGTAATACTGCAGTGTATATGACCTAATATCTCACCTAACCATGCAACACAGGCGTGTCCATTGCAAAAATGAATTTTAAAGGTATCAGAAAATATTCAGCTGTTAGTGCTACTAAATGTAAATATAGCATTCAATTTTTTCTACGCATCATTGAAAAGTCCTACCTCAGAAAATTGTGAAGCACCAGTGCTGCCAAAATTAATGCAATGACTGTGTCAGGCGGCAGAAGAATTGGGGCTCGAAATACCCTCCACCTGTTGGCGATGATACCAAACCCATTTTCAGATATTCTTCGCATGCGCGACAGTCTGTTGTTAAAAATCCGCTGGGCTATCGACAACCCTGACAGCGGGAAAGGTTTCATCAAGTACCTTGTCAGGGCAAAGGCGTCGTCGCCTGTCAGTACATAAGGGACTGGCTTTGACCTTCCAGGCAAGGGTTTTGCTTTAGGCAAGGATAGTGTATTGTCAACTGAGCCTAGCGCTTTCTTCAGATCTGAATTTTGCCAAATGGCAGAGTCTGGCGAACGGCCATTCGTCCCAACACTCGCCCAGAGGCACTGATAGTCAGGCCCAAAGACAGCCAGAAGAACAATACTGTTGTTTCCCTTGTAGTCGTAAAAGTGAGAGCCGGAGTTGGCTGGTTGTTGGATGATGACTCGCTTTCCGTCTATTGCTCCAATCCCACTTGGAAAGTTCCACCTCGATTCAAACTTACTGGCGACCACCTCCCACTCTCTTTCAGTGTTTGGTACTTTCAGAAACTCACATGCGAGTACTTTGTGTACGGCACGGCTTGTTTCCGAGACGATAGACGAAATTGTTTGACGAGAAATTCGGAATGCGTACTCGAGTGAATGAAAAGTTTCACCGGTTGCCAAAAAGCGCAACGTAACAGCAAGGCGTTCATCTGGCTTGATTGTTGCACGGACTGTATTAATTGGCAGTGGCTGCTCCTTCTTTTCAACAAGCGGCGATATCTTCTCCACGAGAACGGAAAATTGTTGTTTTGTCATACCGCCGGAAAAACTCTTTGTGCGCGACGCTGTCTCCAACTTCCAATTCCTTTACAAGCTGGTGATAAACACCTCTGTCTTCTCTCCGGGAAATCCAGTTTCGCATATATATCTTACGGTTTCGTTTTTTTGGCCTTTCCCCTTCTTCGTCAAGTAACAAGCTTAAAATAAGCAAGGAAGCTGCTCTCTTTCGATGAAGAAGGTGAGCAGCCGCCATTTTGTTTACAGACAAATGACCAATCACAAGCGCAGGATTGTTGTAATTATCCGAAACTTGCAACACGTAATTTTGTTGCGTGACAAGTTGCTCACGGAGGTGGTAATACGCGCAACAAGGCTTTTCAACTTGCAACGCAACATTGTTGCGCGACAAGTTGAAAGAAAATGTTGCCCGTATTACTTGGCCTTTAGCAAAGTTTGTTTAACAAAAAAAATGTACTGTTACAAAAGGGAACTTTTCGTCAAAACTTAAACCGCACCTTTTACGGTATGTCATTTAATACTACTCGTAGAAAGTGAAAAAAAGAGGAAAAGAAACAAAACAAAACAAAACGAAAAAAGGGAACACAATTTGAGGGGGTAGTGCAAAGGTGATGGTATCATATTACAAGATTTCACAATATGGCCGCGCGCGTGACTGAGTGAGAACGAGAACACAATACCTTTTCAGCGTTAGAAATGAAAAGATAGGCTAAAGAAACTCGACTGCCGGTCCCGAATGCCTGTTAAGTGGAATATGAATGTCTTTATTGAGGAGAAATATGGATTGCTTTGGCCCGATGCTTTAATTGAACCAGCGTGAAGATCTGATTGCTGAGTTTCCCGGGTGAGTTTCTCGGAATTTTTCAATCATTTCACAGAATATTACGGTATGGGGAATTCGCTTTTATTTAGAAGGATCCCACTATCTCAACTCGCTTATCTCCAATTCCCCGTTATCTCGAACAAAGAGAAATTTGTCTTGGCTTTGGTCATAAATATAATATTTCCAGTTATTTACTTTTACGACGATAACCCGCTTTTCTCAACTTTGAAGAATACCAGTGTCTTTTGTTTTCACGGAGCAAAGTGTAGCCAGGCAAAGGAGGAAACAGCTTATGAAAGCATGCAATGAAGTAAAAGGCGAAAACAAGTACCAACGCGAATCGTCAAGATGTTAACTCATTGACTAACAAAAGAATAACAAAACAGGACATAATTGATATATGCCTCGTTCTTTTAAACTCTGAATCCAGTCATTGTTTACAATATCCTCGGCAAAACCCCTACCAAAATCCATGCAAGTAACGAATCAACGAAAAAGCACATCCTCATTTATGTATGTACTGAAGTAGGTCTTAAATATTTTTTAACCCTTATTCTGATTTCTGAATTGTTTTCTTGAATTTCAATAATTTTATTTGGCTTCACTTAAGCTCAAGACTTAAGCTTGTGTGTGAATTAATTTTGTTTATCACTTATGAATTGTTCGCTTGAATTTCAATAATTTTATTGGGCTTCACTTAAGCTCAAGTTAAGCTTACATGTGTATGTATGAAATTTTTTTGTTTATCACTCAATATTATGCATGGTTCAATTCTACCTGTTACCATCCTCCCCCTCCCCGGGCCTACCCCCCGGGATTTGCAATTTTTTTCTCACTTGGCAGTCTATTCCCCACCCCCAGGCACACAGAAAGAGACGATTCCCCACCTCCGGGACTCCTCATCGACCACAAATACGTTGTTTTGTGTACAAAACCGAATGACGATATTGATTTCCGTACAATAGCAAAATCAGACGTTTTGACAAGAACTTAAATGCTTTTCTAGAGTGTATTGAAAGAAGGACACTACATGCATAATATAATAAAAACATGAACAGAAAACTGAAGAAAAACTCTACCTGCACTGGCGTACGGCTGGCAAGTAAAGAAATTTTCTTCGCCACATGTTTTATTCTAAATATAGCGCATACGCACAAGAGGCCCATGAACAAATTGATGGTAGCATTTAAAGGAGTTTTTCTTACCTTGTTTCATAAGAACACTGGACTGAAATCTCTGTTTAACATAAAACTGTGCATCCGTTTTGATATAGAGTCTATTTAAGTGGTCTTATTATAAAATTAATATAAACACACTGAAGAAATATTTCTTTGTTTGTGACGACCACCATTCATTCGAGTATGCATCAAACGCACATTCTTTCAACAATTTATAATAAACATACCGTCGAACACAGATTTTAATTTTGAGAGATTACTCTTCTCTAAACAGTCTGCTACAAATACTAGAGATTTTCACTGGAAATAGGCTCCACGCGGTCCGGGGCCATCATATCAACTGAGAAGTGACGTACTTTACAAGAACAACAAGAAGTTATTTTCGATTTGCCCCCCTCCCTGACTCCCCGGGACAAGACCACTTCAAACAATTCCCCACCCCCAGGCTCGAAGGGCTGGACTTGTCCCCGGGGTTGCCTGGTGGGGGGATGGTAACAGGTAAAATTGAACCATGCATTAGTTCAGAAGGCGACTGCAATTTGCCATTTTTTTTTTCGATCTCAGTTAACCTACATGTATGAAATAAAAGCACTGCATTGTGGAAAGTGCTTCTTACTATTTGTCACTCATAATGGAATGTTCATGTTTTAGAAAGTTTAAATAATTACTGCATGCATTTTTTGGTTTTCTCAAAAATCATTGTATTCCCAAGGGGGGGGAATCCAGATGTGAGCAAAGGATTTTTTTATGCAATTGATATATTTGTACTGATGTGTTTTTGCTTCCTAAAGGCAATCTGGCTTGTTTAACTGACAATTGTCTGCTGAGATTAGTTAGAACATGTTTGATTAATTGCAATTGGCTCTTTACTGAGTTAAGCAAAGGAGACTGGAGATGATTGAACATCCAGTAAACTTAAATGAGGTCCTGCCATTTTGTTGCTCATTCGATCGATTGATATTCAAGTGCTTTACCTTACCTGTATTACCCAATGAACCGTGCAAAGGGGGGAAGACAATTACATGTAACCACTTTTTAGACAAATGGCGAAAAGAGTTTGGATAGCTGCAAATGAGGGGTTCAGGCGATGATTTATTAATTATTTGTTAGGATTCCACAAAAGCTGGAAAGAAGAACACTTTCACGGGTGGATGCAAAAATTTCCAACAATGGGTCTTGTACGTCTCATGAATCAGGTGGATCACAAAAGTAAAGCAAAGTATAGCTTCGGCAACAACATTTCAAAGCGGGAAGTGACAATGCTAGCAAAGTGAATGACGACTCCCTTTAATAATAATTGACATTGAGTATAATTACTATTCTGTTCACCCATTCTTTCTGTTCATTAATGTCACATTGGTCAAAAATTGCGTTGTGAATGCTTTAATAATGTATGTTACATACAATATTAGTTATTTGATGTTGTCAAAAGAAAAACAATGAAGTTAATATTATTTTAAGGATGAAAGTAATTTGACAGGTGCTGACGTTCTCATGAATTTTGCACTCCAAGAACTGAAAATTTTCTTCAATTGATGAACTTAGAGTTGAGGAGGGGAAAGAAAACAGAGATGCTCCAATGAAAGTCTAATTTATTTGAATTGTAACTACAGTGTACCTTTTATTTGCAGTCCTCTATCAGGCATTTAAGCCTCGACTTTTAGTGGCCCTGGTCAGTTTTAAATCGCCACTGGCGACTGGGCGACTGCCATTTTTTAGCCCTGAATGTTTTTTTTTTTTCACTGATCCTTTTTTTCTGTTCTAGGCATATATGCCAGCAGTGATCAGTGATGCAGCATTTTCTTACAGTGAAGTTAAGGTACGTGGAAGATATCAGTTAATATATAATTAGCCCAGCTTACGTATCTAATTGTTCAGTAAATTGAACTGGATTGAATGCAGTGATTGGGTTAATTTGGGTTCGGTAGTTGAACACAATTGATGACCAAAAATATGCCTATATATACAGCTGTGTTTGATTCCATTCAATTTCTGAACCCAGTCAAACATAATTAAACAGTTTTAAAATCATTCAAGTATATAGATTTAGCCAAGCCTAAAAGTGGAGCTCCAATTTTTATTTGGCAATCCTATTATTCACAATGGAAAATAAAAATTGAACCAAGGATAAAATTGAACCACAACATTTACATGAGTGTGCCATCAAGACTTCCATTTGGGTGGCAATGAGAGCCTTTACATCTGGACTTAAGGGAGGAGACTCTTAATCACCATATTGTTGCTGTGGGAAGTTCCTCAGAACCATCATATCTTGGAAACCCTATTACTTCCACAGATAAGCTGCTTGGCCACGTTTATTTTATGGGAAAGGTTTTCAAGATTTTCAAGTCACAACCATATTCAGCATGTCATTTAACCTGAACAGAAAAAATGCTAAAACTCAAACAGCATACAGTTCTCGCTATTGTAAACATTGCGAACATTTAAAGATTATCAGGATGCAAAATTTTAAGCAACAGTTTCTAGAAATTTGCTTTATTATGAATATAAAAGTTGTGATGGCACAAGCACATATCTTTATACATTTTTGTGCTGTAGTTCTTCTATTCTTTGTAAAAACAGTAATTGCATGCTTCAGATTGTAAAGAAGGGTGGGGCGATTCGCAAAAAAGTCGGAACTTTACTAGTTTCCTCTTAGTTTTACTGATTTTCTTTTTAATGTGCAGTTGCATGGGACTGGCAGTAGCTATGCGTGCACAATGTTCAGTTGTGGAATTCATATGTTCTTCTTCATTACTTCACCAATATAGTGGCAGGAAACGCTGAAAACAGCGTATGACGAGATTTGTAGTTAAGAATCTCCCCTCCTCAAGTTACAAAATCCTTTTTTCACGGTGATGTGAGATTTATCTGGATGGCAATATGGTTAATTACAGGGGGGTAACTTAATGCAGAATGAATCAAATAGTTACACCATGTTTACGTGATACCGGTATGAACTCACCCAGGTATGGCTTGCACTGTTACGAGATTTTGTGTTGTAATCATATAACAAATACAGAGAAGCAAGAGGGAACTGGGGTGAACTTGTAGCAGAATGAAAAGCATACAATGAACTGGCGTCATGCAAACACCCCCTCAGACTAAAGTTGAGCAGCTCTCAAGAATGTTTAACAACATCCTCAGATACCCAGGGGCAGTAAAACCCTGATTTCATTAAAACAGTGTAAACTCAGACTGGTGCAATTTTGTTTACATGAGACCAGGCTGAAATTCAGACTGGCATAAGTATTTACATGAGACCAACCATCTTGAAAAATACAGTTTACCTTACATCCACTTGGATTGCTTCAATGCCACTTATTTAAATGCACATGCTCAAAACTGAAAACAAATACCGTAAACTGCCGCTTATAAGCCCACCTACTTACAAGCCCCCCCCCCCCGGCTATAGGCTCATCCACCTGTAAACAAAAAATACATCCGGTAATATGCCACCCCCCCCCCCCAGATATAAGCCCTCCTCTAGTTTTCCCTGTTTCCTTAATATTAAGCACTCTCACAGAAAACTGCAAAGATTAACTCTGAGCTTCTGTTTTGTTATGTTCTGGTTACGTTCGCGTTGTTGCAGTTTTGATTTTGTTGTTAAAATTGAAGTGAATTCGATTTATTGTGACATTTCAAAGGTTAATTACAAACTGGTACATTAAAAACGTATTTCGATCAACACTGCTGTGGCTCATTTTGTAACGTTTTTCTTATCCCGCTTATAAGCCCCCCCGGATATAAGCCCCTCCATTTATAAGCCCACCCAAAACCCCTTACAAAGTTGTATCCGCCTAGGGCTTATAAGCGGCAGTTTACAGTGTCTTAAAACATTTGGGGTAGTTTTTCATGCGAGCGTGCATGCTCAGTGCATGACACGGCATGACATAATGCCAATTTTGTGAATTGTGTGCGCAGTATGGATGCGCAGAAAAAAATTGCGCAAATATCCTTAGAACCTCCCTAAAGCCACGGGCTTACTTTTGGCAACTGAGGTAATTAAACTCTGCTTTGTTTCCCATACAGGTTTTTATTCCATCAACCTGATGTCAGAAAAAATATGGCAGTTTATTGTAAGGCTTTGGTTAATAAATTTGTACTCTTAGCTACATGTATGTTCCCAGGCAGACATTATCAATTGAAATAAAAAATTTTAAGAGCAGTTTTGAAATAAGAATTTATATTTTTGTTTTTTTTTTTTGGTAAATTTTGATGTTGGTGATTAGTTTGACTGTATCCACATACACTTCATGTTCCCTCAGTAACACATCCATACACCAGTAGCATTTCAGTTATTTGGGAGTAACCCTACCCCCCCCCCCCCCACACACACACACACAAGCACACACACAACTAACTTCCCAGGAATAATGATTCAGACTTATTTACTTGAATTCACTTGACAGGGAAAACTATTTCAAATGATGGATTCACCACAGTCTGATCCCCTCTTGTCAGTTCATTACATGACAGGTTTCTGACTATCCTGAAATGATTTATGAAGAGGCTTTTCTTTTTGTTTCTCTTTGCTACCAGATTATGACAATCAGTAACATTGCTCATTGGTGACATTAGATGCAGTGTAAAGGCTTTAAATGATCAAACCAAAAACAAATTCAACCACAAGATTTACTACCATCACAGTCAGGGGTAGTAACATAGTGAGTCATAATCTGTGCATCAAATAAAGTCACTAGTGGTTACTGGACCATTTGTTATTCGCGTTGGCAACACTGTTAGTCACAAATTTTTAATTGACTGATTGACCGATTTATCAACTAAGTGGTTGAGTGGTTGATTCATGACTGATGGGTACTTAAAGAGATTGATTTTAATATAATAGTCCCTGGGCATCAATAAGAGTAAACAAGGTACATTGTTATTCCACTATAGCATCAGTTTATCATATAAGGGGGAAACACATACATGAGGGTATGAGTGTATTGCACTGTAGTTTCCCGGTTTCAAATCACTCATTGAATAAATCATTTAAAATGATAGGCAAATATTGTAGTGGAATAATAAATATCATTCAGTGGTATTACAGATAATGGTCAAGGACATTTTACCGGTACTCATTGCTCGCATTTTTCCTCGCTCTATACCACACAACTTATCTGTCAAACCACTGAATAAGGTGGAGGTATTTTTCAATTAGTACCTTGTCTATGCAATTTGACAACTCTGCAAAAATGTAAATAAATTAGACCGTAGACTTGTGGCAGAGAAAAGGCCGAGGTAAGGTGAACAAAATAATTATTGTGCCCAATATTTAAGTTTACAACCTAAAACTGGGGCTTATTTAGAATTTTGTAAAACAGGTTCATACCTGCCATCCATCCCCATTTAATGGGAATTGTCCCAATTTTGGAGTTTCAAAACCTAAAAAACTCGGGACATTCCGATTTTCCAGGAAAACAAAGACAATTTGGAACTGGATTATTAAAGATTGGCCTTCAATTGGTCTTTTTTTGACTTTTCTTTTGTTTTGTGCAATACATGTGGTGCTTGAGACCATTAAACTACACCTGAGAATTCTAATGCTATTAGACAGTACAGTACAGGCAATATTTTAAAAAATTAATGCAAAAACCCTAGAGCATCCTAGACCCTGCTCAGTGTTGGGGGGCAGTGGGGGGGGGGGGGGGGGGGGGCAGGGCACTACCCCAGGTCTGGGGTGAGCATGGGGGGGGGTGGTCCCTATTTCTGATTTTATAAGGTTGCCAGGTATGCAGATTCTAATTTGATGAGAGGTGTATTTACTAATAATTACCTAAACTATAATATTGCTGTCAGGTACCACTTGAGATAATAATAATAATAATAATAATAATAATAATAATAATAATAATAAATAAAATAATAATAAATAAAATAAATACTAATAAATAAATAAATAAATAAAAATTGGAGTTCCGCTTTTATGCACCTATCAATGTAAACCCTGTGGGGGGGGGGGGAGTGCGGGCAAGGGGTGGGGATTTGACGGCGAAATCCATCCCCTCAGTGGGAGGTTTGATCGAGCACTTTTGCTCGGGGGTCGGGACATTTGATTTTTTCGACAGAGAAACTGGGACCAAGATTAAGCGTGGTTACATGGCATCTTCTTTCTTAGACTGCGAGTAGTCTCTAATTTTGGCGATCGCTTGTGGGGCGGGCGAAATACACGCGCGCGCGCGAAAGTTCGAGGCAGTCTACTTCTTTCTTGGCTTTGGAAAGTCCAGTTGTCTCTTGAAATCAAGTGTGAAAGATTCATAGTCTCGAGTGTAGAGCACCTTTTATAAGGATAGTGATCTATCATCACATTAAAAGTTCCATTAAAAAGTTCCAGTTTAAATTCGTTTTCAAATGTCTATTAAATACTCTTACAGGCATGATACGTAATGTACATCACACATGTTTTCTTGTAAGGGAGAGGTTAAATCAAGGGAGCAACAACAGGAATTTTACAGGGCCATTTTTGAAAGCATTTAGATTTGGTGGCTCGTTTGGCTCGGCAGTGGATGAAAAGAAAGAGAAGTGAATTCTTTGAGCGTTAAGTGTTGGGTGCATGAATGTGGTGGCTCGTTTGGCTTGTTTGGCTCGGCAGTGGATAAAAAAAAACGAGAAATGAATTATTTGAGTGTTAAGTGTTGGGTGTATACTGGTGTATGTATCAGGGGCACCCAACGGTTCATTTCGGGGAATATCTGTTCGGAAGGCCTAACATAGCCTGAGATTTTCTGATCAGTAATTGCGGCAAAACATCACGTCGGACTTTCGTAACAGGAGGACTTGTTAGTTCCTGTTGTTTTTGTAGGGGCAAATATGTCGTTTAGAGTGCAAAATAAGGGCAGCTAGCAATTTCGGACAGCCATCAGCAGCTCGGAAACTCGGTGGGTGGGATACTGTTTCCTAAAATTTTCTGCAGCCTAAACTTTCAGCTAAAAAATCCGAACAGATCAATCTGTATTAGCTTACACAAATATGCCTTTAAAAGGCTCTGAAACAATCTGAGAAAGCAGAAATGATATTTCAAGTATTTTGATAAAATTTTCTCGTTGGGTGCCCCTGATGTATGTCGTGGCTCGTTTGGCTCGGCAGTGAGCAAACGAGCCAAACGAGCCAGCTCGTTTGAAGATGTGTGTAAGTGGCCCTACATTCTATAGTTTAGCCAAATCAAGTTTGTGAGCTTCATACCAAGTTTAAATCACCAGTTATTAAAGGTATGAGCACAGCTCGTCTTTTAGTTGGTATTTTGCCCCTGGGTGGGGATTTTAAACTACATTTGGTGAACGTATGCTTCCCCACCCTTGGGCAATTGACCAAAATTTTTACTTCTTGGTCAAATCCCCACCCCTTGCCCGCACTCCCCCCCCACGGGGTTTACATTGATAGGTGCATTAGGCTTGGCTAAATCTATATATTAGATTTTCATAGGATTCAACGTTAAATAAGAACTTTTTAGTAGTTCTTGCTGCATTCCAAACTTTAACAGCTTTTATGCTCTGCAAATGAAAAGAGTCACATTACAGTCATTGTAGCGACTGGCCCGTACACTGATCGTTTGCATTGGCAAAAATTTCGACTTGCTTTCTCTTTATCCCCGTTTACTTCGATACTGCAATAACTAAAAACGTTCAAATCAACAAAAACACTCCAAATTAATCGAAAATTTAGAGATAAAACAGTCAAATTCGCTCACCTTTCTCTGATTCTCGCTCTCGTTGACACCCATCATGATTTCAAGGACGTACAGCGCATGCGTGAGGCGGGAAAAATAATTTCGGTCTCAGTCTGTTTCATTCAAGTGGACGTTCAAATATCCCCACGTCGGGCGAAGACGGATTCAAATATTCCCTCCCCCGGGAAAGCAAGATCAGTCAAAGACCCACCCCAAGGACAAACAATCACAATCAAATCCCCACCCTATGCCCTGTCTCCCCCTCCGCCGGCTTGAAATTGATAGGTGCATAAGGCACAAGTAAATTATTTCGTGACTCTTTTCGTTATACTTTTCAGAATCAGGCAGGGAGAATAATGATCTGGATCCGGATGATTATGAACGCCTGGCAATTCCAGGACCATCCCGCCAAAGTAAGAACTTAAGTTACATTAAATCTGATTAGAATAAGCTTTTAATATTTTCACTAAATCATCTTTTTTTTTTAGTTTGATCGCTTGTCACTTAACAGGCAGTTACAGTTGTACCTGTGTCCATACTGTGTCCATATAAACTGTAATTTTCAAGGCATTCATTTCTGAATTAAAATTTAAATTAAAAAAACAAACTAACAAACAAACAAACTGGCAAGGGTTCTAGTTTTTTGGCTATCTGTTGTCCAAGTCCTTGTACAGTCATAACTATGAAATGATTAAATATATAACAAAATGTAACTGGAGACTTTTTTGTTATTGTTTACATTTAGGTGATAACAACAGAAATGCAAGACGTGTTACAGGTACAGCGTTAATGTTTTATACATTGTTAAATTTATGGAGAAAACTATTATTTATTTTAACTCTTTCCCTTTCATGAGTGCCTTTATTTATAATCAAAATTAAGACAAATCTCAATTTTTTATTTTGCGAAATACTTGCATGTGAAATGCATTGTGCTACCATTAGCATGTGAAGTTTACTGCTGACAAGATTTCATTTCACACATAACGTTTCACCCACAGAATCAAAAGTTAAAGACACATCAATGTCTCCATAACTGACTCTGGGCTTGAAAGGGTGACTCACTTTTTCGGTCACCACTCTATTCACCCTGTCCTTCGCTATACAAATCATTATTAACGATAATGCTCTTTAATGATCTCAATTCAACTTTTGTTACTATGCATAGACTCTGTGCATCTTTGATATATTATTCAAGTTTCTCAAGGAATTTGTCAACTAATACAAATGTACTTTGGGCTATGATAATGTGAAAAAAGCAAATCTTAGCAAGGGTATCAGAAATCAATCCACAACTACAATTAATTTTTTTTCAGGTAGCTTAAATTTGCTTTAAGGGCCTATGTCACAGGTATTTTTGTGTCTTGGGATTTTCTTATCTACAAATGGTTTTCTGAAAACTCCAAGAAGAAATAAAGTGAATTATTGAAATGAGAATAAAATATTATCAGAATGGTTTTTGCTAGACAGTAGTTTTTAACAAAACTCGACCATAATATGTTGGGGTTTCATCATTACAAACATGACTTTTGGCTTCTCAAATTAATGCCTAAAATTGGTGAGATAGCCCCTTAAAATTTGGAAAAAATTGTATACATACTTTGTATTAGAAGATGTATTGGAAATAAGGTTGCTTAATAATTATTAAGGACGGTGCCTCCTAATACAGATGTACAGCAACACAGATTTTTGCAAAGGTCATGACCACAGGGAAAAAGTAGATCCTAGCAAGGCTTAATTAATTATTGGAATCCAAAAAAAGACAAAAAATGTGGGTAACCACTCATTGTTCAGAGATAATTAAGCAACCACAATTCTAAGAAAGAGTTAAAATACAAAGAATGTATCAAATGGCAATTTTTTCCAAATTTAAGTGTAGTTATTACTCTGAAAAATGTGTAGTTACCACCAATTGTCTTTTTGGATTCTGATTGCCCTCACTAACATTTTCCTTTTCCACATAGACCTAAAACTGCACAAACATAACTGGGTGACCAATGCACCCATAACTTCTAGTGCTGTTCACATGTTCATTTTTGTAGTGGAGGCAAAATCATGCCTTTGTAGTAGTAAGCAAATTCCTTACTCCTTTCACTCCCAGAGTCAGTTATGGAGACAATTCAAAGAGTGGTTCTAACTTTTGAGTCTGGGGATGATTTTCTTTGGTGTGACCATTCAACTGAAACCTCTAAAGCAGTGCTTTCACACAGAACTATTTATATTAAATTATTTGACAACATGAAATTTGGGATTTGTCTTGAATTCTCATTTTGGGCACTCTTGGGATTGAAAGGGTTAAGAAACTAATAACACCTTGAACCCACCAGAGACGTACAGAATGTGTGTACAGTAACAAAAGGAGGAACTGTGACCTTAAAGTCCTTAAAAGTTGACTTAGAATTAAGGCCTTCATTTTTTCAATTTTGACTAATCACCTACTAAAGCTAGTGAGTAAAATCTTCCATGATTATGATCTTGTTCCTGTATTTCTTTATTAAATCATTACCGATGGTAAATACATTGAGAGTGCGCACAAGAACTATTAACTAAATTAGCCCTTGCTAAGATCTGCTTTTCCGCGCAGTCATAAACCGCGCAAAAATATTGTTGTATTAGCTGGAGTAAATTCCTTAAGAATATCTTAAGATGCACAGAATGTATGCACAGTAACAAAAGGAGGCACCGTCCTAAAGACGAGGAGGCCATCTTTTATGGATACAACCCACATTCCTTTCATCTTGGTAGGTCTTTAGAGGACTACTGAGCCCAAAGGCAGCACTATAGATTAGGGTGATAATTTCTAACATGATAAAGTGCACAAGCTCCAAATGATCACAAAGTAAAATTTCATAGGAAAACTGTTAAATCCACCTTTAATAAATGTGTCAAAGTAGGTAAAAGTCAGTAAGGCAGGGTAAGGGCTTCACCAGTGCAGGCACATCTTTTTATTTCTGTATTTGCTGATTGCATCCCTTAGAATGATGCGAGCTGTCAAACAGAAGCTCACTGGGAGTGGGATTTCACTTATGAGAGCTAGGGGTAGAGATTTTGAGTTTTTAAGGGGTAAAGATGCAAGAATTGCAAGCATTAAGTAGCAGGATACACCAACAGATTTGGCATAAACATTGCCCAAGGGGACCTTTGATTACTACAGTGTATATTGACAGTATGAGAGCGAGCTGAAGGAGGATTCAATTCATTAGGATATTTAATTCTAGTGGTCCACATACAGTGTATAAATTAAGTGCCATCTTTGATACACCACAATTTTCCTTGTTATTTGTGGCAACTGTGCAATTAATCCACATTTTTCTTTTTAGATTAAAATAGGTCTTGCTAAGATCTGCTTTCCTCCCATGGTCATAACCTTTGCAGAATACTTCATCTGTCAGTAGTTGGACCCACTGTCCTTAAATTTTCAACATATTTGTTTAAGCTTCCACTCTTGAAGGAAATTCTAATGCTCTACAAAATAAGTTTGATGCTGAAGAAATGTCTGTTATTCTACAGTCATGAAACCTTGGTTGTGGATACATGTGCATGTAATTAAAAAGTGATTTGCTATTGACTGTCTTTTCAGTTAACATCAGCGATGACGATGGTGATGTTGATGACAGGCTTCCACGCCAATCCACCCCAATTCCCAGTCCACATAACCCAGGTACAGTGTATGAAGGTCATTAATAAAAGGTATTCCAAATCATCATTGCACAAAAACAAATGGACCTGGAAGAGGGACCCTATGAACATTCAACAGCGAATATAGCTGATAAATGCCGTAAATTGGACAAAAAAAAAAGAATTAATTAAATATTACCCACTTGTAACTATTTAACTTTCTAACAGATGTTTCCCACCGTTGTTTTGCACCTTTTTGTATGTATTTTTAATTCAAATTTGTCTTTGTATGAGCCTTATTGGCATTTAATTTCGCAGGTACTTAATTTTGTGATTTTGGCGAGACAGTATTTCGCAGGGTTTTATTTTCGCAATTTCAATAGGCAAATATGAAAAAAGGGCCAAAAAAAGTAGTTAAAAATGGAGAGGATTTTTATTCGAGGGTCTTTAATTTCGCGATTTTTTTACAATCACGAAAAACGCGAAATTAAAGGCCCGCGAAATTAAGTACCAATAAGGTAAGTAATTTAGTAATATTGAAATTATGTTAAGATTGCCCCTTTTTTTGTAGATAAATAAGCTTAAATTAAAACGTCCAAGGTTAATCCAGTCTGAACAGTGATTGTCATTTTAGTGGCTCAGTTAAGTCTGACGTAGACCTATTGTACTTACACAACCTCAGCAATTGCCCTGTTGAGGACCCCTAAGCCCATGCAGAATTACATCCCACCTGGGATCCTCAGCCTTAAACAAGCTGACGTACTAAATGTAAGATTCCTGAACCAGAAATTCCCAGGTAGGATCCCACCTGGGATCCCATTCCCTCCCGGGATCTCATTCCTACCCAGGATCCCATTCCCTGACCCGGGATCCCACCCCACAACAAGCATCTCTGGAAAATTTCTATTTGTTGGGATTTTCTATTGGGATCCCACCCGGGATGCATTCGGGATCCCGTTCCAAAATCCCATCCTGGGATCCCAGTTGGGATCCCACCCGGGATCCCTGGTGGGATCCCCGGTGGGATCCCAACAAAACTTTTACCTGGGTAGCTACTAAAAATAATACGAGCTGTTTTAAATCCAAGCGACCAAAATTGGATTTACTGATCTTGTAAAAGTTGTAGGTTCCAGAAACTTGCGTGAGTTGTAAGGCAAGAATGTAATTTTATCAACATCCTAAACGCCACCGAATTATAAAATTTGGTGTTTTTTTCTATTTAATAAGAGTGTGATTAACCCAGTCTCAAAATAACTAAAATTCACAAACCTCTAGTACAATTTTGAACTCTTTACAAGCAACCTTGAATCAGTTAATTAAATTAAGGCTTCACAACACAAATGTGAATTAGTATTCAGCAGCATTATTGTTGGCACTGGCGATTATATTACTACCCATTAGTGACAAATTAATACATGTACAGGTAAAATGCTTTGGACACTCCACAATGTAATTCATACACTTTGTTTTTCTATTTCAAAACTTAGTTCCTTCTACTGTGGATGTGAGAAGATTAATGGAAAAGTCATATGGTAAGTGGTATGTTTTTGTATAACCAGAGTAAAGAAAATGCACAAAGTTCGTATTCCTTAATGTGAATGCTCGTTTTATTTGTTTTTTTTTTGTGAATGTTGTTTTTAATACAAGAAATTGACTTAGATCGAAATGCACTGAGGCCCATGCTATTCAGATTCTGGTGGCCCCAGGTTACTACTTTTTTGTGTGCTCCAGAGGCAAACGAAATTGGAAGAGTCATAGGTGCACCAGATTTCATTTTATGACTGTTTCATAGCCACAGTGAGCAATTCCCTAGGTATATATTACTTTTATAGAGACTTATCCACTGACACCTTTCTTTTATTGTTTGTACTTAAAAGTGCCCATGAAAGTGTGAAAGTGCCCATGATCACCCTCACATTGACGGATGATGAAAGGTCATTATGGGAAAAAGATGCTAGAGAAGGTGAGTAAATAACCCTAGTCAGATGTTTTATAATATTTTATAAAATTTTGTAAAAGTTTATAAAATTTAACAAATTTTTATAAAAAATATTTTACAAACTTTGAACTTCTCTCCATATTTATAAAGTTTTATAAAACAGTTACAGACCTAAACAAAATTTTATAAAAAATTGTAAAATTTTGTTAAAAAGACTTCACAATAATTATCACGTATGAAGTTTTGTAAAATGCAAAGTAAGGGCATACTGAATTTGTTATAGTAATTTGAAGTGTATGAACTAAAAAAAAACTAAACCAGTCAGCAGGCAAATAGACAAATAATATATTACTGTGTTGGCCATCCACTTTATTAGATTGAGCGGCTCTTAAAAGAACCATTTTATTTAGTAGCACTAGCACCCAGCTTCAATTATTATGCTTTCCTCTTGATCAGGAAAATGGGCTCAGTCTTTTTCATATCTATTTGGCACTCTTGCTACAAAGGATTTGCCTTTGTGGCCCTCCAGTAGTGCAGCCTTTCCATGAATTTTCCTGATGGGAATCACTGTATAACTGAAAGATTCAAGATAATAATAATGGTTTGAGTTTGTTGTAACAAGAGTACAGTAAAAAAAACTTAATGATACTGGATAATCGAACAGCACAGTACACCACTTACACAATAACGTCTTGCAGTCCCAACACACCGACACTTGTAATTTTGACTCCCACACAAAATTCATAGTCTCAAAAATTACTCTCGGGTTAGGGGCAAGTGTTAAAGAGAAAACAACAGTACTGTTACACATTTTCTGCCTGGAAGGTTACTCTCATTACAATAAAATCTTGTCTACACTACAGAAAAATGTATATGCAGTGTTCATGACATAGAACTCTGATGATGTCTGAAGAAATCATCACGCCATTACAAGACTGCAATGTCCATGTGGCATTGATGGGTTCGGAATTTGATGTGCAAGGTATGTACATGTAGTACTGATTATACTATTAATAACATTAAATGAGAGTGATCATGTTGACCTCGAAATAAGGGTGTTCCAGCCTGAACAATGTCTTCGACAAGACTGGTTGTCGGCCCGACGTCATTGCAGGTGTGTGGAAATGTTGTAAATTATCACTTTATATTGTCAATATTTCTTAACTTAATAGGACTGGGAATAAAACTTAACAGCTTAAATTTAACTTGTTGTTTTTCTAGGACATGAGGCAGTTACTCGTCTTGGGCAGGCAGTGCAAGATGCCTGTCATGCTGCAAAGGCAGTACAGGCACAAAGGTGATGTCATAATGTTTAGGCTCCCTGTACCTACCAATATCCTGTGATAGGTGGTGCACTGATTTTCTGGTTGATACAACTAATCAAATCATACTACAGTTAAACTCCTATTAAGCAGCCACCCTCTGAGAAGTGGATAGTGGCTGCATAATAGGGGTTTGCCAATTAACAGAGGTAAAAAACAATAGAAGAACCCTCATAGGGATATTGACAACTGCATGGCCATCTAATAGTCAGCCGCTTAAGAGGGGTTCAACAAACAAGATTTTCCGTAATCCATTCTATAAAGGAACAATATATCTGATGAATGTGTAGAATTGGAGGTATTGTAAATGTAGACATCATGGGCATAGTGGATCCATGTGTTTGTTACGACATCTAGCTTGTGTAATTAACAATCTATCAGATGTAATTTGTAATCGACATGGTTTATACATGATTCCTCTCTAATGCTGAGATTGTTCACAATAATTATCCTTATGTACAGTTGTAAACTAATCGTTGATGCATTTAATTTTCCATTTAATTACAGGACCCTTCTTCGGCAAGATAGGGAAATCCGGGAAGAACAAGACCGCCAATTGAAGGCATTGGTGAGCAGAGTTAAAGCGATGATAAAAGATAAAAATGGTCTCTGTTAAGGACGGTGCCCCTTTTGTTACTGCGCATACGTTCTGTGCATCTTGGTATATTTTTAGGGAATTTACCCAGCAATGCAACAATATTTTTGCGCGGTTTATGACTATGTGGAAAAAGCAGATCTTAGCAAGGGCTATCAGAATCCAAAAAGGAAATAGGGGGTAACCACGCATTTTTCAGAGATAATTGAGCTTAAATTTAGAAAGAAATTGCCATACATTCTTTGTATTTTAACGCTTTTTTTAGAATTATTGTTACTTAATTATCTCTGAAGAATGCGTGGTTACCCACATTAATTTTTTCTCTTTGGATTCCAATAACCCTTGCCATGATCTACTTTTTCCCCATAGTCGTAACCTTTGCAAAAATACATCTCTATTAGGAGGTACCATCCTTAACTGCCCCGAAATGGAAACTAAACTATCTTCTAATTAAACCAAGCTACATGTACTCAATTTTGCGCAGACACTTGGAGGGTGGGTCAGAGCATTTGGAAAAGTAATGGCGTAAGAATGCATGACACGCCCCCCTTAATTACCTGGGCATAAATTCTGCTGACCCACCCAAAGGTAGTTGCAGAAAATAATATGCCCCTCCTCCAGGCCACGACATCACGTGATAACGTTGATTGCCCAATCATAGTTACCCACCCCATTTGTGGTACAGTCCACCCCCACCTATGCCTAATAAAAATTATTGTTGAAAAAAAATTCCTCGCAAGATAGGCACCGAATCCGCAAAACTACACAGATTCAGTTTATTACATGTAACTATAAATGTAGACCCAACTCGCAGTAACAGTAATCACAAACAGCGTTTCACACGATCATCCGGAGTGTTGTGCAGTTGAACCAGTGCGTATTAACTGTGAATAATTCACTTGATTTATCTTAGGAAATGGCAGACAAACGGAAGGAGGATCAAGCTGTAAGTAAATTATTAAGTAGTGAGTGCGTGTAACATACTGTAATGTACCAGTTTACCTTCCCAAACGGTTATGCGAAGAGTTACCTACAGTAATACATCAAGGATATGAGTATCTTGACGCACACAGCGAGGACAAAATATTTTCGTCACTACTCAGTTGCAGCTGGAAGATAGAATGATCTTCTGACAACACACACAAAAAGAAAATTGTATTGCGTGTACATATAGGTTTGCTAATTTGATTATTTATTGTGCACTACTTCTAAAGGTACAAAGAGGGCAAGAATCAGTTCCGGCAGAAGATAAGGATAAGGTAAAACGATGTGTTATTTACATTATCTGTAGTTTACCTGACCCGAGCTTGCAAAAACAGCTCTAAATTCATACGGGCACGCCTGGTTCCAGCAATACGATCTCAACTTGTTTCTCAGAAAATTGATCTCAAGGCGTTTTTTAAGAAAATTGATCTCAAGGCGTTTTTAAGAAACTTGATCTCAAGGCGTTTTTAAGTAACTCGATCTCAAGGCGTTTTTAAGAAACTTGATCTCAAGGCGTTTTTAAGTAACTCGATCTCAAGGCGTTTTTTTAAGAAACTCGATCTCAAGGCGTTTTTAAGAAACTTGATCTCAAGGCGTTTTTAAGAAACTTGATCTCAAGGCGTTTTTAAGTAACTCGATCTCAAGGCTTTTTTAAGAAATTCGATCACAAGGCGTTTTTAAGAAACTCGAACTCAAGACTTAAGATCACAAGGCGCTTTTAAGAAACTCGAACTCAAGACTTAAGATCACAAGGCGCTTTTAAGTAACTCGATCTCAGTGGACTACAACGTACATCGTCCACAAAATTGTTTTCCCCTCTAAGAAAATTGATCTCAAGGCGTTTTTAAGAAACTTGATCTCAAGGCGTTTTTAAGTAACTCGATCTCAAGGCGTTTTTAAGAAACTTGATCTCAAGGCGTTTTTAAGTAACTCGATCTCAAGGCGTTTTTTTTTAAGAAACTCGATCTCAAGGCGTTTTTAAGAAACTTGATCTCAAGGCGTTTTTAAGTAACTTGATCTCAAGGGTTTTTTAAGAAATTCGATCTCAAGGCGTTTTTAAGAAACTCGAACTCAAGACTTGAGATCTCAAGGCGTTTTTAAGAAACTCGATCTCAAGACTTAAGATCACAAGGCGCTTTTAAGTAACTCGACCTCAGTGGACTACAACGTACATCGGCCACAAAATTGTTTTCCCCTGTAACCGAAAATAATCTGGTGAAAAGACGAACCTCTCTGATATCTTGGGTATTTTGTTTTCTGCTCGCAGTTAAAGTTTAAAAGAACCCTTCTCTGGTGAATGAACGTAAAAATACGCAGACATGGTTATAGTATCAAATTATCCTTTACAAAAGAAGCTCTTACATTAGTTGCAGGATTTCACCATGCAGTGGTGGTGATGAACACGATCTCAAGGCGTTTTTAAGTAACTCGTTCGCAAGGCGTTTTTAAGAAACTTGATCTCAAGGTGTTTTTAAGAAACTCGATCTCAAGGCGTTTTTAAGTAACGCAATCTCAAGGCTTTTTAAGAAACTCGATCTCAAGGCGTTTTTAAGAAACTCGATCTCAAGGCGTTTTTAAGAAACTCGATCTCAAGGCGTTTTTAAGAAACTCGATCTCAAGGCGTTTTTAAGAAACTTGATCTCAAGGCGTTTTTAAGTAACTCGAAAATAATCTGGTGAAAAGACAAACCTCTCTGATATCTTGGGTATTTTGTTTTCTGCTCGCAGTTAAGTTTAAAAGAACCCTTCTCTGGTGAATGAACGTAAAAATACGCCGACATGGGTATAGTATCAAATTACCATTTATAAAAGAAGCTTTTACATTATTTGCAGGAGGCCACTGGTGGTGGTGATCAACACGACGATACTTTAGTGGACAGTGAAGAGGTAATATTGCTTTCTAGCGGTTTTTGAAACGATAAAACTAAAACGTCTTCTTACGGTATAAAAGATAAACTCGTTTACGTATATTACTCTCCCTCGTGTCATTGCCGAGGTACGTTGTAAAAAATGTTCGAATGGGAAATTGCAACTATTCATGCCTAAGCTACTTTGAAGCAAAGATCCGTGCCTGTTTGTTTGTTCAATCAATGTCAGAAGATTTCACCATTCAGACTTGCATGTTAGGCGAAGCACTGACTTTGAGGCATTTCTTTTAGGTGAGAAAACGACGCATCGAAAGACTGGCAAGGAGGTAAGAAATAATGCGTATGTGAAAAAAGTGACTTCATTTAATTTGGGAAGTGAAATGCAAGACATCGCGCAACACACCTGTTTTAGGGAGCAAAGGGCTATTAATATTAGCCTACATACAGAAACACTACAGTAACGGCCAATAATGCTCTCAACGGTAAAGAAGGAGGGGGAACGTTTGTGTTGCATTTACGTTTCTGACTGCACAAAATGTAATGAGTTCACGACTAATACCAATGTCCCCTTGTCTGATTTATCGCCTAAAGAGATCACATGTCAATCAAACTAAAATATAACCATGTCCACGGAGAACGTATACCATTATTCCTACAAGTGCAAATAAAAGTAATACTTGATACATTAGAACTTAGCCTTAAGATCACACAAAATTCAAGGCAGTGGTTGATATGCTGGTGCGCTTTATTTCACTTTACAGGCAGAGGCTTACAAACGTCCACGGACAGGCAACAGCGAGAATAGCGAGAATAACGACGATAGTGGAGAGGTAAGTACTTTATTCAGCTTTCAGAGGGCCATTCAAATTCTCCAGCGCTTGAGCAAGTTGAAATCTTGTAACAGTTAGTCCTAAATCATCAAAGCGAGCGTATCCAAAGCAGCATTTTTTTATACTGATTGTGTCTATCATTTGTCTTTTTCTTATAGGTGATTTTGAAGAAGACATGAAGATTTCTAAAGGCAAACCAAAATTATTTCAATGGTCGATACTACGACTAGCATTAATGCAAAAAAAAAAATAATAATTGGGTGAATTAGGTTTAGCAAACCAGTTCTCATTTCAACGGTGCACACTGTTATAGAATTATGCATGTAGGTGGACATGCATTACTTTCAAGTTTTATTTTAATACGCAGTACTTGTCTGTGAAATGAAGTGGAAAGGAAAAGAAAGCGGTCATATAATTTTTGTGCTTTTGTGATTTCATTAAAAGTTGGAATTGAATAACTGTGACTTCATTCGTTTGTTTTGTGCTTGCGACGGATATGAAATCGGACGGGGTTTATTCGCTGACACCCGTCGTCCGATTTTGTACCACGTGATGCGTTTTGTCCAATGAGCGCGCACAAAAATTAATGGGTGGGTTATAATCTCAAATATCTTGTATGACCCCATGGATATTATCAATTTAGATATGCCTTTCAAACCAATTCCAAGTGGTCCAAAAACTGACGACTTATACTCTAAACAGGTTGAAATGAGGGCAATTTTGGGTAAATGTGGGTAAACGGATTGGAACCCGGGTTATTGGAATAAATATGTGAAAACCTCGGGTGAAAAAGGTGAAAAGGGGGTAAAAAGGTGGTAAAACGAGAGACTTATTTTAAACGTTGGTAAACCGGGCAAAACGTGGGTAACTTGGTGTAAATATGAGAAAACAGGGTGAAACGTGGGTAACTTGGGTTGAATGAGGGTTAACAGGGTGAAACGTGGCCAACTTGGGTTAAATGAGGGAAAACAGGGTGAAACGTGGGTTACTTGGGGTAAATGTGGGTAAACAGGGTGAAACGTGGGTAACTTGTGTTAAATGAGGGTAAACAGGGTGAAACGTGGGTAACTTGGGGCAAATGAAGGTCAACAGGATGAGCCGTGGGTTACTTGGGGTAAATGAGTGTTAACAGGGTGAAACGTGGGTTACTTGGGGTAAATGAGGGTAAACAGGGTGAAACGTGGGTAACTTGGGGCAAATGAGGGTAAACAAGGTGAAACGTGGGTAACTTGGGGCAAATGACGGTAAACAGGGTGAAACGTGGGTAACTTGGGGCAAATGAGGGTAAACAGGGTGAAACGTGGGTAACTTGGGGTAAATGTGGGTAAACAGGGTAAAACGTGGGTAACTTGGGGCAAATGAGGGTAAACAGGGTGAAACGTGGGTAACTTAGGGTGAATGATGGTAAACAGGGTGAAACTTGGGTAACTTGGGGCAAATGAGGGTAAACAGGGTGAAACGTGGGTAACTTGGGGCAAATGAGGGTAAACAGGGTGAAACGTGGGTAACTTGGGGTAAATGTGGGTAAACAGGGTGAAACGTGGGTAACTTGGGGTAAATGAGGGTAAACAGAGTGAAACGTGGGTAACTTGGGGTAAATGTGGGTAAACAGGGTAAAACGTGGGTAACTTGGGGCAAATGAGGGTAAACAGGGTGAAACGTGGGTAACTTGGGGTAAATGATGGTAAACCGGGTGAAACGTGGGTAACTTGGGGCAAATGAGGGTAAACAGGATGAAACGTGGGTAACTTGGGGCAAATGAGGGTAAACAGGGTGAAACGTGGGTAACTTGGGGTAAATGTGGGTAAACAGGGTGAAACGTGGGTAACTTGGGGTAAATGAGGGTAAATAGGGTGAAACGTGGGTAACGTGGTGTAAATGAGGGTAAACAGGGTGAAACGTGGGTAACTTGGGGTAAATGAGGGTAAACAGGGTGAAACGTGGGTAACTTGGGGAAAATGTGGGTTGGGTGAAACGTGGGTAACTTGGGGTAAATGAGGGTAAACAGGGTGAAACGTGGGTAACTTAGGGTAAATGAGGGAAAACAGGGTGAAACGTGGGTAACTTGGAGTAAATGTGGGTAAACAGGGTGAAACGTGGTTAACTTTGAGTAAATGAGGGTAAACAGGGTAAAACGTAGGTAACTTTGGGTAAATGTGAATAACTTGGGTTAAAAGTGAAAAAATAGAGCGAATTGTGGATAACTTGGGGCAAATATGGGAAAACAGGGCGAAACATGGGTTACTTCGGGTAAATGGTGACACGCATGTCTGTCAAGTAACGATATGTAAATTAGAAGCTCGGGACGCTTGGTGGATCTGACATGGATGCATTACCTACTTTCGCCATAATTTCAATCTAGAACATTGCATTAATTACCCGATAATCTTTTGTAATCTAGACGGTTGTAAAACTCTAAAATCAGGCAAAATACGTGCGGATTTTAACTTCCAACGTACATTGTTCTCAGTAATCGCGAAAAAATTCTAATCTGGCGCGAAGAGCGCATAAGCATAACGCGGCAACGAAGCCAAACGCGAACCCGCCTTGGCGACTTCCCAACCGTGGGAAACTGGGTTCAAGGAGCCTCAAGGGGCGTCTGAATATATATAGCATGTATATACAAAGAGAGAGCCATTTCCCTCCTTTTCAGTACAATGGAATATAACAACGTGACAAGCGGGGAAAATGTGTTCGCTATAAACGAAACTCCGTCAAAATGGAGAAATGGCCAAAGACTTCATAATATCAGTTGGTTAACAAATTGTCGCTTAGAAATGCATACAAAAAATATACACAACAAAACTACACAGTCGTCTGGCATTAAATGGGGCTACAGCTTTTGGTTGCACCCTCGCGTAATATAGGGCGGCAGCAACACGCCCTGCAACGTTGCTGTAATAGGGTTGGCAGCAATGCACCCAGCAAAGTGAATGGAATAAGGCTGGCGACACAACCTGGACAAAAATGTGTAATGCAGTAAGGGTGGTAGCAACACACCCTGCAAACTAAAGGCAACAAGGGTGACAGCAATACCCGCGGCTCGCGGCTTCGCCGCTCGGTGCTCGAAAATCGCCCTCGCTTGCGCTCGCTATTTTCGCTTCGTTTAGCGCGGATTTTAGAGAGACCGCTCGCGGTCTACACACCCTGCAAAACAACGGATGAACCAACATCTGTGGCGCATGCCACACCTGGAAGTGCCTGGAAGCTAAGGTGGGGTAAGGGGGCAACCCAGCCTGCTACGCGCAACGCAAAGTGGCAGGTGGAAGCCGTGGTGGAAGACCGGCCTCCTCTGCTGCTGTGGTGGCGGCACCAACCCTGAAACCGTGAGATGCATAGAGCTCGGTGGGAACATTGAGGTGCCTGAGAAGTGAGGGCAATATTGAAGGTTGAGGAGGGGTGCCAATGAAAAGTGCCGGGCAGTGCAGCCACGGGAAAACTTCCTTGGCCAAAGCCTTCGAGAAAGCATCACGTTAAACGAGTGCTGATTTTATTTTGGGAGTAATCCAAGCAAGGTGAGGGCCAATCGCGATTTTAGGATTTGATGACGTCAAGTGAAAACCAGGGGCTGGATTCACGGAGCCCTTCTATGTATTGTTGAAAAACAAAAGCCCATTGTTAAGAAACAATACTTAGGATTCATCTTCACTTAAGACAGCTTTGTGATTCGGCCTGCCCCTGCAATACATAAACGAGATACCTACCTGTCTGCATTATTCTCAGCTGGGAATGTACGCTGATAACACAAGCATTACTTATGCCGGCAACGACATAAACCAAATAAATGATTGGTATAATTTTGATCTGAATAAGGTCCATCATTGGCTTGCAGCTAATAAGCTTACTCTAAATATGACAAAAACGTAGTCTCCTTATTGGCGCAAGACAAAGGCTATCTAATCTAACAGCGAATCCAAATTTTGTCATTTAGGATATTCCGGTTAAACAAGTTTCTGTTTCAAAATCCCTTGGTGTGAAAATACCCCAGAATTTGAACTGACGTTAGGACCATATTCACATGATCTCCGAGATAATTTCTACTGGAATTTGCGCAATTAAACGTATCAGGTACCTCCTCCCCCGTGAAACACTCCTTACTGTTTCTCGTTCTTTAATGCAGCCTCATTTTAATTACTACAGCGTGGTTGGGAGAAACTGTAATATATGGGCCTTTCTCTTGAACTTCAAAAATCACAGAACCGCGCACGCGGCACGTATAATTACATCTTCAAAGTATGATGTAAGGCTAGATGAGCTCTTTCAGTCGCTTAACTGCAACCTAAAATTGCCTTACCTATTGTAATGTACAAAGCTCTAAATAATGAAACTCCTGCATACTTGAGTTCAAAATTTATCAACCGAATGGACAGAAAACAAACCGGCGATACCGCTTCCACGTACCGAATATTATTTCAAAAGGAGCTTCAGTTACAGTGGAGCGGTATTGTGGAACAGCTCGCCGGGACATCTTCTGACAGGCATCCTCACTGACAAGTTGTAAGTCTCAAATCCGTTGCCATATTTTCTCAGAGTGAGCTGATTTCTTACACGGCGTCCTTGTAAAGCAGGACGTTTTATTATTATTTTTCTTCATATTAAGTTTAGGTTGGATTTATTACCTTTTTTTCTATTTGAATGCGTTAAAGTATCATTAGATAATTGTAATCAATATATCTGTAGTTTTTATACCTGAAGGACTTAGCTGATTCGCAGAGAATTTCTGCATTCGTTAGTGGTTCTATATTAGCCTGCGTAGCAATCGTTTCCGTTTCCTTTTAGCCAAGCGGGAGAAGCGTCAGCAAGGCGGGATAAGCGCAGGGGAGGGGCGGGAGCCCAGTCCCCCCCCCCCCGCTTCTAATTTGTTTGCTCCTTTTCGCCCCATGCCCTCGCGCGTATCGCACTTGGCTTATGCTTCTCCCGCTTGGCTAAAAGGAAACGGAAACTACTGCTTCGCAGGCTAGTTCTATATACTCATTAGTAATATTCTCTGTGAATATTTGTAGTTAAATCGATATAACACAACAACGACGATAGTGATGTGGAGCTTATTCGTTCTACACTATTTTATAAGCTACCTTACAGTGTATTAGCAATAAACCAATCGAAAAAGGAGGCATTACTTAACTTAAACTCATTCTCTTCCTGTTCGATATTATCAAAATCAAGCCATTTCTTTTAAATAAACAAATACCGTATTTACTCGAAAGAGCTCCTTCCTCAAATAAGCTCCGCATCTGGGAGCAGAATTGTCAATAAGCTCCGCCCCTGAATAAGCGCTGCATCATTCCAGCAACAATGCGGCACTTATTGTTTTTGACATGGCTAATATCGAGGCTAATACTGAATGCTAAGACGGCTGATACTGTTATTGCTGTTATTGTTATTTATTTGGATGTGGAAAGGGAAAACTAACTTTTTATGCTATTGTTATGAACAAAACAAAGGTTAAGAATAATTACATTTGACGGTGTTTTTCGCAAGAAAGCGGTTTCAAATAAGCGTTCACCGAAAAGTCGAAAAATTTAATAATCGCCGAGCGCTCTTTCGAGTAAATACAGTAAACGTGTTCATCCTTTGGCAACACGCAATAACCAGACTAAAGAGAAATCCTTTCAAGGTAAAGAAGAAGAAGAAGAAGAAGAAGAAGAAGAAGAAGAAGAAGAAGAAAACTAAGAATGGTTCAGAATGCATGGTTCAAACTGAACGAGAGACTTGTTTCTCAATGCTAAATTACAAGTGTTCAGTACTTGATCTCGACTTACACGTTTCGTTTCTTTTGCATTACTGACTTCGAGCTTCTTGGCTTTGTCTGCGGGCTTCCATCTGGCACATCTTTCAAGTGGTCGAAAATATCAGCCGCGCTTTCAAAATCCAGCAAATCTTGAGTTTCTATTACTGCCTCAAGTTCATCGATTTCACTGTGAAATGGCTTATGCCTTATACGCACTAACTGCAAAAAAAAGCGCGAAACACTCAAAAACACTGTAACGCAAAGCCACGTGTGAAAGCGGTGTAAATATCATACAGCTATTTCAATTAACGTTGTCGGAAAGCCTACGCGACAAGACTGCAAGGTGATATGGGTATTTTATTTACAAATTTAACAAACTTAGGCTATGACTCACCGCTACAGAAGATAAGTCACAAAGAAAAGTATTAATGGTACTTTCACCTATTTATGGCAGTGACAGCCGTGAATTTACAACCAATTCACAGATGTTCAGCTACCCATACTAACTTTCGGTCTTGTCGCGTAAGCTCGAGGCTTTGAGTTCCGACAACGTTATTTGAAATAGCTGTCTACAAAATAGCAACGTGATTCCAAGGTGTCAACTGCAACTGCGCGAAAAACAAAATTATTCGTGGGTATGACCATGTTCTAAGACGGTTAGACAATGAACGTTCGTGTCCCATGGGATATAGCGTCCCTCGTCAAGATAGAATGTCCCTCGGCCTGCAGCCTCACGGCCGTTAAGTTTTCATGAGCGCTTTTTCAGGTCGTTAATACTCTAGGTACCAGAGATCAGGGTCCCAAAAGGGTTTAGGGCTCCAGGGATCCAGGGCTCTAGGCCTCCACCGCTTCACTCCAGGATTCCATTTTGCAAGTCGAGAGAGGCTTTGGGGTCCGGGCTCCACGACGATAAATTTCAAGGCTCCATGGCTCCAAAGAAACCCCCTCCTTCTTTGACCCTGACTAGTCTCTTGGATTTACAAGTTCTGCACGTGCAGCATTAGAAAAGCATATTATTCAGGTTAGATGCTCTGATTCACCATGTGGTCTTTTTGCAGGGGACTCACCCGAATCTATAGAAGACATTCCCTGTTACCTTTACAAGGACGTGACTAGTCACTGAAGAAAGAGCACAGGTCGCTCAAGCGTAATACAAGTAACATAAGAGTTTGTATGGAAAATCGAACTGAGCTTTGCCATCGATAAATAAATAAGCTTTAAAAAGTAAAGCTGCTCAATAAAGTAGATAAAATGTTACCTGGTGTTGTATTTTGTCCTCCTGTGAAGGTTTAGCGCCTTTGGAGAGGTTTTTAATTTTTTACCCTAACAGTGTATAAGAGAAAGACAAGGTTGGAGAATGGAGCCAGATCGGCCATCGAACCTGCCTCGAAAACGGCTCCAATATTCATGCGAAAAAAGGCATGCACTTACATTTTGTCTCGCCGAGCTCACAAAGTAGTGCCTTAAGTTCTCCTTCCTGAAATCCAATGGAGTATGAAGTATTTTTCAGGTTTTTTTTTTTACGAATAACTACTAGAACTGGGAAAGTTAAGTATGGAAGTATGAGAAGTAAACAAACAAACACGACCATTCAGAAAGTACTGTTGTTCTTTGTTGTTGTCATTTAATCCCTTCTGGGTACTTGTTAGGCTCCAAAATTCAGTATGGGATTCTTTAGTTGTTTCATTTTGGTCCAGGGGATTTTTCGCACCTCCCCGTCATTTGAAATCCAGAGTACTCGGGGGGGGGGGGGGGTATGTGGGTATTGATTTAACTGGTTGTATTTCATAATGTGGAAAACATTTGATGTGCTTCCAAATAAATCCTACTTATCAATATTTTGAAAATGAAAGTTTACCGACTGTATTTCAATTCAGGGTTCACGGATGAATCACGTTTTAATAGACTCGTACTCAAAACATCAAGTAAGTGCATGTTGGAATGACTCTGGGATGTTTTTGGAATAATTTACTCGAAGTTTTTATCCCAAATACCCCTTGAAGATATGGATTTACATATACTTATAGCAATTTCTCACATGCCAGGTATGCACCATTGTGTAGAGCCATTCAATCATTTGTAAACAGAAATGAATCTGCTGAACTATATCTTAGTTTATTTCTAGGCACAAGTCTCTAAAAATTGCAGGTTCTTTAATTTGTTGGAATTTCTTTTTTTGCTACTCCCTACAAATTTGATGCACTGAAGTTACAAATTTTATTACGTTTATTGTTCATGTAGAGAAAAGGTATGTTTGGAGGGGTTACATTCTGGGCTGTTGGAGGTCTTTGGGCCAAGGCTTAGGTACATTGTAATAGAAAAGGTATTTGTACTAATTGTTTCATATTATTGTTTATCTAGGCTATTCTCAAGTCAAAATTTTCCAACACTGTAGCTAAAGAAAGAAAGAAGCAGATTTGCGAAAGCATAGCTTCTACAGTAAATGCAGTTAATTCTGGGGAAAGAAAAATCGTTGAACAAACAAGTTTATCTTTAGAGAAACTTCATGTACAATGTTTTGGCCAGCACTCTGTTCTTCAAAGATTTGTGAACCTATTTACTCGATGCGTGCGGCACTTTTTAAATTTTGTCTAGCGACTATCAGACCCCAGTGCCTTTTGACTGAAGATTTAGATTCGATAATACTCAAATAATATTTTACATTGTATTTTTAGGTCAAGAAACGATGGGAATACTTAACTACATCCGTTAGAAGAAAGAAAGACAAGCCAGACAGAATGAAATTAAAAGGTTAAAAGTGACTGGCAATGGGAATTTACCAGATGATCGTGTGATCAGGTAATAAAAATTAAGACAATTTTTGTGTTTTATGTCAGTGGATTACATGCACAATATTTAAAGTGCTCTACGTCTGAACTACCATAGTACATTATTGTAACAACAAAAAGTGAATAGATTTTTTTAATGTGATTTTTCCTTCTTATGCAGGAAAGCAGTGAATTGCTTGGTCATCCTGTGGCACCTGCCACAAGTGATATGTCATCGCCAGAGAGGCTGGTGGCTGATATTCTTGGACCGGAGGTCTTCCTGGGGATAAGTGGTGGAACGGATACACTTGGTAAATATAATATTGGTTAATACAGGTTTAGAGTTTAGCAATCAAGTCAGGTTGTATTCTAGCCTGCACAGTAAATTGCATAGCCTGTGTGCAGATGTCTCCTATTTCTTTTGCATCAAGCGAATAGAACAGTACATTATTGATAATATTAGCCTGTTTCAGGCTCCAAGATAGTCGGAAAAGCAGATCGAGAAAACAAACCAGCGCGAAAAACGCGTGGGGGCTGGGGAGAGACTAGGCTTGGGAACCTGTAAGCATACACTAAGCATACATCATTCCGGTGGGTGTTCCGAAAACGTGGGGTCGGAGTGCGAAGTGCGGACTGCGGAGTGTGGGGTGAGGGGTCAACAAAACAAAGAAAATAAAAAATAATAATAACAACAACAACAAAACAGCCGAAATAAAAAGGAGAAAAGAAAATAGCTAAAGCGAGAATTGAACATTTGACTCTCTTGCGAACCGATAAATAAATAAATAACGCGAAATTTATCTTTTTACAATGATCATATGGTCTGTGTGGAACACTCTTTTTTGCCGTAATTTGTAATTTGATTTGATTTTATCAGAAACTCATAAGGACTTGAAACGTGTAACTCGCATATGTAGGTTTTGACTGATGCTTGTTTTCGCAAGTACCATATTTGAAACATGAGGAGAAAGAAAACTGACCAATCAATTTCGTGGACGACGTGACCTAATTTCACACCAAGTTCGCCCGCTATGGCTGACAAACAGGGGGAAAACAAGCCGACAAAGCTTTCAAACGTTGGAACGACAAAGCGAAAAGAAATACTGGTTTCGAGGACCAAGCAGGAAATTTTTCAGGCAACAAAACTGGTAATTAACACAACATCGAGCAAACCGCTGGGGTTAGAAGTAGATCAGACTGCGAAACCAAACCAAACAAGAAAGCCCAATGGGCATTTTAACCGGCCATTCTGACCCTCCCCACCCCTAGGCTTCACAAATGTTAGTGCGATCCTCTATTTATACGAACCGGCGTGACGAAAAGTGTGATTGTGTGACACAATATTTTGACTATAACGTTACTGGATGACGTAATGTTTAACTCAGCTTAACTTTCTTATCGCTTTTATTTGTGCTGAAAAACGCAAATTCACTCAAACGTTGAATGTCGATATAAATTCGTCCACAACTGAGAATGCTCACACCGGGACGACGAAGTATTTACTATTGTGCCTAGACCTTAAATACAAACAGTGAACATAGCAGTAGAATCAAAATATAACCCTTGATAAACACGAGCTCGAGCAGATCGTCAGAGTATGGGGCACGTCAAGCCATATCTCATGACGTGATGTTTAAATCAGGTTTGCTAACCGGGGAATCCCCTTGCAAAAGTAAACAAGCGAGCGGGGACGAAAGTCGCCCACATCTTTGAAAGCTAACGCGCCTGTCGAGCCGCAATCGATTTCGCGCTCACTCGCCTATTTTTCTTTTCCTTCACTATCTCTGAACGGAAAGAGAGACTGCTCGTAGCCTTTAGCGCACACCACATGCAAACCACAGAAATCCGTCGATAATATTCAGATATTTTCGTTCTTTCAATGCAAAAAGACTCGTAACACCTACCCTATTAATTGATCTCCTTATTAATGACGATTCCTTCGTATCAACTTCTCGCCTCAAATAAACACTCATCTCTCTCCGTTCACAAGTCAGAACTATCATGTACTGATGGTGCAATCCACTAATATTGCATCATCATACTAGTACCAATTCCTTCTCTTCCTAGCCCACGCCGGCAAAACGCAACCGTCCTTTTTGTCCGCTGCGAAATACAAGTTAGCCAATCAGAAACCTTACAATCCACTTTGCAAACCACCCCCCCCATAAAACGTTAAGGGAAACCCCCTCTCACGCAGCACAATGTTACACCGCTCCTATACAAAACGCAACGTTCAAAGCAAATCACATTCACAGAAGCGCGATATGCTCCTGACATTCACAAATCCTTCTGACTCCCACATTTTTACACCCTCAAAATGTCAATCCCAATAAAAAAACTCCTGCGCTAAAAAAATTTTCACCATACCCACTAACTAGATCAGACAAGACAGCCAATTTCGCATTCCATCCTATTAGCTGCTTTACTCAATTGCGCATGCGTTATACAAGACAAATACAAAAAACCCCAAACTTAACAACCCTTCGTCGTTGATATCTTAAATACTGTAAATTAAAAGACAAGAACACACGAAGGTAACATTCAGCAGACTAATATGCACATGCATCTTATATAAGACAGTACCGTTCTTGAGTACCCGTACCACAAGCTTTACAGCACTTTGTTCGTATGTTAAGCCAACTGACCATCACGACAAAACCGTGCCCATTTTATAAACCGTTAACTAGCTAGTCTAGCGTTGTGTTTTAATACGATTTCTTTCATCGTAGCACTATCAAGAAGTGTTCACAAAAGGTAGGTTTTACAAGGAAAAATTTTGACAACAAAATATCAAGACATGATACAAAAATATTTAACGCAGTAAAATTGAAGAGAACCGTTTAATAATATTTAAGTGTCCTGATGTCACACATTTTCGGTTGTTCGCTATCAAAATCAAGCTAAATAGTTAACTGAATAAGAAAGGACGTCATTTTTCAGCTTTTTAAGCTTACTACACAAAATAACATCGTTTTATCTGCAGTTGATGTAGCTCCGAGTTCAAGCAGCTCCAGATGTTCAAATAAAGAGATTGTAATGCACCTGAACCTGTAACCACTACGTTTTGTGTTCGTTTCCACTCCCCATCTTCAATGCTGAAATCATACTGTAGCTTTAATCCACTTTGGACGATGAATACAACAATTTTTCAGGAAACGTCAAACCTGTACCACATTTTAGAGCCAATAATTGGAAGACTTTTTCAAAAAGTTATTCTCGGACGCTCACTTCGGAGCAGTTTCGTTGACCCATTCAGCTTTGCAAAGAAACGCTGCAACACGGTTTTGGCGCCTTTTTCTTTCAGTCATGTGATCGATTATTTTCCCTTTTTTCCTTTCTCGCTTTTTTTTTCCTCGTTCTTTCTTGATTTTTATGGTAACAAGTGATTGAGTTTTGAATCAACTGCGCATTTGTATCGCTTATAAGTTCAATTTTCAACTGAAGCGAAATGAACTGCAGCATCGTAGACTGGAGCGAGGGGTTTCCAAATATGGTAGTTTGAAAAATGAATATTCACGCAGCATTCAACGCGAGTCACACGTTTCAACTCCTTATGAGTTTCTGATTTTATTTATTTATTTATTTTATTATGATTTTTTTTGCATTGTTTACTTCAGTTTGTTTGGCATGTTTTTGCACATAGGAATTTTTCCCTCTTCCCAGCCTCCGCGCGTTTCTACCCAGCGCGACTGTAGGAGGCCTCTGTGGAGGAAAGAGGCGGCATACGGTAATACACGGGAATAATGATAGCTTTGTTCTAATTTGTTCCTTGTTCACTGGAACGCAATCGAACTCAGTCCACTGGATTGTGTTCGATTGAGTTCGGCAACCGAACTCAATTGATTGAGTTCAATTGAACACACTTCAATGGATTGAGTTCGATTGGGTTCGATTTCTTCGATTGGTTCAGAAATCGAACCCACACAAAGTTCTGTGTTCGATTTCGTTCGATTGCCGAACTCAATCGAACTCAATCCATGTATTGAGTTCGATTTACTTCGATTGAGTTCGATTTCCGAACGTTCGGTTGACTATGCCTGGTACGCAGCAAAACGTTTTTTGTTATGGCATGTTTAAGAGAAACAGGTTTCGGTTCGATAGTCACTGGTTCAAGAAGACTGACTGTAGCTAATTGAAAAATCACTCTCTTGAGCGTACTACTTTATTTACGTAATTGAACAAAACACTTTCTTCGGCAGCATCAGCCTTCTGGTTTGAACATGCATTGTCAAAATTGGTGACTGCAATAATTCAGGGAATTCTCTACCTGGTGTTTCGCTGTAACAGGATCAAACTTGCCAGTTGGTTCCAGTCAACTTCAGTCCAACATCAGCTTGATTACGCAAGCAGAACTTGCTGAAAAACACACAATAGTTGACAGGTTATTCAAGATGTTGAAATACAGGAGATTGCTGCACGATTTTCTTTCCTTTAAAAGTTCTAGTTGTCACACAGGAAGAACTGTTATTTATCTCCTTCTTGGAGTTGGTGAATTTGAGCCTCGTTCGTCATGTTTTCAGATGCGTGTGCAGGGACGTATTCTTCTTGACTTGATTTCGTGATGGAAATTGCATGCATGGGTGCATAATTGCACGGTTGTGCAAGCAATAGGAAAGCTAAGACCTAAGACTGACCTAAGACCTAAGATCTCGAAAACCAAGACCTCGACCCTACATGTAAGCTTTATCAGTTCTTGTTAGTGCTTAAACACGTTCGTATTGCGCGTGCTAAGTATTTTCCACTTTGGACAATTCCTAGCGGTACTACATAAATTAAAAAAGACCCTTTTGAAGGAAACCTTTGTGGAAAGTTGTCATAGAAACATCAACAGACAAAAGAATTTCGACTTCCTATTGGCTCAGCAAAAGGATAAGAAGAAAGCTAATTTGCATGTTTTGCCTTCTTAGTTTGTCTCGGTTCTCGGAAACTATCAGTGGTGGACTTTGGTCGTTTAAAGAGAAGGTTAGCTGTCTTTTATGGGGGCGTTTCGAAAACAGAGGTAACGCTGATTTATTCTGAGGTGTGACTGCTTTATTTTGAGGTTCATGTCGTGTAAACAACAAGTTGGTTAACGCACAACGCAACAACTTTGTCAAAGGGACACTAACAAAAAACGTAGAAAAGCTATCCGGGCTTTCCAGTGTTCACTGCATTTATTTTCGCAATTTATTCCTCTCGATAGGGCAAAGAGGATTTTTAAAATATCCAGTATTTCAAAACAGAGCGAGTCAAAAAAGGAAGCAAAACTGAAAAGCAACCGAACCGTAGCTTAATTCCATGACTGTTAAATCAAACAAGATTCAAGCTAGAGTAAATTCTAAGGAACAAGACATAACGTTTTGAATCGAGCATGCGTTGCAGTCTTTTCTCCATTTATTTAATTAATTAAAGATTTACTAACGTGAGCTCTTGTGAATTTATCCCAGCATTAGATATTAGAGGCGCCAGTACCGTTACAATCCAAGCTTCCCATTATTTTCACGCATTGTTTAGGTTCGCAAAAACTACAACCGCGAAAATTAATACTATACACGACATTTTTGGACTGAAAGCTGCTGATTTTTTTTTTCAGTTTTTGCAACTGACTCATCTTTTATGTTCTTGTACCCATGGAATTTTTCTTGAATTCGAAGCAAAAATGCATTAACTAGGGTACGTTTGACCTACAGTCAACTGACAGTCCGTTGCCTGATCCAAGATTTTGTGACGAGGCGGGAGATCATCTGAGAACGTTTGCCTGTCCAAAGGTAAATCTATTGCATCCTTTTCATAATTCCCGTTACATGTTCAATATGCACAACGTTAACTGCAATATTGCTGCCTGTTCGATGCCTACTGCCTTTTTCTGGTGGGCTGCGTAACAAATTTACAAACATTCGCTTAATATGACCACAGCATAGCGTAGTAAACATTTCAGTCAGCTTTAAAAATTTGAAAAATTCGCTCTACACAAGAGATATTGCACCTATGGCATACATGGAAAATCACATGAACTGCCAGCCGCTGTTTCTTTCAATGGTGGAGCTCTTTTACGTACTTTATTCTTGCCACTCTTTAACAATAATTTGGGTATGAGATAACCGCGGTGCCTATCTGGCAATTGACAATTGGCCTAGCCTCTTAGTTGGCCTCTTAGTTAGTACAAGGGAGAAATTTGGGTCCACTGTTGTTTTACTCTACATCAACGATTTACCCAATTGTCTATTAAGTTCGCGGCCTAGAATGTGTGCAGATTAGACGCGTCTGACTAATGATAATATGTAGATTTAGCCAAGCCTAAAAGGGGAGCCGCCAAGGAATAAACTGGTGCTCGCTTCTCAAAAATAGTCCTGAAGCTTTTCGGTCCGAAATATATTTCGGGGCTCTTTGGTTCGTTCGCTTTCGAAGAGTTCTAAGAAATTTTAACCACCGAGGCTAAGAATGTGTTTGAATAACGGGAAGAACAACAAGACATCACGTCTTTGATACACATTCGACACACTTAAAACTCTAAAACCATATAAACACTGCAGGGTTGGACATTGGCGCTCGCCCAGGCGAGTGTAAAAATTGTCGGGCGAGATCTAGAACAAGTCACGGATCACTCCCCCTGTTTGGCGAGTACGATTTTCATATCCAGAATATATATTATTCAGAATAAGCGTAACTGTTGACTTCCCAATTTAAAATAATCTCACTGTCCACAAGCCAATAGCTTACCAACATTTTGAAATCTCCAACAAATCTGGTTCGTAAACAGACAAAAATGGCTTCCGCTTGGTGATTGTTACATGATGGATGTAGTTGTTCCTCGCAAAGCGAGGATTATAAATTTGTCCCGTGGGGATCGCGCGAGGATCGCTTAGGGCAGTCAAATCTCGATCTGCCTATATTTAACATTAGGGAACTTAAGTACCGACGTTTTTCACGCGACGGCAACGCCAGTGGCAGAAAGGGCCTGGGGAGAGAGTGCCGTTGCTCCCGCCAAAATGTTTAAATTAAGCAAGCAAACGCGGGAGACGCGGGCAGGTCGCAGACGGGGTACGCAGAGGAATTTTAGCAAATTAAGAAATAGCAACATGTCCTCTTTTAAAGAGCTCAGAGACCTTCTTCTTATAGCGTATGATAGCAAAATAATCAGCGACGAAGAATTCTTGGTTCTATTTGAAAGTTATCAATCCAAAAATCCAGAGTTTCCTTGCAGTTCTTACCCAAGGTTTAAGCTTGAAAACATGCAAGACGACTAGTGCTTGGCGGAGTTTCGAGTTAAAAAAGAGGACGTCCCAGTTCTGGCAGAAGCACTACAGATTCCTGAAACGGTGAGATGCCAGCAGGGTTCCATATGTGACGGAATTGAAGGTCTATGTATGCTGTTACGACGCTTGGCGTATCCTTGCAGATACTCTGATATGATTCCCCGTTTTGGCAGACTAGTCCCAGAGATCCGCATGATCATCAATACCGTCATGGATTTTTTATTTGATCATCATGCCCACAGACTGACTCAGTGGAATCCTGATATTCTGAATTCACAAGCTCTTCAGATGTATGCAGATGCAGTGTCTGCACGAGGTGCACCGCTTCAAAACTGCTTTGGTTTAGTAGACGGAACTGTCCGACCCATTACAAGACCTGGGGAGCACCAAAGACTGGTCTACAATGGTCATACAAGGGTTCATTCTCTAAAGTTTCAATCGCTTGCATTACCAGATGGTCTTATTGCAAATATGTACGGACCTATAGGTGAGGAAAATATTCTCGTAACAATGGTCATTTTTATATCTTTATGACTTTGTTCATTCACTTGCCTTCGTAAATTTTAAATTAATCAACTTTATTTGCTATTTATTTATTGATTTATTTATTTTCTGGAAAACATACAAATTAATTAATTAATCCGGTCTGACCTGATGCCTTTCTATTCCATTTCGGAACATAGGCCACTGACAAAACTCCTCCAGTCCCCCCTGTCTCTTAATTAATTAAACTAATCAATTAACTATTTATTCAATTTATTAATCAATGATTTATTGAATCTTTCAAATTATTCTAAGTTTACTTATAATTGTAATTTTAGCTTTTAGCCTTTTTATTCTGCTTTTAATCTTGTCATGCACATTTGAACATTTCATGGAATTTGCCCATCAAAAATGTTAATATTATCATTATTTTTAATTAATTAATAAAGATTTGTCAATTCATCGAGTTCAGTTTTTTATAGCATAATTTTTTTTCTTTTGCCAGAGAGTAGGCGACATGATGCCTTCATGTTGGTTGAATCCAACCTTCTTCAAGATTTAGAAAGGAATGCCTTCTCTCCCACTGGGGAACCCATGTGTATTTACAGGGACCCTGCCTATCCTCTTCGAGTGCATTTACAGTGCCCATTTCGACATGGAAACTTTTAATGAAACTATGAGCTCAGTCAGAGCCTCAGTGGAATGGCTCTTTGGAGACATTGTGGACTATTTCAAATTTTTAGATTTTAAAAGGAACCTCAAAATTGGAATGAGCAGTTTGGTAAACTATATCTCGTTTCTGCCTTAAGAATGCAGTCACTTGCTTGTATGGCACATCAGAATTCTTTGACCTAAAGCCACCATCATTACAGTACTATTTCCAATGAATGTTATCCTTCAAGTCGTTAAAACAATATAGCTCAGCATGTGGAATATGAAACCACACGAGACAATTGCCTGCTTTTGTATAAAAAAATAGGAGTGTCATGTATGGAGGCATCTCTTTACTTGGAGATGTGACTATTGAAACACCCGGACAGGGGTGTGTTTGTATGTGTGTGTGTGTGTGTGTGTGTGTGTGTGTGTGTATGTGTGTGCGCGTGGTGGGGTGGGGTGGGGGGTTCATATGGAAATGACAGCGATGCTCATCCTCTCACTTAGGAGTTAGGGGTACAAATCAAGAAGTTTGGTCTCAGGGTGCTCAGGAAGAAACAGCAATATTAGAGAGGAAATTTGTAATGCCATTTCAACTTCTATTAATCAGTCGTCTTAAAACTGGTATCTTTTAGGAGCCTCCTTTAGGGGGTTGAACTCCAAATTTCCAATGCGCATCCAAATCCTTTTCATATGGGAGTTCCCCCACCCCCCTGTCCATATGGGAGTTCCCCCCAGCCCCCTGTCAAACACCTGCACCATCAAACTGACTATTATTGGCCACGTCTTTTAATTTTTTTAATTTGGAGAATGGTCACAGACATTTTTTGGGTGAAGGGCCAATAACTTTTTTCTAGGTCAGTATTTTAATTTTATAAGTTTTATAAGTCCAAACACCATAGTTATGTACTATTAAAAAATATTTTGAAGACAATGACTCCACAAATTATGTAAACAATCATTTGTAAATAATGTAAGCGGTTGCATCAGGAAGAGAATAGATTCACCAATGATTTTGCTACTCTCCACTGAATTTTTAAATTCAGAGTACAGCAACAATAATGTAATGGAATGACATGAATGCTTATTTTGTTTATGTCATACAAAATATTTCAAGAAACAAATGTGTTTTCAAGTACAGTAACAATAATAATGTAATGAAATGACATGAACGCTTATATATTTTGTTTGTGTGAAGTGTCATACAAAATGTTTAAAGAAACAAATGTATTTTCAAGTTTTCAAACAGTCCTAAAGTTTTGAATAAATAAAACCGGCAAGTTGCTAATTAATCTTTGGCCCACGTGGCGGCTACTTACATGATCTGCTCACTATATGTTTATTATTTAGTAAGCTCAAAAAAGAAACATTAATTAATGAGCAGTTCATAATATTGAGTCTCTAAACAGTTCCATATGCTTTGTGTATAAGAACAAGCAAAGCCTGGCTAATCTGATGCTGAGCCTCACCCTGCCTTTGCATTAGCTCAAGGACTCCTTGTTGTTGTTTTGCCTTCTCCTCTCTCTCCTTTCTCCTCAATTCCATCTCTTCTTGCCACTGAGTCTGTTCGTTCTTCGCCTTTTCCTTCAAGAACTGTACGAGCTCGGTCGCACTCTTTCGTGATTTTTTTACCTCCAGCTGCTAAGCCTGGCTCCAAACCTGAATTCTGACTCACCTTTTTCTTCGAGTCTTTCATCCTTTCCATTGCCTTTTTCCTAACAGATTCGGCTGCTTCTTTTTCCTTCACGGTGCTTTTCTCTTTCGCCTGAAAGCTTCGTTCTCGTTCAGTTAACTGTTCGATTATAGTATCTTTTTCGGACATTTCTTCGCACTCAATGCCGGTGGCTGCCTCTTCTTCCCTCATTCGCTTCTTGAACTTTCCTTGCAAGATGTTCCACCTATCTCGGACTCCTCTTTTATCTTTTATTTGGAACTTGGGATTCTCTATTTGATTCAGGAATTCCTGAATGCTTTCCCACGTCTTCCCTCGGTTAGGACTTCCTTTCTTAAACGAAAATATTTCCCGACTGACCATTTCTTTCATCATAACAAGGTCGTGTTCATCTGACCATTCCATCACTCTGTTTAAAAGCAAAAGAATACATAAATACTACAAATTATCCGTGAACAAACGCTTATGCTTCTAATAACAAGAAAAGCCCCAGGGGCATTACCCCGCCGTTTCCCCCTCCCCTCGGGGTGTAAAAGATATTATGGTCACTCAAGATACACGCTCTAGCCTGTGTAGCAAAAGACGCGAGGACAGCCTGTGTAGCAAAAGACGCGACGAGTATGTTTGGCCGAGCAAAAACCGGAGGTCTGGGGCAAGTGACCACCAAAAAAATGGAAAACAAGAAAAGCCCCAGGGGCATTAGACCCCGCCGTTTTTGTCCGTCCCCTAGGATGCAAAATATATTACGGCCACCCAAGATACGAGCCCTAAACTGTGTAGCGAAAGACGCGACAAGTATTTGTTTGGCCGAGCGAAAACCGGAGGACTGGGGCGAGTGACCACCAAAAAAATGGAAAGCAAGAAAAGCCCCTGGGGCATTAGACCCTGCCGTTGTTCTCCCTCCCCTCGGGGTGTAAAACATGTTAAGGTCACTCAAGATACAATTCCTAGCCCGTGTAGCGAAAGACACGGCGAGTATTTGTCTGGCCGAGAGAAAACCGGGAGTCTGGGGCAAGTGACCAAGAAAAAAAAGGAAAATAATGAAAAAAATGGGTAATACTAGACCCCGTCCTGACGGCGGGGTAATAAAAAAAACGGGTATTACTAGACCCCGTCCTGACGGCGGGGTAAAAATTATTCATCAGTAAAATTTGTCAGAAAACGTCTGGTGCTTAAGTTCCCTAATTATTCTACGAGGGCGCGCTGGATATGAAATGATAGACAGTCCGGGCAGCAAGGGAGACTTTTGTCTGCGCAGGCGCGAAAAAGTTGTCAAATTGTTTTTGTTTTGGGGATTTTCGATGAGCACGCGGTTTTCGGCGAGGTTGAATTTGACAACCTAAACTTTAAACGGAAAGCATTTATAAATACGTTGTCGACATGCCAAGTGGAGCATTTTGCCATAAAAAGGAACTCAATATGGAGACAGATAAGCTTGTTTGACATCGCTTGTGGTAATTTTGCTGCCGATCAAGACCTTTTCATGTAGACGTGTTGACCGTAAGATGGCGGATTGTCAGCAATTCTTTACATGGCGGGGCCGGTTTCAATGAACTTACCTGTCTTCCTAGGCTGTACTTCACATCATATTCAACGCCTGCTGAAAGGACTATGTCTATTGTGGTAAGTAAATCCCATATCTGGCTCCTTGAGTTTGTATTTAGGTTTTTTGTTTGCTTCATCTTGCGGTTTTGAAGAAACCATGTTGTTGTCATCCTCAATTTCACGGTGTCGTTCAACAAGGGCATCTTACCTTTTCAGTTTTCATCATTTCGTCATAAAAATCGAATACAACATTGAAATGAACTTGTTTTACCGTTTTCTGGGTTCACTTAGCGTACTACTTAAACACTTTTTATTATCAGGCGAAGTGAATATTGTGATCGATAAATTTAGATTTTCTGTGACCTGAAATTAAAATTTGTCATCAAACCTCCGAGACTTTTGTTTCCCTTCGTGATATGGGAATTCCCATCATTGAGGGATGGGTCAACTCATTTACTAGCTGTTGGCAGATTTTGGTTTATATTGACGGTGTACCCCCAATACCCTCTTGCCGAACGAAGCTCCGCGGGTCGAGCTTCTTTTTCAAAATATTGGTTATATGATATCACACATTTTAGTCCTTCTACACCTCACAAATGACAACAAACCACTAATGTAAAGTGTTCACCAAGTAGTACTAAGTTCAAATTTACTTTGTGCCCAATGTCAATTTTGTGGACCTTTCAATTATTATTTTTTGGCATTTGTTGTCATGACGGTGGTTCGCAAGTGAAATTAAATTGTGCGTAAAAATCGGGTTGCCACTGTATTTTTTATCATAGCCAAAAAACTAATTCGTGATATGGGGATCGGCTTGGTGAGATGAGTTTCAAGGACTACCCTAATAGTTTGGTGACGTCAAACTAAATTTAAATGATGTACTGGTTGGTCAAAATAAAGGCCAAAGTCGGTTGACATATTTGTGTCTTTTGAATGGCGTGACACAGTGCTTCACTCGATTCTGTCACACAAACGTATGCATGTTTCTTTGCAATATTCAGTTTTTACTATCCTGCTAAATGAGGTACTTAACAGTCTTTTGTACATTAATGAGAATGAATATACGAAATACTCATATATGTGAACTGCAGAAGAAATATGAAACAGTGATATTTTTGTTGACATCACTGTTGCTGCTTAAGTTGATATCTCAGTGATTATTATTACTGACGTTAACTTTTGATATAAATTTTATTTTTCCCACACAGATCTTGACAGCTCGCTTGAAAAACGGTATGGCACAGGCCCTCACATTAATAGGAAAGTATCGTTGTGGCGGGTCCTTGAATACTTGAATGACTACTTTTTGTCCTTCTTACAAATTCATAGACACAGAACTTTCATCAGCAGATTTTGCATCCTTCGTAAACTTTTAAGTTTTCCTTTGCCTACCAAAACCTTTGAATAGTTGCCCAGACATTAACATCACCTGGCACTGTGTGTACAACCAGTGTGCTGGAAACAGAAATGTACGTAAATTGTAGCTAATGGTTCTCTGGGCTTTATTTAATTCCCACTTGCTTTTATTACTTACCGGTAAATGTACACATTACTAAAATTTACTAGTCCCTTATTAAAGACAATGTGTCACAAGGACTTTGTGGATGTTTTTTTGGTCAAAACTCTGCTAAAATTATTGATGGGTAACTTAACCTATGCCAACAAAGGAAGCAAGGGAAATAGGAGCCATCTGTGTGCAGGTTAAATAATTATCTTTAAACATCTAGAGGAAGGTATAAACTCAGTTTTTGAGAGAAAACACTATGGCCATTCAATAATTCATCGTGAAGAAAATCACAGCAGGGGATTGCAAATCTGAGAAATGGGCGATGGTAAATTGAAAAGTTATGATTAGCAGGCAAAAGTTTTGCCTTCCTGCTGTTGTTCTTCATTATCATAACAGACTTCAATGCAAGAGCAAGTACTGTTTATCAATAAAGTAAGTTGAACTTCAGTGGAAATGTGTAATGTTTGTCGCATTGGAAGATAAGTTATTTGTGTTTGAAATGGGAAGAAAGACAAATTCATGTACAAGAGGGAGGTATAAAATGGCATCTGCCTCAAAAACCACTTTTTGGGTTAAAAATATTTCTGACATTAAAAAATGAAACACATAACTAAGGCAAAAATAAGAAGTTGATATGACAAAGGAATTAAAATGATATTTGTGAAGATATTGTACCCAGACTTTTTTGCAGCTGCCATGGTCTTCCATTTAGTTAAACTCTCAATCTGCTGAAATGAAAACCTAGAGCAAGTGAGACCAGTTGGGAGTGGGGGAGGGGGGGAATGAAGTTTTATGGACCAAAAATTGATTTGGACCCCTCAGAGGTCTATTTGTTTTGGATGATTATGAAATAAAGAAAGTTCATTTCTCCTTTTAAGATAACTATAAACTCATGAGGATAACAACCATAGTTATTTGCAGACTCTTTTTTCAGGTGTCCCTTTTCTTTTACATCCCCCTCTCCCCTAAAAAAAATCCACTTGCCCCTACCCTATAAAATGTGAACAGTCCCTTTATTGATTGAAATTAAAGAATGAATGGATAACTTTATTTAACCACGGTCAACTCATCAGGACTTAAAAACACTATTTCTATACAAGAACTGCTATAATACATTAACATTATGACAAAACCAAATTAGACTACGAGCCTACTTTACATAAGTTCCATGCAGAGAGATCTTCAGAAGAATTACTTGCAGCCAGCCCTGAAGGCCCCAAGAGAGTTGAACTTCACCTGTCGCAGCTCAACATGAAGGCTATTCGAAAGAAATGCTCTTGAGTAACAAACTATTTTTCATAAGGTTTGTACGGGGTAGAGGAATAGCGAGTTTGCCATTGGTGTCTCTTAAAGAGTAACTGGAGACATTTTAAAATGAAAAGTTGCAAAATCAACTGTCACCAAGGGAAATATCTTTTAAAAAAAAAGCAACACCTGCATTTGCAAGCAATATCCTGAGGCCATTTTTTGAACAAGGTTAAAAGACAATGTCATCAAACACTGGGAAAACATGAATGCAGCTTTCCATAGAAAGGTTTATCATAATAGGAAATTATAAGTTAAAGTCAAGAGCTGCAATTTTTTTACTCCACAAATGTTTTCTAAAAATAATAACCAGCCTCAACGTAAGCTCGTGAACTTTTTTTATTCAAGGTTACTGGGTGCTGGTCTTCTTTGAAATCTCCTAAAAGAAAAGGTTTCAAAACAAAAGAACTGTCAGGGGCTGGTATGACTGATGGAAAACTATAAAAGGTGGTAACTGTGTACAGTACATCTCCTAAGGCTTTCTGTTGCAATTAAGATTAGACTCCTTTATTTAAAATTCAAAAGGGCAGCCCTTTCAAAAGTCAAAGCATCTGCCATCAATGGGAGCCCTGACTTAAATTACACAACATAACCGCTCTTCGGTCACAAAACTAAGATAGTTAAATACAGGAAGGTATTAAAAAGAAAAGGCAAAAAGTGATGGGAAGCACACTTTACTAGTAACAAACACAACTGAAGTCATACAAAACTGAGTTACTTTCAACATGGAATCCTTTGGTGTAAATATGGCAACAAAATGGCCACTAAATAATGAGACAAAACTTGCTTTACAAATTGAATAACCAAAAAGTCAATGTTTGTAAACAGTTAACATTGACTTCATGTCATTAACATTCTTCAAGCAAAACGTTTTTGCATCTGCATTCTCACAACTTATGGCCTTTTGCATCTTAACAAAAACTTTAACAGTCCATCGGATGGCTACAAGTTGGCAAAACTGCTAATCTAAGATCAAACGGAAAAACTGAGCGAGATTTGCTGCAATTTAAATTTTATCAGCTACTGAAAGTATCAACTTAAATGATATTGTACTTTAAGTTATTTCAGCTGAGATAATTCCCGTTTGCCTACATGGTTAACCAACCAGTGATTAATGGTAGGTCTAGGTCTTCTAAAGTGTTTTATGGTTTTTACACCTTTTTCATTCTGAGATTATTTGACCGCTGAGTGACCGCCACGGCCCTTTTAAACATCGAAGGGAAGCTCACTGATCGACTGTTATGTAGCAAAAGCTAACAAAAAGTTGCAAGCAGACTGTTTTAAAATTGTGAGTAGGATAGCTTACCTACTTTGGTGAAAACGGAAACAGGCTAAACACTTACTGTCCTCCAAAACTTTGAATCCTTCCTAATTTCCTCACTTCATGGAACATATTTTCTTGCGGTGCGAAGAAAAATTCTCCCGCTCACAAATGCAAAAGCCCGAGTAAAACACTCGTTTTTCCGCGTTAAAATACTTTTTCCAAATTTCCTTCGGCTGCTGAGGAGTTAGGAAAACGCCTGGATTTGTTATATGTGCAAAAAAGGTAAGAATAAGTGATCAAGTGATCATCTTTTCCGCAGACCGCCATCTTTGTTTATTTCATTGGCGCGCACGTTTCAGGAATCTGGGTACTAGGAAAATGATTAACCAATCAGGCAAAAGTCTCCCTTGCTAGTCCGGGCCATAACCAGAACTGGATATAAATTTCTTGTAATCTGATTGGTTCACACATGACCAAAACATTACGTTGACCGCGAAAGGACTAAGTTCCAGGAGAGAGTACAGCGGGAAACAGATCGAAAGCTTTCGATTTCAGCTCGCAAGTTTCAAACATAAACATAGACAATTTTCTTCATTCGGATGAGGTCTTATTCGCCAAGTATTAGCTAGGACAGCCGAAGCGTCCTGAAAACTTGCTTACGGCTGGTATGTAATTATACCATCAACGACGACGTTTCGGCCTCTATTGCGCCGAGAATAATTTGCTGCTCGAGTTTATAAAAGCAGAACGCGCGATATTCGTCGTCTCTGAATGAAAGTACTCATTCATCAGAGAATTAGCATAGTCGAAGCTGTGTGGATGTGTGGTTCGGATTGTTGTGAGACTTGCGCCTTACTAAACTGAAGGCGGACGGTACCATTTATAATGTTTCTCGGTAGCTATGTTTTGCTTTCGGTAGCTGGCATAAGCTTACCTATATCCCGGCTGCATGCGACGGGAGGATTCCGTGCAATTTTATAAACAACGAAGACAGTTAGTTTTTGGCACTGAAAATGTTCTGCCATGCCTGTATAAGTGTTTCAGGCGTGCTTGTATAAAAGGTTCAGGATAACCCAGACTGTATGAATTATTGCTTGTGTAGAAAAATTCAGTGGTCACAAATAAAATCGAGCGCTGAAAACTGTCTCTGTAATTGTTAGCTGTGGAAAATCCACTATCAATGAAATTTAAAATTCCAGTGGCCATCCTGAGATGGTAAAGGTGTCTTTCACCGCTGAGGCCTCAGAGGCTGATGTTAAAGCTGATTGCTTTTTATTTTTGTGTATACAGGGTTAAAATGTAAGCTAATTGTACATGTATTTTAAACAGATATATTATATTCTTTCACATCAAATAAACTTAACCAACTGAAAATTCTACAGGATAGTAACAAATGGCCAAGGTACATGTTTTACTGTACCAGTAAGGATACAAGGATTTTAGCCCTGCAGTGAGCACATTAACAAGACATAACACTTATTTGAGATAGGGCAATGCAATAGTCCCATCCAACCCAGAGCACTTATTAGAGAGGGTTCTAGTTTGAATAGTTAGTGTCAATGCAAAAAACAACTGAAAGAAGCTCCTGAATTGGCTTTGGAAATGAAATAAACTATTCCTTTAATTGTTTGCTAATCCACAACTCAATGAAGAGGATCTCTTTAATATAGACCCAGTTCAGATGGCTAGCAAGATCACTTTCATTGCTAATGACACTATCCAAGTAGTAAGTAACCTACACTGATCAGAAGTGTAAGCAAACTGTTCAATCTTGTTTGACGATCGTATTCTCCCAATATCTTTACAGGAAGTACATTTTAAGTTGTGATAAGCTATGCATTGCTAACAAAAGTTTTGATATTGTGACAAGATATGACTTACAAACACTTATGTAAAACAGCAATAAGCACATACAATTGCAGGGAATAATTCAACTTCATTCAAGGAAAATGTTTCCACCCCATGATCACTCGACTTCACCGTGAAAGTGTTCAAACCACCCAGGGCGGACTCTCATATGGAAGGAGAGAGGGGTTTGTAAACTGCCGATTTGGATATCACTTTGAGTAGAGAGGATGGAATACTAATAATACATACTACATAATAATACATACTAGTCATACTAGCAATACATCCTGGTATTACTTAGGGTTGTAAATGAAGAAATAAAAATATTTCCATCATTGTTGTGTGCGTGGTGTAGATGTTTCATAATGGGATCTTAAAGCAGTCAACTTCTGTCATGTCCAGATTGGTCTCCTCTAGGATTACAATTAAAAAAAATCTGGAGAGCAATATTATTCTTGACCCACTGGAGTTATGCAACAGGTGAAAAGTCTAAGGAATTCCACTACTATCATCATGTAAGAAAATGTTATTCTAATCTCCCCAGGGAGAGGACTCATCCATTTCCCTAGCTTTTCTATTGAGCAGGGTATGCAGAGCAGTGGGAAGGTTGAAGGCTAAACTTAGGAATGCTTCCATTTCATGCTGTAGTTTTGGGGGCAGTATAGGTATCATCCCCTTCGAGTGATGCCAACATTTCCTTTGACTCCCCAGTGCTCTGCATTTTCAATTCCCAGCCTGGCAACCCCACACGCTTATTATAGTTGCACAAAAACAATGAAAATGCATTACTAACAATGCTTCTTTTGACAATAATTTATTATTTATGCAAACATCTTCCATCAAAACACTCCAATTGTGCCAGTTCTTCTGGGTAAGCAGCTCTGTATAACCTGGAAAAAAGCAACTCTTGTTGTTAAATCTGAAGTAACCTCTGAGCATGTTCTTGCAAATACTTTTTTTTCTTAGTCTTGTTGTATTATGGTAAATAGCAAATCAGTAAATTAATTTAAATAGACAGTAGAAAACAAAATGATGCATGTCTTCAAATCACATCAGCATCAAACAAAAAACAACACCAGTTTACAGCAGTGCCAGAAGTGAGAGCTGACCGAGTAAATAAAATATGTCAAAATTTATTTGGAAGAAGAAAATTTAGGTCGTGAATAAAAACATCTTGCAGCTGCTTCTGCAAGAAAGCACCACAAATATTCTCCAAAAAGCACATCATGTTGACCTAGATGATGAAATGAGCATCTTAACCCTTTACCGTCAGCGTTTTTCCCTTAGAAAAACGCATTTTTTACCGCTAAAGCGGTTTTTGAAGTGCTATGGTGCCAAATGCCACTAAACTTTGCTACAAAAGCGTTTTCTTACATTTTAGCTCAATTTTGAGCCAGCTTCTGTTGAAAACTGTATATTCTCGCTTCTTTTGCTTTCCTTTTTCTCTGCCTTTCTTTTCTCTTTATCTTCTACCCTTTATCACCTTTCTATCCACTGGAAAAGTTTTGGCCTCAGTCCTTCTAAAAACCTGGAAATGGAACATTGATCAACTAGGTGACTTGGCCTATTTTACCACCAACTTTGCAGCCAAAATTGGACACGTTTTTCTGGTATAGCTCTGCCAGGATTTGGTCGATATTCAAAATGGACACACGTATGGATGGATCTGTCCTTGCTGTGCTAGCTGCTTATCAAAACAATCTGGTGACGTCAAAAATGATGACGTCACAAGTGGCTGAATGGTTCCCGACTTCGACGTCGGGAAAATACAACTCTTGACGGAAAAGAGTTAAAGCCCATTTAAATTTCTACGACCAGAATATGATACAACATTTTGTTCTGCATGCTGCACACAGCTTTTATAATCCTAATTTCTCACGACAGTAGAGAACCGTTTCCAATGCGGCCTACAGCTTGCAGGGTCTCGTCTCCCATGTTTTTTATTTTTTTTTTACTCCCACACAATCTACAATCACGGTGCTTTTCCTTGACTGCACGGGAAAAATGAACACAGCGTGAAATTCGAGTCACATCATCATCAAGGACTGGCCGCAAGGTTTTTCTCTGTGATGACATTTCTTATGGTGCCCACGTTTGCATCTTCAAAAGCCTTGGACCCAGCGACGCAGTCATGGACCCACACAAAAATAACACCATGTAAAAGCAGATTTCATACACATTAACGACATATTTTTTTCACAAAGGACAAAAAATGCTACGTACCTGATTTTTCCATTTATGTGGCGTCCTGTCGAGTCGTAAAACAGAGCAAAAAAAGTACAAAATGGCATGGTTTCGGCCTCCCAACTCGTGAAAGCTTCGCAAAACGCCATTTTCTTCTCCACTCAACAAATCTCTATTCTTCTATTGTATTGTGTGCAAGGCCTTGTGGAAAAGGCCGCTTTTTGGCCACAAAAAGAGCTCAGAAAAGAGTATGTATAATGTACCTAGCTTCGGCGGCCATATTGCCATTTCTCGTGACGTCACCAGAGCGCCGAGTTGGTTATAATCGTTTGATATCCAGCAAGCCCGAGTAGAATAATTGTTTTGTTAAAAACTTAACTACTATTTTTGTTAAAAAAAAATCAAGAAAGAAAGAGAAAAATGAGAAAAGGGATAAAAAGGGAGCAAGAATCGATCACATGACTGAAGGAGAAAGGCGCCAAAACCTTGCGAAGTGTTGCAGCGTTTCATTGCAAAGCTGAATGAATCAATGAAAACTGCTCGAAAGTGAACGAAGTGGCACAAGTTTGGGAAAAAAAATCTTCTAATTATTGGCTCTGAAATATGGTACATGTTTGATTTTTCCCGAAACATTGTTGTAAGGCATCGTTCAAAGCGGATTGAAGCTGTACAATTTCATCATATTAGCTGCATGCTGGAGTTGAAACAGAACAAGTTTGTAATCTGTTCGCGCAACGGAGCCATCATGTGCGTGTTTGATCGAAATGAAGACAGAACCAATTTGAACTTGAAGAAGTAATTTCTATGCAGCTCAGAAGCAAGATTACTGTAGCGAGGAACATTAGAATTCACCATCATAGTTTGTTTAATGCAAAGCACAAAATGCAGTTGTTCTCGGTTTAGAGGTTGCGGACGGAATGGTAAAAATAACATTCAAACAACTGGAAAAGCGATTCGATTCAACTCCGTTTACATGGCATCCGATTTCTATCTGAGCATTTGGACCTGTTGGAACACAGAGCTACAACGAGTGCAGGTAAACCAGTGTCAATTTTGCGTGTTAAAGCCGAAAAAAATTTTCCCCCTTCCTTCGGCCTTCTTGGTAGTTTGCAGCTGTAGTTTGTTTAGTACTTGTTTAGACTGCTTCATGATTTTCACACCGAATCGTCATGAATGTGTGACAGTTGTTATTAAATGCTTTTGCCCCATTTCACTGTGTTTCATTTTGTCTTGTCTTGATATTTTGAAGTGGAAAGGCTTCCTGATAAAACCTACCGTTTGTTCAATTTTAATGATCGACGTGACGATCGATGAAAGAAATTAAGCTTAATTATAAACACAACGCTCAATGCTTAAATTTCTGATTTCTTTTTCTGCACAGTTTCTTCAAACAATTTTGACTTGTGTTAGACGACGCTGTTAGTGACGCTGTTGGAATTTCTGCCCGGATTCAAATTCGCTGATTTTTCTTGTCTATTTTTCTCGCCTGGTTGCTGGCGAGGAAAAAACTTCCAGCTCACTTTGTTCATTTTGTTGTTGAGTGTTCATTGTCCATATTTGGTCACAGCAGGTATATGAGCTGATAGCCTGGCTCCGTTCAGCCAATCAGAATGGTAGAAATCCAATATACCTAGTCCAGTTTTTAATAAAGATATATATCGCGAAGGTGTCCGCAAAGTTGCCTAGCAACAAAACGAAATCGCGACCGCTGACAGTTGCGCACTCTCATGTTTCTTCGCTGGGTACATTTGCGTGCTTGCTGACATATGTAGACTTGCCCACAAGTCGAGCTCAGAGAATTTTTTTTTCTACCACCGGAAATGAGAAACGAAGGACTTTTGAGAAAGTCTAGCTGACATGTTTATAATTCATCGTCTGTGGACAAGTTCTGGACTAATTTCTGATGCAAATGAGGGAAGACAGCAACCCCTGATTTTGCAAGTGGTTGGAAATCAATTCCGGGGGAGATTTACCACTGAGACTCAGGGTGAACATCGACTTGAAATTCAGCGCCAAAGACGAAGGCTAAAGCCCAAGTCGACGACAAGAAAGCACGGTAGAGAACATCGTTTACCGGTAATAGCCTAGCGAAGACTAAAGCCGTCACCAGGACACAAACAGGAGACTAGAATATCACAGGCGAGAAATCTAGAACATAGACAACGTAGTTTAAATTTAGCTTAATAGCACAGTGCTACAAAACGAGATTCCCCAACAACACGAGAATCGATACAAGATCTTCGAAATTATAACTCATTCACACCGACTGAGTAATGAGAATGAACTCAGTGGCTACAAACTAGTGTGTGCTGAAACCGATCGGGACCGGCGACACCGACTAGAAGTGCTTCCACAAAATGATTTTGTTAGAAGCAACGAGAGGCGACAAAAAATATACGATCATCAAAATACTTTTGCTAGAATTATACCTTTCCAACGGATGGTGAACAGATTGGCTCAAAAATATTTCCTCTCTCTACCATTATCTTACCCTTGATGTACCAGTAATTATCATCATATAATTATTTTTCCAAGTGCGATCAAAACCACAGATTGCACTAGAGAAATTAAATTATTTCCCAAAATAGCTTTCAGTTCCCCAAACAGTGCATATTTGCATATGAGCAGTAAAAAGAATTTCAATTTTAAGTTTAGGACGTTTCCCAAAAAATACTTGAAAGAAATAATTCATATTTAATGAGTAAGAATTTATAAGAGTTTATGTTTTCCCTTTCAGATGGATTAGAAATTTGGATAGAAAATAATGCACTTACAAGTATTGCTCTGCTCCTAGCAATTACCACTTAATGTTTAGTGGGGATAGGTACAAGGGTCTCTGCTCGGCCCGATGCTGTTCTTATTATTTGTAAACGACCTCCCAGACACTGTTACGTCGCCTTCTAGAGTCGCATGCTACGCAGATGACACCAAACTTCTTAGGACGATCAACTCTGCCTCAGACTGTGCGGCATTACAGTCAGATCTAAACAGCCTGGTGGACTGGACAGAGTCGTCCGGGCTTTTGTTTAACAAGAAAAAGTGCAAATGCCAACGCATTACAAGGAAGAAAAATCCGCAGGTGTTTCAGTATTCCATCAGCGGCGCTGTCTTAGAAACTTGTGAATCTGAGAAGGATCTCGGTGTCTGGGTCTCTAGCGACCTTTCCTGGGATAAGCAGATCTTCGAACAATGTACCAAAGCCAACAAGCTTCTGGGTTTTGTGCGTCGTGCTTCCAAGAACATATTCAATATGCAGACGCGCCGTACTTTGTTCCTGACCATCGTTTGTTGCCACCTTGGCTACGCCTCCCAAGTATGGTCTCCCCAGTCAATTGGCCTGCTGAAGCAAGTGGAAGGCATCCAGCGGCGTGCGACAAAGTACATCTTGAAACTACCATTCCGCTGCGACATCCCATACAAGACCAGGCTTCAGATGACCAACTTAATTCCACTGTCCTTCTGGCACGAGTATCTGGACATTGTTTTCTTCTATAAAGTTGTAAATAATCTAATATATGTTAATAGCGATGCTCTACCGGTTGCTAGGCAACCGGTCAGAGTAACACGATCTTCAAGTAGTAACACTATTTCATATATTGCTAAAAAATGCCGCACTGTAACGTACCAGCGCTCCTTTTTTATCAGATGCACTAGAACCTGGAACGTCTTGCCAGAAGATATTAAGAACAATCAGACACTTCCAGCCTTCAAAAAATCTTTATTTCAATATTATCTTAATGCACTCGCCATTTATAACCAGGACGATACTAGGACTTGGAGAACAATCTGCCCTAAATGCAACGTAGCGCGTAACCTAACACGCCTACCGTCATGTTGTTTCTAGTTTTTATACTTTTCTGTCTGTAATCTGTTTTTTTTTTTTTTTTTTTTTTTTTTTTTATGTTTTACACGGGGAGCGCTGTAATTGGCATAGCTGTAGCGTCTCCCCGGCCAGTGTTTTTGTACTTGTTTATATTATGTCCTCTTCTTGCCTTGTGTAATATGTTTTTGGCCGAAGATAAATAAATAAATAAATAAATAAATACATTCATATATGTATTTGATGTGAAACAAAAATTACTGCTTAACATTAATTATTGATAAATTCTATCTATGCTACATATAGTGACCAGCATCACAGCTCTCCTCACAATGCACAAGCAAGCACCAAGATCATGGGAATTGAGATACTGATCACCTTCGACATGAGTTGTCTATGTGAAAGTTTACTTCTGAAGGTTTCACATCGGTCACCGCATCGCATCGGTCAATTTTATGGTGCACCCTTGCCCGAGCTTTGCAAGGTTATGCGAATCACGTATTTCTAGTACAAAGTAATACCTCTGGTCATTAAATACACCTAGTCGTCCACCGAGCCGCGAATGGCGGACCGAATGGCGGCAAAATGGCTATCTCGCGCCGCTTTTACTGTACAATTTCGACCCTTTGCTTGCAAACTACAGGAATTTAGGAACATGTTTCAATAAAACTGCGTTTCAACTTTTGAAGTAAGTGTGTTCGTTGTTTTCTTTTTTTTTTTTTTTATTGTGGAGTTAACCTCTGTTTTAGGGGATTTTCATTGTAGAAATAGATTACGGTCTGTATCGCGATTGACCACCACGACGGCACGGTAAGTGAACTTCCATTCACCGAGTTCAAATAGCGGTAGAGTCAAAATGTGGAGATACCTTCCTGTATCAAAAGTAAATAGTGATAAGAAGACCGCTAGTGATAAGAATACCGCTCCTCCTCAGGAATACGATGGATGTGGATGGTGCACTGAGCACAGAAAAGCGTTAGAAACGCAGAACGTTCTCACTTCGAGTAAATTTATTGATGGATGCTCAAGTTTATTATTCGTGGGCCGCGAAAGAGAAGACCGCCAGGTGTGTAGAACAGGTGGGAAAGGACCGTATGATAGACAGAGCGTAACATATGAAATCAAATGTACCGAGTGTCACAACGTCTACGTGGGAGAAACATCAAGAAGCGCGGATACCAGAGGGAAGGAACAGGAGAAGTCACTTAGCAAAAAGGAAGAGCGAAACATTGTAAGGAGAAAGATAACAAGGAACTGCAGACTGATTCCAAATGAATGTTACCGGTCTTTACTCTAACGACACTATGCTGAGACAGATATCTGAGGGAGTTAGTAGCAGAAGACTCCTTAATTAACTTTAAGAACGAGTGGAACTTTTTCCACATTCCGCGCGCGGTAATCCCGCATGGCTGCGCGCTATCATCAAAGTAGGACATCCCGTGACGACTAACATGGAGTCAAAGAAGATATGGGCTATTCCAATGGTTTCTACATGAACAGTTTTACTTTTAGTAGTTCTTACATGACCAATTTGACAATTGTCCTCCAATATTTTGGGGATCTGTTCTGTAAAACCAAGCGCGAAAGGTCATTCAAGAGGCTGAGCACAGCTTGATTAATTTTTTTTTTCGGGCATCAAACTGAACACATATTTTACTCACCAGCCGTCTTGCTTGGTTTTTGCAATGTGTCCATATCCTGTCATTTAACTGTCAAGGCTTGTCAAATGTCCTTGGATTATTGGCTGTTTTATATTTGCTTGAATGAACTTGAAACGGCGCTTTTTACAACAACGAAATAAAACTTATTCTGAAGTAAATGGGTTATCTTTATCGCGTTCGCATTCTAACAAATAACATGAACTGCCACTATTAGTCTGGTCAAAAATTCATACTGGCATTTCACCGGCATTTTACTGGGATTACCCGAAAGAAAGGATTTGGGGAGCTTCGAAGAACCTGTAGTAAAATTATCGAAAAAATGTCTCGTAGGTTTTAGAGGCCGCGAAGAAATTCGAACACTTTGAGGAACACACATTACTTACCAGATAAAATAGCTTTAAACCCAAAACTGCTTCGCTTAACTCTATGGCATAAGTCTTGCGGCTGCGTATTGTTTAAAACTCGGGCTCTTTAATTTTAGAAATGCACAGAACTGTTTTTGGAAGCTTTTCGGGTAAAATACGTTTAAACCGACAACTGCTCCGCTTATAGTTTCTTAAATAACTTTTATATACGTTCTCTATCTAGAGACCATCAAGATTGAAAACAAACACCAAACACGCTTTAAATTATCGGGCATAAAGTTTGCGGATGCGAAGTAAGCCTGTATTAAAGTAAAGCGTTTTGAGGAACGCACAAAACAGTTTTCGGAAGCTTTTCGGATAAAATAGCTTTAAACCGACTTCTGCTTCGATTGAAAGATTATTACTATTGAGAATTTCCAGCACAAGAAAATCGACAATTGCACAAAGAGATGGACCCGACAGTCAAAATTAAAAGCAATTATTGTCTTGCGAGTGTGCTTTGACCTACTGTTATGAATAAACAAACACAAAATAATGGACAGGGAAATCAGTTTTGAAAATGTTTATTCGAAAACCCGTAAGTTTATACTTAAATACAATTCGCGTGGGTCCGTCCAAGCGAGTGAAATCGGCTGAACATGGCAAAATATTCAAGACTACATCTGTCACGAATCAAGTAGGAGTCGCGTAGGCCTTCCAACCCCATTTTATAACTGTCTGCAAAATGACGTCACTTTTACACGCATTAAAACTGCTGTCTGTGGGACTGACGTAACAAAACAAACAAAATCGAGATAGTGACGGCAGTGTATAATAATAGGTCTAATGGATCCGCCAGCTTGGTAAAAAAAAAATATCATTCCGGTTATACCCGCTCCTAAATATAAGTATAACACATCTCCTAAAAGGCCATACCACAACATTGTCATGTGCTTGCTAAAACCAAAAAAAGACTTCCTAAGAAGTTGTATAAGCCCAGAGAAACTTAAGTTAATTGTCGTCTAAGGTTTATATGTTAGATATCTTCAGTTGTTTGCTCGAATCTCCATGGGATCATATCCAAATATGATCATGAAAAATTTTGCACCGCGTTTTAGCCTACGAGCAGGTGCTCTTACCTCTTAGGGAAAGTCGAGAGAAAAGAAAATGCGAGCGCGAAATTCGCCTGCGGTGTGGAAACGTGACGCGCGCATGATGATCCGTTAGTGTAGAGAGACTTCAGTCTCATCCCATGGCAACCCATGGCAGTTGAGTTATGCCAGGAGCCATAATCGGGGATGGAGACCGTAACTAACTGCCATTTACAGTATTGGCGTTGGCCCCATCGAAAAAGACAAATGTGCTATTTTTAGAAAAAATTGCGTCATCGCGCGTGACACACGCGCGTGTGGGTTGCGAGGACTCCGCGCAGAGAAAAACAAAAAAGATGGCGTCGGAAATTACCTTTGTTGGAGATGAATAAATTCAATTTCTATCATCAGTGTCACTTCCTAATTTGAGGCAAGCCCTTGGGGGAGAACTTTCTGGATAGTGACTCTGGATATGAGGATTATACAAGTGATTCCAATGATGGCAGTGAGAATATTTTAGAAAAATCCTGTGGTGAAGATGTGTCGGACATGTCGGACGAGGATTTCCCCGTTAGACGAAAGAAACGTTTCAAGGGCAAAAATGGCGTCGAACTACGAAAAAATCAGTTGAAGGCGAATCAGGCAGAAAAAGGGAAAATACATCTCGAATATATATTTCCTCTGAGGACGTACAGAGATTGAAGGGCAGCCGCAAAGACTGTAAAATGATTTTCCAAGCACGTACGGAAGAAAAGTAACGCACTGATAAACCGTTGTCACTTTTTTCACTGCAAGAAAAATAGTAACATATATTCAAATACCGAGTCAGCAAAGAAAATGTCTGTCGAGATTTCTCAGCGCATGCTTTCTGAAATTATGCCCGCCTTTACCGAAATGGCCGAAATGTTTATAATGAAGACCAAGAATAGTGAAAAGCGCGCCTTGTTTTCAATCAAATGCTCTCGTGGAGAACTGGAAAAACACCAAGAGAAAAAAACTACTTCCGTCGATGAGAAGGAGAAAGATGAAGTGAAACTCCATGCTGCCCTAGTACTTAATATTACTTTCTGGGCAATTTACGAGCCTAGAAGGGATACATAGCGCAGTGGATGTGGCAAGGGTTTCAACGACAGCGTGAGCTTAATTTTTCTCTGCCAGTAACCCAGCGAGAAAAATCACTTTGTATCGAAGCAAAATTAAGAAGAAATTACGACTGAACGTCAGTGAGACACAAATCTAAGTTGTTTCAGAGTGCTTGATTTCTTAGGACGAAAAGAAACTGTAGAAATAGACTTTTAAGCATTTAGCGCTTTGTTTACAATTTCTTTCATCGTCCAGTCAATCCCTTGTTCTCAAAATTTCACAAACAGCAGGTTTCATACGGAAGGTTTTGACTCCGAAATATCGAGACAAGACAAAATAAAGCACAGTAAAATTGGAAAGAAGCATTTAATAAAAATTGTCACACTTTTTATGGCGAGTCAGTACAAAAATCATGCAACAGTCTGAACGACAAGCATTGAACAAATCCAGTATCAGAAAAGGCGACATTTTTTGGCTATACCACACAAAATTGACACTGGTTTACCTGTACTCGTTGTGGCTCTATCTTTGTTCCCTTGAGCAGCTCCAGACATTTAGACACAAGTCGGATGCCTTGTAAAATACGTTGAATCGCTTTCACAGTTGTTTGAGTGTTATTTTTACCATTCCGTCGGCGGGCTCTAAACTAAGAAAAACTGCGTTTTGTGGTTTGCGTTTAAAAAGTAAGATGGTGAATTCTAATGTTCCTCACCTCCGTAGTCTTGTTTCCGTGAGCTGCATAGTAATTATCGTTCAAGTTTGATTATTAATCCTGTCTTCAGTTCGATCAAACAAACACATGATGGCTCCGTTGTCATCGTTGTGCGAACGGGGCGATTTCAAACTCGTTCATTTGAACTCCCGCAACCATAACGGTGAGATCGTACAGCTTCAATCCGCTTTGAACGACGATTACAACAATTTTCAGGAAAAATCAAACACGTACCACATTTCAGAGCCCATAATTGGGAGATTTTTCCCAGACCTTGCGCTTGTACGTTCACTTCGGAGCAGTTTCGTTGATTCATTCAGCTCCGCAAAGAAACGCTGCAACACTTCGCAAGGTTTTGGCCCCTTTTTCGGTAAGTCATGTGATCGCGATCGATTCTTGTTCCCTTTTATCTCGCAGTTTCTCTCTTTTTTTTTCTCTTTCTTGATTTTATAGCAATTAGTGATTGCGTTTTTAATAATAAAAACAATTGTGTACTCGGGCATACTGCATGGATATCAAATAATTATAACCATCTTGGTCATATCCAGCACGCCCTCGTTGTACCCAAATTTGCGTGTAGCCACGCGCGTTTATGACGTTGAGGGTGGCGCAATTTTTTCTAAAAATAGCACATTTGTCTTTTTCGATGGGGCCGTGTGGACCCCGCGCTTACGGTCTCCGTCCCCGATTATGGCTCCTGGTTATGCGTTGCTCTCACAACACAAATTCCCATTAGCTCTTCGTCGATGATCTGTCAACGCTCCCTGGGAACTTGTTAACACTCAAGAGATAATCAAAGCGGTTTTAGTAACTTTTCCTACAGTTTTATTTTGCCTCCCCATTATGCGTAACTGACGAACGCACAGGGAGCCTTCACATCAAATAAGAATCATTGCTTCGCAAGTCCGCCATTTTGATTTTAAACAAGGATCATGGGAAGCATTTTGTTGGCTTCATTTGACAAATTCAAACGCAGAGGAAACAACGGTCGTGCAACTTTTGAACAGCTATACATGTAAACTTTTCCTTTGACTAAATGGCTCTCTAGCGAAAAAGAAAACTACAAAAAACTTGAATAACAACTAAAAAGTTTCCCTGTTGTGATTTAAAGTGAAGATATCAACTGAAGGTCAGTAAATACAACCACCTTTAATATGTCGGCACGAAATATTTTGCGAAATAACCGAAGAATTGTGTGTACAGCTGAAATATTCGCGGTCCAGTTTAACACGGATAAAACCCAAAACTTCACTTGATACCTTTAAATTTTGGTCAGTTTATGAGTGGGACCGATTGAAAACAGTTTAGTTCAGTTAACATAATTTTCTACCAATTTGCAATTTTATTTTGACTGTTCTGTCTACAAGCGATGTTGTTTTGAAACGCTCACCCTCACAACACTGTCAGTTCCAAGGCTTTCCAAAAGAAGCACCTTTTTTTTCTGAAACATAGAGGGAGGGGGGGAGATAACATTTTAGTCAATTTTTTTCAATGCGTGTCATTTCATCATGCTTGAATTATTTCTCCCGGGCGGTTTCAAATTTTCAAGTATTGGCTACGGGTATTTTGCCTCTCGATTACTTTCTGCTTTTAAAACTTCGCAATACAAAAATCCGAGCATTCAATTGATGCGATGATCTGAATTTCCTATTTACCTATTTAAGGCTGGGGTTTTCACCAGCGACGGAGTCGGAGTCGGAGTCGGAGTCGTAAAGGGAGTCGTAAGAATGACAATCGGAATCGTAAGGGAAGGTACGTTTTTTCTTGTCGGGGGAGGACTGGGGCCTCAGAGGGGAGGGTCATCAGTGAAAGTGAGCACCAAAAGGGGAGGGCCATACCTCATGTGAGCTATTCAAGGGAGGGTCACACATCTTTTCCGGAATTTTTTAATGAGAATTTTTGTGATGTTGCTTTCCATTTTTCTTACAGATTAAGTTTTTGTTTTCACCTACTTTGATTTAATTTGGTGTTATGTTATAGGTACTAGGTTGCATTTGTACATGTATATTATGCCATGGCACATAGTTTTTCTCGGAGGACTCGTCTCCTTTTGCGTCCGTATCGAGAAGTACTTGACTCAGGTATCGTTTCTTCAGCTTCTTGCTGTTGGCTATCCGCTGCCTGATCTCCTGAGTCGTTTAGTTCTGAAGAGTTACTAGTAGATCCAACAATGGGCTCTACCCTGTCGGAAATGTAGGAAATATTTGTTTTTGAGAGGCAGATTTCGCATGCTAAACAAATAAACCTTTCTGTTAAAATAACCAACAGCAATGCCGGCTAGTCGGAGAAAGAAGCGCGTGTATTTTCCTTTAGATATTTTATGTTGAAAACTTTTATAATACTCAAATACTTCCATATTCAAACTTCAGCTATAAAACGTAACTATCCCACACTGATTGTTCGCATTTTCTTTGTTTCAGCGTGCACACATTCAATATCGAGATATATTCATATTCAAACACTTTACGTTCACAAGCGAAACGTTCTGAGGTTTCTACAGCATGGAACATACCATGTAGTAGTGAAGGGAGGGTCGCACTTTTGTCAGTCACCTAAAGGTGGGGGGTCAGGAGTGTTTTCATTAAAACGCAAGGGAGGGCCAACACTTTTTTGGGAAAAAAATCCCAAAATTCCCCAGCCCTCCCCCTCCCCCCCCCCCAAGAAAAAACGTACCTTCCCTAAGCGAAGTCATAAGCCCGACGGGAATCAGGGGCCCGTTTCTCGAAACTCCCGATAACTTTCCGGGCCAGTGAAAACTATTTTAGGCTCGAATAGCTATACAATTTTTATTGATTTTGAAAGCTAAATTTTAGTCTTTGTAGTTTTGTGGAGCATATCGCTAAGTTTGCGCCAATAATTACCATTAGCTGACAAATAAATGAGCTCGAAAAAAATAGTTACCGGGCGCAGAAAGTTATCGGGAGTTTCGAGGAACGCTTTGTCGGAGTCGGAGAATAAACCAATCACAGTGCTCGTTCTCAGGCCCTCCGGTTACAAAAACAAACATGGCGGCTCGTGGCAATAAGATGCTACAAAGCGAGACATAAAACATAGGAATAAGAAGAAGAATGCTCGGGAGGAGGTAGCCAAGCAATATGGGCTTCAATCAGGTATGTAAATATAGCGAAAGAGTATAAGATTTATGGAAACTGTACCAAATGGTTATGGATACAGAGTTTCTCTTAATTAGCTGGAGTGTACTCCGGTTGTTTTCCTGTTTGTTTTTCATCGTGGTGAGTGTCTGCTGAGGGGAATCTCAGTAAAAGGAAACGAGGTAACCAAATTACTGGTTAAGGTGTTTGCAGATTAAATTGTTAACATTCAGAGGTTCGTTACTGAGGCTTCAACTGTAATTACCTGAATTCACTACGTATACATAAAAAGCCGCATATAAGAACTTGCATTTTTCCAAGATAGCCTCAAAAGGTTCTTATATAATTGATGTTTTTTTACTGGGAAATTAGGCTACTTAGGTTCTCGGACAGGTTTTTATCTTCTTATGAAAAAAATGGTTTAGTTGCTGGAAGAATATTGGAACTGTCGATTGTTTACATAAAATATGCATATAATCATGTAAATACGGACCCTCTTGACCATAGTTTATTTTTCTCAATGCTTTAACACCGATGAAACGTCAATTTAAAAAAACCTAAACTATTTTGGAACACAACAATTGTAATGCCTGGCCATATTACTCAATCCCGAAGGTAGGGTATGCAGTACTTACTGTCATTGTCTCATTGAAAAGAGCCAACAACTTGTGTAGTGACAGTTGTACATAGTATCTATATATATGTATCTGAAATGATATTGCAAGGGATTTGGCTCATTTTCATTGTCCATTAGAGTTTGTTTTACTTGATTTATCAATTCTAAAGTTTTAAACAAATTCTATAAAATAAGAACCTGTATCCAATTTAAGGTTAAAACAGGCTCTTATGTGAAAGGGATTAATGGAAATCTTCTAGCTTAACAGGTTCTTAAATATTAGGTTTTTATATGTGGGTTTTACTGTTCATAACATGGAAACTTAGCAGAGCCCTGTTGCATAAAGCAATGTAAGATTACGTCAAAGTGGGCATTGTCTGCAATCATTTCTTGTGTTCTGGGGTATTTTCTTATGTGTTATTATGAATAAATGAGCCAAAGGTGGATTGAGAACTATAGGCATGCAATAAGAGTGTGAAAAAATCCATTGGAATGCAAAGAACAGCAAGAGAAACCCCAACTTATTATAATCTAACTTGTTAAATAACGTAGCTGGGCTCAGGTTTGTAGTTCATCATTTATGTGTGCACAAAACCCTACCTCATTCTGAATCATACCAGCAGTTATTACCAGGATCATCAATGACTTATTACATTCCTTGATTTTTAGGGGATGAGGCCAGAACGTACTTCACCAATCTAAGAACCAGATACACTCTTGACAAGAAGAAATTACAGCAGGCCAAAGTTAGTGGTAGCGGGTGTGATGATGTGTCAAAAGTGAAGGATGAGGTTGAAGATATGTTTTTGTTCCTGGCTTGGCTTGATCCATTTTATAAACCCAGAAAAACCTCTAGTAATTTGATTACTGTTGATTCAGGAAATGAGGCATCAGAAGATGATGATAACCAAAACTTTGATAACAAACCTGACATAATTGAAACATCACTCAGTGATGTAGACAGTCAGTCATCTAGTAATTTCTGGCCAACAGGAAAGGATAAATTACAGGTTAAAAAGAATAAAAGAAAAAGTAACGATGATGACACAACTACAGAAGTGGAAGTTCTGCAATCAATAGGTGCATCCCTTGGGCAGAAGCAAACATCCAGCTTGAATAGTAAAGATGAAGATGAGCTGTTTGGTGCCTTGATATCTTCCCAAATGCCTCAGATAGCACCTGATAGAAGAGTGTTGGCCAAAATGCAGATATCAAATATTTTGTATCAAGTAATGTTAGCATCATTCAGTACAATGCCTGTGCCTTAACTGCTGAACAATAATCATGGAAGTACATGTATGTGCAACATCCTCAGCAGCCACTGCAGCAGCAGCTACTGCAGCAGCAGCAGCAGCAGCAGCACAGTTTCCAGGATAGAAGGATCAGGGACCAGTCCCAAAAGCTAATATTTCAGATTCCCAATCTGCAGGAGTCTGCAGAAGAACCCATCGTTAACCCTGGGCAACTTTTCTATCACAATCAAGCCAATCAGTCACAGATGAGTCTTCTCGAGGAGCTTGAAGATTAATTAGCATGAATTTCAAAATGTAACGGGCAGGGAAAGTGTTTGGAACATTTTGCTAAATTCAAGGAAAAGGTTGTTTGTTCCCCTTTGTTTTTGATTGTCATTTTTTTCCAGAGCTGTGTTATTCATTTTCTACATTTATCACAGTGTTGGTTGCTGTTGAGCTTAGCAGTTTCTTGGCAGTGTATGTGCACTGACACCTGGGTCCAACGTAAATGTTTATATTTTGATGTGGCTTCCTAAAGGAACATTGTGTAGTTCCAAAAACACAAATATCATGACATGTACCTTTCTTGAAGTTGCATTTAAGGTAAAAGACTGTTCACATATGAAATGAAATAGATAGAGCAGACGCTCAAACCAGTCTAAGACCTACATGAATTGAAAATTACTGCCTTGATGCAACCAGAAACACAAAAATCATTTCAAATCCACCAGTTTGAATATCAAATGTTCTGTTCTGCTGATCAGTTCCAGCAGCGGATCCAGTGGATTTAGCTTTTCATTTTGAGACTGTTGTGTTTTTATGGTACAACTATAATTCACAGTTGTACAAGCACAAACCATTGCATTAAGGCAGGTATCAATGTTTAGATGGAGAAGGGGGTACGGGCAAAGGTGCGGCATATGAACACTTCTGCTGTCCCCTCTCTGGGGAATTTGACCTCAAATTTTGCCCCATGCTGCGGACATTTGAATTTGACCGTGCAGAGTGCTTGGCCCCAAACTCATGTTCCAGGAGACACCATCTTGGAAAATTGAAGTCAAAGATCGGAAAGTGCTCTAAGGTGTGGGATTGCAGAAAAACACTGCAAACTCATTTGCATCTCATTGAATAACAAAAGAATAACAAAGCTGCACAATTCTTATATGCCTCGTTCTTTTGAACTCTGAATTAATTTTCCACAATCCTGCACCTCACTCGGAAAGTGTGTAACGATCGATGGCATGTAATTATTATATTTTTATTATGCAATACTACTACAGCGTTCCATCTCGTATTCATTATAATGTAAAGGTTGTTTGAAGAATATTGTAATTCAATTTTGGTGTAACCAAAGCTGGATTTTAAGCCCTTTTTTATCGTTCAATACAGCTCAGATCACTTACTACCAGCACAGATAATTGAAGCTCAATTAATAATGAATGCAATATCCTCTCAACACTTTTTCCGCTACTGGGAACTCTCAGGGATTTTTTTCTTTGACTTTATTCATTTTCAATCTTTGTCAATCTACCTTCAATAACAAGAGTTAGAAACGTTCATTTCAAATTACTTTATTACTTTTAATACATATCATTACACGGTTTTGTTATCCCCAGGTGTGGATATTTTATCAAATTTGAACTGTTTTCCAGTCCCAAGGGTCAGGAATTTGACCAAAATATTGCAAAAAGTTCAAATGCCGCACCTTTGCCCGTACCCCCCTCCATCTAAACATTCATACCTGCATAATGTTAACTAAATACAAAGGTAAACATTGTTTGTCATTGTTATGAATGCCTAAATTGATAAATTTTTTGGATACAAATACTCTCTTTAAAACAAGATGACGAGTTCTTATAAGCACTCAATCTAAATAATTGTTTACAGTTTTTTCTCAAACCCAATCGAGAAACACAACAATAATTGCCATTATGAAAACCAGGAGGGTAACCTGTCGGACCAAATCATGTTTAGGTATTGGTGGTCTGGATCCTTATATTTGCTGTATGTGGTAAACGTTTTCTGTAATAAAGGCCCAACTTTGTTCCTATAAACATTTCAAAACTTGATAAAAAGGTTACATTGAATTTTCAATCTGATTGACACTCCAAACTTTTATCTATGTTTCTCTAGCATGACAAGAATGTTTGATGGGGGGGGGGAGGGTGGGCTAATAGAGGTGGGCATGTTTAATTACAGAATGACTCTCACATCTTTGATATAATTTTCAACTTATTACTTCAGCACAAATAATAGAACTCCCCCCTCCCAAAAAAAAAAACTATGTGTACTATATGTGAAATAGTACTCAGATTCTTTAGTAAAAATTTTCTGGTACTATCTTTGTTTGTGAAGGAAGAGAGTGACCTTATTAGCGAGAGAGGGCCATGTGAATTTTTGTTCTTCAAAAGGGGGGGACATAATAAGAGAGGGGGGTTATTAATTTTTGTTCTTCAAAAGAGGGGGACCTTGTTAGAGAGGGGGGCCTTATAATTTCTGTTCTTCAGAAGAGGGGTCCTTGGTAGGGGGAGGGGGCTTATGAGAGAGGGGGTTAAGAGAGGATTTATGGTATATACATAGATCTTAAACAGTAGCTTAAAGTAATTCTAGGGTACACAGATAGGACCTCTGCGACGTATGTAATGCCACTGCCAGGGAACTGCACCTTGCTCTGAATTGACGTAGGCTTTCAAGGCCTCTCTGACTTCCAAAGCATAATTGCGATATCTTGTGCCTCTTGCAGCAGGTAAGTTGCGAAGAGCACTGGAACCCTCATCAGCTGAAGTGATTCTGCGCCACTCCCCTGGCAGAATATTTCCTGAACTCTCAAAAGAGTCCACAAAGCCAGCTGGGCAGTAAGTAGCACTATCCGTCTGCTGTAGGTAATTGTGTAACCCCACTGTTGCTTCAACAGTTTTCTGCACTGTTTCAACTTTTGTTTGAATCGCTCTACGGAAGATTCTCCATCTTGCCCCAAGAATCCCAAAACAGTTCTTAATTACTCTTCTTGCTCTAAGCAAACGATAGTTAAATATACTTTCGTCTTCTTCAACATTCTTCGCTGGATAGGGACGTAGCAGCCAGGGTTTAAGTGCAAAGATTTCATCACCCACCAGGTAATAGGGAAGATGGGGTAAGCTACACCCTGGAAGATGTTCTGGCTCGGATAATGAGATGGAGCCATCCTCCAACGCTTGTCCCATATCAGAGCTATTCAGCAAACTGCTGTCATTTGTACTACCGTACTGGCCAATATCGACTAAAGAAAAGTTGTAACTTGTATCGCACACAGTCATCAGTACAATTCTGAACCACTCCTTGTAATTGTAATACAAAGACCTAGTGTTTGGGGACATTGCATTGCAATATGTTTACCGTCAATTGCCCCTACACAATGTGGCAGGTGCCAAATGGATTCAATGCCCCTTGAAATGTTCTTCCAGTCGCTGGCGTATTGAGGTGGGCTTACATATTTATCCTTTAATGCCATCGAAATTGCATTGAGTGTCTCTTGGATAATGTGAAAAACCATCGTTTCGGCACCCAAAATCGATTTGTCTTCTACGTCTTGGCCTTCGCAAAAGAATTACCAGTAATAAAGATAGCAGAAGTTGGTCGGCTAAGGCCGCGACGTTTTTTTTCTTTTTGGCGCTAAACATTTGTACGTTGGCGGGCCTGAGGACCAGCCCCGTGATTGGTTTATTCTGACTTCCGCTTCTGCTTGCGCCTCCGACAATCTGGTATGACTGGTAAGCGACAGAATCGTAAACGCAATCAGAAACTTTGCTTACGACTCCGTTGTTTGATTATCACTAGATCATAACGCTTTATGCCTCCAATTATGACTCTGACTCCGACTCCGTCGCTGGTGAAAACCAGCCTTTACTGTCCCTTTCGTAGAGCTAAAAGCAAATTTCTTACAGTGTTTATTGCGCAATCGCTCGCCGCCACTTGAGTTTCTTCCCAATCTTCCGCGGCCGTTTTCTCGTGTCTCCTTTTTTTTGCTTTTGTATCTTTTAATATCTCCCACCGCTAAAGGAAACAAATGATTGAAGTGACTCCAGTAGTATCCTCGGCTCACCTGTAACATTTTCCCACGATTATTTGCATACAGACAATCTCTTTTTCTGATGGGATGCGATTGGTGGAGAAGGGTCAGTGATGTCATACCGGAAATGAAAAACCGGAAATGACGTCAAAATGTTTTGCCCAAATATGGGGAGTTGTCAATAAAAATAATTGAATTAAAACATCACCATGACAACCACAAGTGAAATTGAAAAACAGATTTTAATGAAAAAAAAGGATCACTTAGTTACAAGCGGGAACGTGTGCCTGGACCCGAGTGGTCAGGGGCGTCCCATTTGACAAAGCGTCCAAAGTCCAAATAGTGATGTACAGGTCAACGGTCTTCCATGACAGAAAAGTTCAAAGTCCAGACAGGAGCATGTGTGTTTTCATGAAAAACTCAAATAGGTTTTCATTTGTGGAATGACGTGGCTTTTTGTGTGACGAAGGAAACAGAATGTTTTTTTGTTAGGTTCATACGGGTCTTTGAGTTCTCCACAGAATCCTGTTTTGCATTTGTAACCATCGTAACGTGCACCGAACCAAAGGTCATTGTCTTTCCATACTTGCTTTATTTCTCTAGCAAAAATTCGTCTTTTTTCCATGATTCATTGTACCTGTAGTCCAATACGACGATGGGAATGATTTTCCGACAGTGAGGGCAAGTTTATTAGTGCTTCGCACTATTTCGTGCTACACTCGTTAAATAAAGTTTTTATTATTATTATTATTATTATTATTATTATTATTATTATTAAGAGATGGTGTGACGTGCATTTTTCCATTGGTTGACACATTGCTGATGGCATGGTTGACGGCAGCATCCCAATATGGTTTGACTTGTCAGTGGTTCCAAACAAATCACGCACTCCACTTTTTCTTGATCTGTCGTGAAGATTCTTCCTTGCTTGCTTGCTTGCTTGCTTGCTTGGAGTGAAGAATGAAATGGGAATGGCGAGTTGTGTGGTTTTATAGAGAAAAAAGGGTCACGTGCCACGGGTTGGAAAACCGATGATAGATGAGTCACGCAAACCTGAAGAAATAACTGATGAGAGGGGCTATCCCCTCCCCCTTATTTGTTTTTTACCGATCATTCTTTTAGATCCTCTTGGTATTTAAAAAAACAGTAAATGGGTGGGGTACCCCCTCCCCTATTTGTTTTTTACCCATCATCCTTTTAGATCCTCTTGGTATAAAAAAAAGTATATCGGTGGGGGTACCCCCTCCCCCTATCCATTTCCCATCATCCTTTGCGATCCACCTGGTATAAAATCCTCAGCATGTGAAGCGGGGCTTTACTCTCAGCTTTAGTCCGTTCTCAAGATGACAGAAGAGAAGAGAAGAGAGGTTTTAGACGATCTGAACAGTTTTATAAATGTCCATGACGACGAGACCTTGAATGAGGCGGTGAACGAGGAAAGAACGCAACTGGAGAGAACGGAGGTAGAGGATGAAAGGGTACAAAGAGACTCCCTCATGGAGTTAATGGAAATGAAACGGAAACAACGGGAGCTAAGAAAAAGGTACCGCGAGAAACACCCTGAGGTCATACGTGACCAAAACAGGAGATACAGGCAAAAGAATCCGGAGAAATTGACCGAGATTAAATGGAAAAAGAATCGCAAGGCACACCCTGAGGGAGGCAGCAGGCATCAAAAAACAGCGATTCGACGTGCTGAAGAAGAAACGCCCCCTGAGGGAGTCCACAATTATTAAAGGTCAAAGGCAGGCGAATGCCCAGTGCTACAACAACATCAAACGAGAGCAGGAGGCACAGTCATCATGTTGAAGGAACACTTTACTTACGCGTTACGCTTTTTGTTGATTCATTTGGCTGAAGAACATCAACAAAAAACGGCTTTGTCTCAGTTAAATTCTTCCTCTGATAACGAGAAAGTGATAAGCTTTTTGAAGTAGCAAATCCTGTTTTGTTGATGCTTTGGTTGCAGTTATAAAGATAGAAGCCAAACAAGAAAAACAGTTTTGACCTTTGGAGACTGCACAATGAAGAAGCAAAAAAAACAGAAGCAAAAATCTTTCGCACACCTACGCACATGCTTTTCTGTCACCTGAAGTATATTTAAAATTTTAAATTGAAACCCGTTTATTCACGATAGGTTGTGTGATAATATATCAATTTACGTAATTAAAGGGTTTCCTGTTTGCCCGAAAAAGACACACCCCACGTTAATTAAATAAAACTATCAAAAACAAGGGGGGTCAAGTTTATTCCCACGCCAGTGACAAACGAAAGTCACTTAAGATCACAACTTTTAAACGATTTCAAAGCGTTTGCTAGGCGAATGCGCCTTCAGTACATGTTTCACGGCCCACCCTTTCCACGTAAAATCCAACTGGGAGCCGCCAACTCAACCATCGGTTGCGCTAGAAACGTATTTAGAAGAGATTAAATCTCAACTAGCGGAGGTCAAAATACTTAAGCCAAAAAACAATTTGCCTTACAAAGAACGTCAAGCAATTAAGGAGCTAAAACAAACACAAATATCAACGTTAAAAAGGTAGACAAAGGGACCACAACTGTTATCATGAATAAAGAAGACAAAATGCGAGGGGGGCAGGTACTACTAGACCAAATGGAAAACTACGAGTCCCTAGCATTACCCACGGTAACAGAAACGTCTCAGAGAGTCAAGGAATTAATCAAAGCCTCTACCATGGTAGCCATATTGATGAAATGACAAAAAAAAAATGACTATCCCTAACAACATATCCGCCACGACTTCCAGTTTTCTATACCCCTTCAAAGATTCACAAACCAAACCCAGTCGGGAGACCGATTATATCCGGCTGTGATAGCCCAACGGAACGTATCTCATCATTTGTTGACTACCTCCTTCAGCCTATTGCTAAAGTACACAAATAATATCTTAAAGACATAACAGATTTCTTTAACTTTATAGAGAAAACAAAGGTCGAAAAGACACAATGCTTGTGTCCCTGGACGTTGCTAGCCTATATACTAACATCCCACAGGAGGAAGGAATCACTATTGTATGTAAAACATATGAAACATTCCACCTAAACAAACCTCCTGTACCTACACTCTACCTCAGAGATATGCTCAGGCTCATCTTAAAAGAAAACTCTTTCCATTTTAACGGAAAAAAATTTCTTCAAACACACGGTACCGCAATGGGCACAAAAATGGCAGTATCTTTTGCCAACATTTTCATGGCCGCGGTCGAAAGAGAAATTATTGAGCGCAGTTCTAAAAAGCCGCTCGTTTGGAAAAGATACATCGATGATGTCTTTTCTCTATGGAACTTAAACAAAGAGGAAATAACCGCGTTCATAGAGCTAGCAAATAACTATCACCCGACCACAAAATTCACGGCTGAAATTTCAGATACAGAAATAACTTTCCTGGATGCAAGCGTATACAAGGACGAAAGATTTAAGGAAGAATCTATTCTCGACGTCCGCACGCACTTCAAACCGACAGAAACTTTCCAATACACGCACTTTACATCCCGCCACCCTCCAGGTGTCAGGAAAGGCTTTATCAAAGGCGAAGCATTGCGTCTTCTGAGAACCAATTCTTCAAAAGCTGGTACTTTTAAACAAAACATTACACAATTCAAGCGTAGATTACGCGACAGAGGTTACCCAGATAACCGCTTAGATAGGTAGATAGATAGATAGATAGATAGATAGATAGATAGATAGATAGATAGATAGATAGATAGATAGATAGATAGATAGAATCTTTTATTTACCCACGGAATTTCATCAAATTAAAATATACAACATATTAAAATTTGTTTTACATAAAATCCGTACACGATATTATCTCAGTAAAACTAATTACAGTTAATTAAATAATTACAATATACTGCGATATAAGATGGATGGATGGATGGATGGATGGATGGATGGATGGAATCTTTTATTTATACACGAAATCTTATCAAATTTAAACATACAGGTTTAAATTTGGTTTCCATAAAATCCGTGAATTAACTAATTAATACAATACTTTAAAATATGTACTTAAACTTAACAATTTACAAGGCGATCTTTAACTAATTACTTTACAAGTGCCGGTAGTAAGCCTCTTTTAAACTTTTCCAAAGACCTTTCTTCTTTGAGGTAGCGAGGGAGAGCATTCCAGACCTTGACGCCACTGAAAGCAAAACTATTCTTATAGTAATTTGTTCTGCATTTGGGCAGTTCTAGGTCGTAATTAGAAGATCTCAGACCATAATTGTTTAAGGCGTTATTAGAAGTGAACATTTCGGTAAGGTATGGAGGTGCCAGGCTGTTAACGATTTTAAACATCATAATGGCCTTGTGAAATTGTCTCATGGAATTTAACTGAGTCCAGCCTAATTCCTCAAAAACTTCTCCAGAAGGCTTACTATAAGCAGCACCAGTAACAATACGAGCCGCCCTATTTTGAAGCCTTTGAAGACTATTACTTAATGTGTAGATAGATAGATAGATAGATGGATGGATGGATGGAATGGATGGAATCTTTTATTTATACACGAAATCTTATCAAATTTAAACATACAGGTTTAAATATGGTTTCCATAAAATCCGTGAATTAACTAATTAATACAATACTTTAAAATATGTACTAAACTTAACAATTTACAAGGCGATCTTTAACTAATTACTTTACAAGTACCGGTAGTAAGCCTCTTTTAAACTTTTCCAAAGACCTTTCTTCTTTGAGGTAGCGAGGGAGAGCATTCCAGACCTTGACGCCACTGAAAGCAAAACTATTCTTATAGTAATTTGTTCTGCATTTGGGCAGTTCTAGGTCGTAATTAGAAGATCTCAGATCATAATTGTTTAAGGCGTTATTAGAAGTGAACATTTCGGTAAGGTATGGAGGTGCCAGGCCGTTAACGATCTTAAACATCATAATGGCCTTGTGAAATTGTCTCATGGAATTTAACTGAGTCCAGCCTAATTCCTCAAAAACTTCTCTAGAAGGCTTACTATAAGCAGCACCAGTAACAATACGAGCCGCCCTATTTTGAAGCCTTTGAAGACTATTACTTAATGTGTCACCTATTGAGTCCCAGACAAGGACAACAATAACTGAAATAAGGCTCAATAATTGACCTATATAAAGTATCGATGTTCTCACTATTTAGAAAAGGTTTAACCTTTTTCAGTATTCGTAAGTTGGAGGACACTTTTTGCTTTACACTTTGCAAGTGACCTTCCCATGTCAGGTTCTTATCAATATTGACACCTAGGCATTTAGTGGACTCTACTTGCCTAACATCCGTATTAGACAAGGAAAGTTCTATGTTACCGTCAAGAGCGGCAATTGTTTGTCTAGACCCTATTAACATAAAATCTGTCTTTAACAAATTAAGAGTAAGTTTGTTGACATTAAGCCAGGCGGCAATTTCATTAAGATCATTACTCATTTTATTTTGCAAAACAGGCAGACTGCAACTTGTGAAAGTTAAGTTTGTGTCGTCGGCGAGCAATCTCGCTGTTCCGTACCCTAAGCATTTTGGCATATCATTAACGTAAATAAAAAACAACAGAGGTCCTAAAATGGACCCTTGAGGTACCCCACAGGAGATTGTCTTAGTAGAAGAGACGACGCCGTTAACACAACACACTTGCTGTCTGTCTGCAAGATAAGACTGAAACCAATGTAGAGTAATACCTTCAAAACCGTAAAATTCTAATTTCTTAAGAAGAATCTTGTGGTCAACGGTATCGAAGGCCTTTTTTAGGTCTAGAAATAAGACGCCATTAACCATGCCCCTATCTATATTGAAACACCAATCATTCGTCATGTCAAGTAGGGCAGATACGGTTGAGTGGAGCGACCTGAACCCCGATTGGCGAGAATGAAGCAATTTATTATTACTAAGGTGACGGTAAATTTGTTCGAAGAGAATTCTTTCAAAAACACGAGCAATGCTTGGTAAAACCGATATAGGTCTATAGTTATTGGCATCGCATTTCTCGCCGGACTTAAAGAGCGGACAGACCTTTGCAACCTTCCAATCGCTAGGAAATTCACCAGTTAAAAAGATCAGTTAAGCTCTTGTAAATAACAGGTGCGGCTAATTTCAAAATTTTTTTTGAAATTTTGTCAAGGCCAGTAGCTTTCGCAATTTTGACTGAACTTAATAACTTTAAGACCTTGGAGGGGCTGATATTTTTAAACTGAAAACTCGCAGAATGTTTTGTAAGGTAATCTTCTGGCTTTTTGTTGATTTGATCAGATGGAATTTCAGAAGCAAGTCTCGGACCCATTGTCGTGAAGTGGCAATTTAAGAAGTCTGCAATCTCCTCAGGTCTTGTTAGAGTCGCCGAATCTGTCCTTAGCTCACTAACCATTATACTGTCAGACTGCTTTCCCATTAAATCATTCAGAATTTTCCAGGTTACCCTCTGATAACCTGAAGCCTCTTCGATTTGCTTTTTATAAAAACATTTTTTCGCATGCCTAATCTCCTTATTTGCCAAATTCCTTTGTTGTCTGTATGCTGCCCAGTCCTCTGGGGAGTAGCTTTTTGAAGCGTTTTTCTTCAGCCAATCACGCTTAAACATAACTTGTTTAACGTTAGAATTTAGCCAAGGAGACGGTTTATTACGAATTTTGACAATACGGCAAGGCATATGTTTGTCGACCACACCAATAAATACTTCTTTCCACGCAGACCAGGCGTCATTGACATTTTGAAAATTGGCAATTAATGGCCACGTTGAATTAATCAAGTCGCTTTTAAATTTGCTTTCATTAAAATGTCTAAAATTTCTTGTCTCGATTAACCGTGTGATCGTTCCTTCTTTCATTTCGCCGTTGATTTTGTTGTTTTCGCCGACCCTTTCGCTTTACACGAGTACATCCAGCGTCATCATCCTTCGCTGCTACCTGCTCTTCTTGTTGAGTAGTACGTTCGCGAGAAGAATCATGAATATGATTAAAATCTTCCTTTAGCAACCTTAGCGCCGTCAGGAGGCTGTCCCTCTCTTCTTCGAGAACCTTAATTTTATCAAGCAGATCTTGATACGAAGGAGCCATGTTGTTATCAGCAACCTTGGCTTTTAAGATGGCAAACTCTTTTGATAAATCAGCAATAGCAGCCGTGTTATGTTTGCAGTTTAGACAACATTGTTTATAGGTACTATTAGGTGGCACCTCAACCAACACGTTTGAATCATTATCCCGCGGCAATATGGATAGATAGATAGATAGATAGATAGATAGATAGATAGATAGATAGATAGATAGGTTTATTAGAAACAATTAAATGGCAGCCAGCAGGCTGAATTGCATAATTATTTACAATATTAGACAAGACTCTCTCAGAAGTTAAATTTAGTGAAAGAATGTCGGCGCTACAGAATAAACAAAACGGGCAAAAGAGTTTTACCGTTTGTAACAGAGTACCGCTCTTCTGTACCTAATCTTAAGAACATCCTTATGAGCAAATGGCATTTAATAGCAAATCAGCCATTGCTAAGAAATACCTTTAAAGACTCCCCTACTTTCATACAGAAAAGTTTATCCATCTTGACCAAGAGGAGTCGTGTTTGGCCTGTCAATTTTGTACTCGTTAAGAGTCGAACGGGAATGCAATTGGACTTTGCAGAAGACACGGTTGACCTTCTTTGGCTAGACAATAGCAACTCTGAGGACTCCCTCGTGTTTAAAGAAGCTTACATGGGACAACAAAAATTCGCCTTATGTCATTGTTGACCGAGTGAACACTAACATCACCATGGATGCGTCTGGTGCAAAACTTTACAATCTTCCTCAAACGGAAGCGTAGAAAGCGACAACGAGAGCTCCTCTGATGATGAGGACAGCGACGGTCTTCCCCAACGCACGCCTTACAGCACAAGGACGGGACGATCTGCTACACGAATCAGGCTGTATTAGTGACATTGATGGAACCTTAGTAGTAAAGGGCGCCCAGATGGCCCCCATACTGGCTTCTGATTGGTTCTCGTGGTTGCTAACCGGAAGTGCAACCGCTGACCGTGGGTTGCTAAGGGGATCGCGGGCTCAAAACCGCTGACCAGGGGTAAAAAGGGATCGTGGGCTCATGCAACCGAAAGTCACGTGATTTGGAAGGGGAAACCGCTGAGTAGTTGGAAAAAGGGATGGCGGGCTCAAGGGGAAGTAAAAACCGCGGAGAAAACGCAAAAGTCCAAAGTCCAACTGGGGCAGCGGGGGTGATCCTTGAGTCAAAGAAAAAGACGCGTTGATGTTGGTAAAAAATAGTTTTTAATGGAAGACATGTTTTCAACAAGTCATTGAATGAGGAACCAAGGCTCCTGGCGATAATCCATGGCATGCTGATGATGAGAGTTCCATTCGACCGGAAACCAAGACCGGATGGTACAAAACCAAGAAAGGAAAAGATGAGTGCAAGGTATTGGAGGATGGGACGACTCCCAAGTCGACTATCAAGCAAGCAGCCACAGATGGAGTGTTACTTTATGGGGATGTTTCCGGTTGCCGTCAATCCTTTTGATGAACGTCAAGGTGACTGCATGGCCTTTGACCCAGACGGTGCGGGACCCAACTTGCCGGGGCAGATACTCAAGAAGATGACTTGCCGAAATGATGAGTGTTCCATTTTGATGAGTGTTCCATTTTTGATGAGTTCCTTTTGATAATATGAGTGTTCCTATTTTAATATGAGTGTTCCATTTTGATGAGTGTTCCATTTTGATAATATGAGTGTTCCTATTTTTATTATGTGTTCCATTTTGATGAATTCCTTTTGACAATATGGGTATTCCTATGAGTTCCTTTTTGATATGAATGTTCCTATTTAATGAGTTCCATTTTGATAATATGAGGGTTCCATTTTGATGAGTATTCCATTTTGATGAGTATTCCTTTTGATAATATGAGTTCCTATTCCACTATGAGTGTTTGTCTTTGTAGTGATAGAGTTAGCACGTCTAAGGTGATTTTACCAGAGAACTGGGCAAGGAGGACCCCATCGTGGAATTTGTGGACGGGTACTAAGCCAGCAAAAAGCAAGCAAGGAAGCATGCATGCATGCCACACGTACAGAGTTGCGATGACACTACTCTCGACTGCTACTAAGAAGAGGCAATACTAATGACTTGGCGTATTCTTAGGAAAGGAGTCCCTTGTATCCATAGGGGTAGGTTTGGAAACTGATGGGATCGACGACTCTCTTGTCGTACACGAGTTGGTACCATTTGTACTCGGGGAAGGTGTAGAGCTGATAGGTTTTGGGATTCCGGACAATCTGGTGGGTTTTGACGACTTGGGTCTGACACGGGTGCTTTTGAGGCTTCTGGATTTCGTCGAGGACGTTCTGTCGCATGACGTTGTAATTCAATTGACTCTTGCCTTCGCTGTTGAGGCGGAACCCCCGCACCTTGCATTCCACGTGACCAAGTTTGGTTTGGTAGCCATAGTTCTTGGGACCCGCCGAGACAAATTCCGTAATGTAGTCTTCGGGGTCTAATTCACTCGTAAACTCGCCGAGGTAATTACCCAAGGTCGGGTTGGGTTGCCCCTCGTCTTGCAGGAAGATGATGGAGTCCGTGTCGTAGTACAACACCCGTTCCCCCAATTGTTCCAGGGCGGCATAGAGTCGGAGCCGGGCCCAACAGGTGGTGAAACAGGCGACGAAGATGTTAAGGTTGGGTGACACGGGGATGTCCTCTTCTTGATGTTGGTAATGGACCTCCACCAAATGGTTGTTTACAACGGAGACGTGTCGTACGTCCAGAGTATCCGTATCCAAGAAACGGTGGAAAGCTTGAGGATCATCAAAGGTTTGGAGTTGGGTTTTGTTGAGGCGTTGTCCAAATTTACCCCACATGGAATTGAGCATCATTTTGGCCAGGGTGCGGAGCCCTTTATTCACCTCGATTTTGTCGTACTCCAACTGGATGCCTTCCTGCTCGAAGTACGTTTGGATGTAGGCCTGTTTTTCTTCTTCGGTGTTGACTCCTTGGGGCCACCCACTGGCTTCTTGTTTGATTTTCAACCAGGTGTTGACGTAGTCTTTGAACAGTCCCTCACAGGTCTCGTCAAAATGCCAGACCTCGTAGATGTACTGGACTTGGTATCCGAGCTCGACGGCTTTGGCCAATTCCGGGCTGCACCATGTCCCCGTTAGGATACGTTCCTCGTCCGTATGGTCGCATTCGGCGGATCTTTCCCAGGGACGTTTGGGCATTTCGTTTTGCACACACGTTGCACAGAGGGGAAACAGGAGTTTGCCGTCATGGCGGTAAGGTAGGACAGGATGGTACAGTTCACGCGGAGGCAAGATTTGACATTGGATGAGACCAAAGTACTGGTGGATGTCGGTGTGACCCGGGGTGGAGATGAATGAAGGATGCCCTTTAGGGTAGACACAGGTTTTGTTGACCCATGGGTACAAAGAGGTGACATCGATGTAATGGATCTTTTGACGGGGGGTGACATGATGGTACAACTTGACGGCATTGGTACGCCCTCCACAGAACGCGTCGCGTGGATTCAAGGGTGTTGTGAATTGAAGCTGGGCCACAAACGTACGGATATCAGAGGAGGTGTCTTTGAGACGAGCCCATTCACATTCCCACATTTGGACTACCGTGTACCCTTGCTCTTTTAACCGTTGGATCTTTTGTTGGGTGGTCTCGTAGACATCTTGCATGGTCCGATCAAAGTGGCGTACATGGATTTCGTGGCGGTTTGGATAACAGGTTGGGCATCCATGGGTAAAACACCCTTGAAATTCGTACACGGTCCGGGTGTCGTGGCGGTACCCATCCACGAAGCCAACGGTCGGGATGCAAACTTCGCTGGCATTGCCAACATGTTGAACGTTCTGTTCTTGGCTACACCAGGTGAGCCATTCCATGGCTTCTCGGGATTGGTTGATGGAGTTGCGCCAACCACGGACGGGTTCACTGGCGATGCTGTTAGGGATCATACGGTTCATGCGTAAATCCCGGTTGCAGGCAGAAGCAATGGTGATATGCTCAAAAGGGTTGAAGCCCGTCAGGGTTTCAAACAAGCGTTTGAACGTCAGACAACCTTGTTTCAAGAGGCGTACATCCGATTGGCAGTACTCGATCAGTTCTTTTTGGAAGTCAAAGACTTTGTCGCGTTGCTGTTGATGCCACGTTTCCAAGGCGTGCTTGCCTTCGGGAGACAGGGTTTCAGGCATGTAGTAATCGAGGGCTGGGACGGGTCCCACGTACGTTTGGTGGTCGGGGTGGTTGAACTTGTGCGGGAAGTACCCTTTGCAGAGTTCTGTCAAGCCAAAGGTTTTGGGAAAGGCGGACAAAGGCATCTGGAAAAAACTCAATGAATCGATGAAACGAAGGCGATCGTGTTTGACTTCCAAGAGTTTACACCCGTTCCGGAGCTGCTCGACGATTCGGTTGTCGCCATAGTATTGATGAAGGACAAAATAGCCGTCATATCCTTGGAAGTTATGAGCGAGGACATTGACTTGTCTTGTGTCATTGAGTGTTAAGGTATCTAACCATTCCAGAAAATCTCGGACGCAATGGTTGCCGGGGAAACACATGGGTTGATCGTCGTCTTCGGTTTCGGCCACGACGAGATTGGCGATGTGTTGTTCCTGGGGTTGCATGGCTTCAATATCAAAAAACACATGCAAAGGGGGCAGCTCGTCGTCCTCCGGGGCGGTTTCAGACTCGGTGGTTCCTCGTTTCCTTTTTCTTTTCTTGTTGGCTTGAGGTTTGGGGGCTGTTTGAATAAAACAACGATGAGTTTCCCCGTCCACGTACTCGTGGCAGGAGGGACATTCGATTGACCAACATTGATGTTTTTCAATCTGGTCTAATCCAACGTTCTGTTTACGACAGGCTGGACAGCGACGACGTTGAGAACAGATGGTGGACTGGGGGTTGCTGGCGGGTTTGCCGGTCGAATCCTTGACGAGATGCATTTGGAAACACGTGTCTCCGAAAAAGTCCCGATGACATTGTTGGCAACGTCGGGTGGCTTTCTGGCCTCGAGGATAGGCTGCCTGGAAATCAGGACACTCTTTTTGACGACAGGCCCCGCATTGCCTTTTCTTGTGGCAACGATGGTGATCTTCATGGTCATAGGGTTTCCAACAATGGGCACAGACGTAACTGGACCCGAAAAAGCCCGGTAATCGAGTGATGACGTCGTAATGGCCTTGGTGATGCAACAGGATCAATTGTTTGTCTTGAGGGCCTCCAAAAGTCGTGATGTGAAAAGACCGGGCGGCATCCACCAACAGGATCTGGTAACCGGTCAGGGACGGGGCTTTGCTGAAGGCCGTCAACGCCTCGTAGCCGCAAGGACCCAACGGCACCTTGGCTTCATGATGGAGGTCCAGAGCCAGGGTTCGCTGGAGGGATTTTCCTTGGCGAATGCTTTTGTGTTGTGGGTGTTGGTCCACTCTGGCTTTGGCGACCACAAGGGCTCGAGCACAACAGAGTTCATCTTTATTGTTAATTCGGATGATCGATTTGGAGTTCCTGGTTAACATGGCCATGGTTGGGTGGCCGGGTTTGCCACGACGGGGTTTGCCGGTGCCTTGAGGCGCATGATGAACTTGCGTAATGGACAATTGAAAGGAATCGTCCATTTCAAATTGTTCGTTGCTGTTCAAGGCTTGAGCCAAGCGATCGAAGAGGGCTGCCACACGGTCTCCGCCTTCACGCCATTCACCCGCGCGTAATCCCCAGCCCTGGAAATTGTTGTGGAGCCTATCGGATCCGATGGTAAAGTAAAGGCGATCTAGATCGTGGAGGTCAGGGGTGGTGGTTAACACTTGATTCACCGCTCGACGTAAACCCTCTTGGAGAGCTTCCGTGATGTTTTGATCTGGAATCAAGTTCCCCCTTTGACGTAACCGGGTATTGAAATGGCGTTCACGCACTCCCATTCGACGACTCGTCCGATCGACAAAGGGTTGGAGTTCAAAGTCAAAGGTCCCGATCGAGGTATCCAGCCCTCCTGCCCCACTTTGTTGAAGGAGACGAGTTTGAAAGGCATGTTGTCGTTCCAAATGGTCCAACATGTCATGATAGTCTGCTTCATCATCATCACTAGACAGCTGTAGTCCGAGTAATTGGAGGGCCTCGTGTTCTGGCGGAGAGGCCATGATCAGATGAACTCGCTGGCGGTCGGGGCTCTGTTTTTATAGAGAAAAAAGGGTCACGTGAATAAGAGCATGAACCAATCACAAGCAGGCCCCACGGGGCCTCTGGGAGAGGTGGGACGGGGTGGGGGGACCCCCCTCCCCCCCTCCCTAGTGGAGGTCCATGGGGCATCACGGGAACGAATAAGACACTATAAAAGAAATCGAACCTCCGGCTGAGCCATCTCAAAATGGAGGTTGCTCAAGACAAACTGTTGGAAGAGTTTGAAGATTTCGAGGAGGATTTAGAAGTGGAAGCAATTTTAGAGAAAGTCAAGGCGGAGTTGGTGCTCGACTCAAGTGTCACAGCCTTTGGAGTAAAGTTAAAGCAGAGGGAGGAGCTCAAACAGGCAGCTCAGGCAACCCGGACAGCACGAGCCACCCGCTTCCCGGTTGGATTTCTGTTGTGATTACTGGAGGTACCAATTTAAACGCCCTCTCACACCTCCGCCAGTACCGCCACCCTCTCCCGATGTGGTCCGAAAGAGAGTTGCGCCCCCGCAGAGCCCCCGTCAAGTACCAAGAAAGCGACGACGCTGACGACCCCAAACGCCCCCACCAGCACCGCCGTCCTCTCCCGATGTCGACCGAAAGAGAGTTGCGCCCCCGCAGAGCCCCCGTGAAGTACCAAGAAAGCGACGACGCTGACGACCCCGAACGGACAGCCCTCCGAGCGGCCCAAAGAGCCCGGCGGGCGGAGACCGGCAGGCGCTACCGGGCAACGCATCGAGCCCAGCGGGCGGAGATCCAAAAGCGTTACCGGGCAAGGCATCGAGAGCGCTTGTTGGAGGCCCAAAAGCGTTACAGAGAACAACATCGAGACCTCATAAGGGAGGAAAACAGTCGCTACTGGAAAGCCAATCAGGAACGGCTCCTGGCGCGTCAGCAACGATATCGGGAGAGCCATCGAGAGGAGTTGAGGGAGAAACAGAGGCAGCGTGATGCCCGTCGTCGGGAGCTGTTGAGGGAGCAAAACAGGATTCGTCGAGCCCGTTTTCGGGCGAAAGAGAGAATGAAGAAGAAGTTGATGACGTTAACCATCCCCCTGACGGATTGTCGGAAATCCGTGTCTGTGACGGCGTATGTGAAAGCCTTTTGTGACTCGCTGGACTCTGTGGATACGAACGTACCGCCCGCGGAGTCCTTTCTTCAACTTCTTGAGGAGGAGGAGTGTCCTACGCGACTTGATTTGGATTCGGGGACTATGCAAGTCAGCGAACCCTCTGACTGTAACGATCTTTCATTTTTGCAGGATTTATTGTCACCCGACGAGTGGGAGCAGGTCATGGACGATGTGCAGGATTTTGATGTGGAGGCCTTCGTTGATGATTGGTTGGAGGACATGACGTCATCCGACGAGGGCGTCGATTTGATGTATGATTTAGTGTCTTAACCCTCGTCTCCGTAATTTGGCAGAACATGCAATCGTTTTCCGTAATTTGGCAGAACATTCAAGCGTTTCCGTATTTGGCAGAACATTCAATCGTGACATTGTGGTAGAACGTTTGGAGGAATCAAAGAGACAGTGATTGACATTTTCATTTTTTATTTTTCAACATGTAACTGGGGGTGTCATTAAAGTTTTTACAATTTTAAACGTTTCTTGGCTTGCATGATTTTTTTGACCACTCGTTCCGTCTTGGCTTTCTTGCCGGGTAAGCGATCAATGGCTTGGATCATCTTGGTATCGGCTTTCCATTTGTCTTGCAAATTCTTGGCACGGCTGTAATCAATGTCGTGTTGTTTCGCAATTTGGTCCAAGCGATTGATGCCGGGATCCCCCCGTTTCAAACGTTTGGCTAAATGGGTGCCAGGGCCCATGTACTGATAGCCGGGCCAATGAAATTCTTTGCCGGTTTTGGCAATCCATTTTTGGACATCCAAGGCCCCTCCTCGTTGGGGGCGTTTCCTTTTGATACCCCTTCTCCTCCTCCTCTGGGTGGGCATGTTTATTCAGTGTCGTAATCCAATCGACGTCGTAACTTTTTGCCACGGGCCCAATCTTCCCAACCGGGTAAAGGTTTCAATCGTTCCACTTCTCGGGCAGGTCCTTTGCCTTTGCCTTTGCCTTTTGCCTTTGCCTTTGCCCAAGGACTCTCGGCTAACTTTTTTTCCAAGGTCTTGCGCTGTTCTCGAATGGCTTCTAAACGCGACCGTATATCCCCTCGACTGGTGGATGGGGCCTCTTTCTTGAGAATGGGAATCTTACTGGTGGTGGCTGCTCCTTTGCCTTTCTTGGTGGCAGGGGTAATGGGTGGTTTGGGGCTCGACGGGCTCCCTTTTATCATGCGCTTCAACCATTGTTCCACGGGGTCGGTCACCAAATCCCCGGCTTCTTCCTCGCCTTCTTCGCCTGGCGGGCCACCCGGTGCACCCACTCCACGCCTCCGGGAAATTGACGAATGCGTTTAGTTAACTTGGTTAATTCTTGACTCAACGGTTTGGTTTGAGCATTGACCAGGGCTGGGGGCAATTGGGGATTGGCTAACAACACATGTTTTTGGGCGGCGAGCGTGGCGGCTTTGTTCAACAAGGCATTTTCGGTGAGTTCTCCTTTGTAATATTGAATGAGTTGTTCCAAGTCCTTGTGGGGAATCATGTAGACCTCGTCCATGGGGGTTGACTACACTCGGAGCAAAGTTCTCCGTCTTCCACGGTACGACAGCTCTCACAAAGACGGGACTTTAAGATATGTTGGTACTCTCGATACAACAGGTGATATTTATGCTTCCAATAAGAACACTCGTCTTTCCACTGGTCGGTGGCCCGATTGGCCTCTTGTAACAGAGCCATCCAGGTAGGGAGCGTTAACGAAGACATTGACATAACACGTGATGGAGTCCTTGAAATAAGCCGCGTCCTTTTTGTTGGACTAACCACGCACGACGCTTTTTGACGGAATGTCGACGACGTCCCAAATCACGTAGCATCTTTTTATAGGGTTGAAGTTTAGCCAGCATGGGGGGTGTGACGGGAATCTTGTTTTTTAAGAAGTTCAAGACCAATTCACTCACAGCATTGATTTGATCGGCATTGGCATGTTGTAACAACTCTTGACGTTTGGAACCATTGGCTTCTTGTAACATGGACCGTAAAAACGGGAATTGACGGCGAAGACGTTGCATCTTTTACCGATGACGGCGACGATACCGTTGTTTGGCTTTTTGGATCGTGCGTTTTATACGTTTATCCGTTTCCAAGGCCACGGCTTTCCCTAATCCCGTCAGGGCGGGGACCAATAGATTTAAAAAACCGCCTCGTTGACGACGTCGTCGTCGTCGTCTTCTCCTCAAGGATACCATGAGTGCGACAAGACACGTTGAAGGGCTTTGTTTTGTTTGATGAGGTCTTGCGTCTCTTTATAGCCTTGACGGGTATTGCGTTTCAAATCGGACCACCAGCCCCCGCCTTGTTGTCGTGTTCTTCTTCTCCTCCTTTTTCTGCGTCGTCGTCTTCGTTGGACGGCCATGGTTCTAAGAGTGTGGGACTGGGAGGGAGTGGCTTTTTATTGATCCAATAGTCTTTGGGTCTCAAGGGACGAGGGCATCCGTCCACATAGCATAGGGCCTCCACGGGTTGGTACACAAAATGACCATGGTACTCTTGCACACATCGTTTGGGTAAGGGAGGGGTGAAATCCACAATGGTATCATCCAAGGTTTGCATCTTGATTAAAAATCCTTCCAGGTCCTCCAAGGGAACACCCCGCCCATAGGTTTTCAATTCGGTCAAGGCTTTGGCATAGGTGGTAAACGCAAACCGACTCATGGTCACTTTAAATCGGTATTGTTTAAAATCATTCCATCCTTTGACCACCGTGCCCACGGCCGCCAAACAGGCTACCAACGTGCTGTTGTCCAACAGGGGGCCAGCAATCATGCCGGCGGCCATCAGGAGTAACGCCAGGCCATTAAACAAGGCATTGATACACTTGTAATGATTCAACATTTTGCGATAACACCACCATTGTTGATGGTAAAAGGCATACAACGAATCCATACGTTGTAACAATTCGGGTGGCAAGGGGATGCCAGGACGTCGGGATCCATTCAATAACGACACGACGGTTTTCATCCTCACGGCGAAACCCGGGACGAAGAGGTTTGTACACTAGGTCGTCCTCCCTGTTTATAACTGGTCACAATGCTATTGGTCATGGTCACATTAGCAATTTCCCGTCCTTGGGCCAATTGTTCTTGATCTTGTAACAGCATGCGTAAACGTCGTTGTAAATCTGCTTGACGCAAGGTACGTGGTGGGGGACTCCCAGACGTCCAAGATCCTCGAAAGCTAGCTGGATTGGAGGCAGGTGTCAAAGGCGACGTGGGGGTATTTCGTCGTCGTCCTCGTATGCGTCTCGGTCGTCGTCCACGACGACGACCACCCCCACCACCACCACCTCCTCCACCGCCACCACCACCACCACCACCAGCACCACCAGCACCTCCGCCGCCACCACCACCGGCACCACCAGCACCACCACCACCAGCACCACCACCACCAGCACCACCACCACCAGCACCACCACCACCAGCACCACCACCACCAGCACCACCACCAGCACCACCGGCACCTCCGCCACCGGCACCACCAGCACCACCACCACGTCCAGCACCCCCACCACCATCACCACGTCCACCGCCACGTCCACCACGTCCGCAACCACGGCCGCCACCATTACCCCCAGCACCCACGGCTGTTCGAGCACCCGCCGCCGCCAAGGGTACGCTAGGAGGAGTCGCAGGAGTTCGAGCCCCAGAAGACTCCGTGGTGGTGTGTATGCTACGAAAGGATTGACTTCCTGGACTTCCTACCCCAGCGGGGGAAGAGGTCTGTACAGGGGGTGGACCATCCAGATCGGGCCAGCCGGCAACTGTACGGGGGGAGGGTAGACTTCTCAAAAACTGACTGAGAACATCGGGGTGCATTTCCTCCATGGCAACGTCGACAAGGCCTTCGTCTCCCGTGAAAAAAAGTTGTTGCATCGCCCCTGGGGACATTTGATTACTGGTGGTCGCCCCGACCCCGGCCGGGGCCACGGTATCGTACGCTTGCGGAGGTTGACGGTCATCCTCATCGGCCATGCTCACTCTTTTTTTCCGGTTCCAAAGGGGTGTCGTGCCTTTATAGACGTTTTTGATAGGTGCGCGTCCATCCTTCGTCTTTTAACAGGTGACTCAATAACCGTTGTTGATCGGAGGAGGCGGGGTGTAAATCTAACATCAAATAGCCATAAGGGCGCGTGGTGGCCTGATGAAACGTCTCCAATGTGTCTTTCCAAGTGGCAGGAAACGATTGCAGCATCACGTTGCGTACCCCCAATTGATCCCGGGGATTCTTGAACGCCACAATGTAATGAGCATTGCGGGAAATACTTTTGGCATATCGCCCCACGGGAAACATGTCTTGGCACAGGTACAGCACCGTCACCCCTTGATGATGCGAATGTTTGGTGAATAAATCCAACACGCGTTTATCGTGACTCCCTTCATCCATTAAATCATCCAAGACGAGGACCCCCTGTCCTTGAGGAAACCATTGCACCAAGGCTTGATGATCGGGAATGCCTTCGTGAAACATCACCCCACGATCTTGCATGCCTCGAAATCGATCTTGCCACGCCCCATAACAATAATGCACTTGAGTCGGTGGAGTGTCAAACAAATCCGCGTTCTCTACCAAGAGTTTTTCCGTAAACACGGTTTTGCCACATCCCGAAGGCCCCACCACCAAGATAGAGGACGGGGTATGAAAACGAAACGGTTTCCCCGTTTGCATGATGAGGACGACTACCCTTAAAAAAAAAGGCACCTTTTTATTGGAATCGGTGGGACTCGAACCCACGCATAATCCCCCTACACCTGTTTTTTCGGGGGATCCAAAGGCTCTACCGACTGAGCTACGACTCCGACACACTTTTGCCAACTTATTTTTTATTTAACCATTCCGTTGATGATACGGATGACAACAAAGTTGATACCATCTGGCTTCTTGGCCTACAATCAATTGTTGAAGGCGTTGACCCGCTTGATGGTCATTGCTTACATAATCATGATCCGAAAACTCATTTAAAAATTCTTGCAAGGTCCGTCCACGGGCTTTGGCTTTCAAGTACAACAACGCGTAATCGCCACAACTCTTGCTTGAGATGGTTTGGAGGGACTTGCCATTGGTCACCACATACTTCCAATGTTGGACAATCCAATCTCGTAACGGGGCGGCTTGCACGTACGTGTCCATGGGCAAAGCATAACTGTCGAGGACTTCACACACGTTTCCCTCGGTCCACACCGCCAACCAATGTTGTCCCGGTTGATCGTGCGGGTCGGTGTTTACAATGTACCCTTGGCGTTGGGTCTTGACAGGACGCTTGGGTAAACGATCACAGGCCACCGTTCCATAAAACATCGGTTTCAAGTGGGGGTCGTCGCGGGCTAAATAATCCAACTGCACATTATTCAAGGCCACGTGTTCCATTTCTTCAGTGTTGGTAAATGTTGTACAACACGGCTCCGTTCGGGTCAATCTCCAACAAGTTCTCAAATTCTCCATAGACGAGCACGGTTATATTGGTACCGGGGGCAACTCCAAATTCCAAGACGAGTTGTAAATCACCGGTTTGCTTGGGGTTGAGGGTTTGACTGTCGGCACATCCATTGGCCACATTGTCAAACATGAACAAGGTACAATTTTTCGCTTGGCCCCAATCTCCTAGTTCCACCATATTGCCTTTCTTTTTACACCAAGCACCACTGGCTTGCAGAAAACGGAAGTACCCCAGATTTTCTCGGGTGCCATTGTTGTGCGCCAAGTGTAGGGTTTCATAAGGGTATTCTTCTCCTTTGACAATCTGTTTGATGGAGGTCAGCCCAAATTTCTGGAAACAGAAAGGATCTCGGGTCACATCTCCATTGAAGGCGCGGCTGTCCAACAACCCTACAATCAATCGGTCCGGTATTCTGTTTTGAAACAGGTTGGGGATATCAAAACGGGACAGGTTGCCTTGCATGCTGAAGGTCCGGATTTCACTGCGGACGGTCGGGTAGGCAGCCACTTGGCCTTGATTGTGTCTTTTGGCAGTCAAACTCTGGTAGATGGCGTCATTCAAACGCAGTTGACAGATATGAAACCGTAGTTTGACATCGCCTTCCATCAATCGGCCAGCGAGAGCCACGCCATTGAAAAACAGGTTCGGGCCATTGAAATGAAATTTCATCTTGATTTCGATGCCTGGCACCAACAGTTTGCCGGTGTGAAACACTTCCAGGTGCGGGGTAAACACCAGACTGTGGGTGACGCCTCCAGCATACTTGGCCACTTCAGCGACCATGGCATCCAAAGCTCCTTTCTGATTGGCAGGGAGAGCGTTCCAGGCTGCATGGTCTCCTGCTTTGTCTGTGTTGTTGGCAGTCCATTGGGGTGGGGAATCCACTTGATTGAACCAGCCTTGGGGTCCTAACACGGTCTTGCCATCTTCTCGGTCATAATTCAACAAGGTTTCTAGGTAGGCCTTGTAATGATAGGTGTCGGATTGTGGACTGATCAACGTGCCATTCAAATGCAAGTCAATTTGTTTGATAATGGAATGGGCCAAATTGTTGACGGGCCACAATTTTTGAGCAGCGTCCAAGTTATCGTTCGTACTCTTTTGCAATCTCAATTCCATGGTAAAGTAACTGCGTCCCAAATCCACAAAATCGTCCAACCCCGGAATGATGAATTCCATAGGATTGATGCCTGTGGTGGTGGGTTGAACGGTGACCATGCGATAGGCATTGATGCTAATGTCGGTGGGTGGCACCTGGAAAAGCCGTAACGCGGGGTTGACGGTCCCTTCGGAACGTGGGTGAGCCGGGGCGGTTTGTGTACTCACGTCAGGCATGTTTAACGTCGTCGTCGTCGTCGAGTACTGGTACCCCGTCGGCGTGAGGGGTTTTTATACCGTCGTCGTCGTGCTAAGCGTTGTCTCAAATCAAACCCGGGCAGGTTCATCACCTCGGGACTTAACCAGCCGCCACGTTGTCGTCGCATCAGTTTCCAAAACGGATACAGACCTCCCCATTGAGACAACCCTCGATCACTACGAATCCGTCGAGGTCGTGAAGGCACCGGTTCCATTTTAGACTCCCAAAATATCACGCGCACGTTTGGTTTGCTTGGGAAACAAGGCACTGGCTACCCGCACGGCTTGTTTCACGTTCTTATGGCTCAAGGCTTTCTTGGCTTGTTTGGTAATTTCTTTTTTAAGGACGTCTTCGGCTTTGCGTTTGATACCGCGTGTCAAACCCGTTTCCAAGCCTCTCTTGATATTACTAGGCAGTTTTAAAGGATTTCGCGTGCTTTTAAGGCCTTGGAACCCTCCACGCAAGAGATCCGTCATCAACCCTTTGCCTTGTTGATCATACCACTCGTCGGTCCGAAATCGTGTCAAACTTCCCCCTCGCATGGTGTCTTCTTCTTCTTCACCAGGGATCAACGTTTGTTTGGGCTTCACGTGACCCCCTTTTTATACCGTCCTCATCGTCTTCTTTTTCGAAACGCGGCTTCCAACCCTTTTTTGGCCCCGTAACTCGCCGCCCCCCCCGCGGCACCCAACGCCACGGCTTTCCCTCCCGCGATCAAGGCTGGAATCAGCGCAGCCAGGGGCAAGATACCCCCTCGTTGCCTTCTTCTTCGTCTTCGGCGTCTTCTCGTCTTGGGCATCTTGTTGTGATTGGTCACTCCCTTGGTCAAGTCCTCCCCTTTTTATGTCTTTTTGAAGTGTAACGTGACAATGGTATGGCCGTCACCAAGCTTGACCAAGTCTCCTCCCCCACCAATCGTTTCGGCCACTTGAACGTGAACGATTTCCACTACCTCGTTACGAAGAGCCATGTATTGAATGTGCAACGGTTCAAAGTACAGGGTGCCTCGTCCTTGTCGCTTGTACTGGATTTCACGCAACAAATCGGTCACGCGATTGCCCACCACCGTGCTGCCAGCGATGTCCGAGTACACGTGCAACGATCGCGTGGGCTCTCCCACCACCGTCCGAAACGCCGTATTCAAATTGGTGAAACGCCAATTACAACTCATGCTCAATTGTAAATAATCCGGTAAAATCGAACGCACCGTCCAAAAGACCGGGTTGCTCTGATCGTCGTTCACATCGTTCCAATCGTTGCCAGGCGGTTCTTTCATGTTGGGGATTTGATCCCCCAGGAATTCTTGCTGTAAGTTCGGGCCCAAAACCAATCCACTGGCAATTTTACGTAAGCATCCCATCTTGAGCGCTAACTTGGTGTAGATGGTAAGGACCGGTGTTTTGTTGCCACAATGGCAGACATTCGTGTTGTCGATGAGCAGATCCTCCCCTTCCCACTTGAACTTGACGTAGGTGTGTTTGCCTTGATCGTTGGTAAACCGACCTCCTTGAATCGCCGTTTCGTGGCGTCGTTGTTCCAAATGGGCAATCGTGGCTTTCATGAAACTCACGCCATCCACCACCCAATCCAAATCGTGGACGTCTTGGATGAGGGTTTGCGCTGTGCCTATGCGCGCGGCCATGGTGCCATCGGTTTTACCCGGGGCGGGATAGGTGATCTCCCAGGACGTCGCTAGGATGTACCCATCTTTCTTCACCAACTCGTACAAATTGACGCGGGTATCCGGTAAGGAAATGGCACTCAACCCCACTTGCCATCCACCTCCGGATAACTGCAACGGTTTCGGTAAACGAATCTTGAAGGAATTGGCTTGGTTGTTGGGAAATTCACGTCGGTTGGCATGACTCGGTAATGTCACGTAGAACGACATCTTTGTCTTCTTCACACCACCACGTCCCTTTTAAAGTGCAGGGTGAGGAGGGTACGCCCTTCGCCAAATTGGACTAGATCCCCATTGGTTTCGGCCATCTGGGTTTCCACGATTTCCACCACTTCATTGCATACTGGGACATATTGAATATGTCGAGGTTCAAAGTGGGTGGTGTTTTGAGGATGGTACTTGATTTCTCGTAAGAGATCCGTGATGCGACCTCCTACCATGCTGCTGGTCCCTACATTGCAATACACGTGCAAAGGACGCACCGCGGGAAATTCCGTCGACGGCCGAAAGGCCGCGTTCAAATTCACAAACCGCCAAGGGCACGATAGACTCAACTTCACATAATCCCCCTCCACTTTCCAAAAGGTGGGCTTGTTGCTGGTATCGCGGACATCCGTCGGGGTGGGAATGGTGGACATGCCTTGAAATTCTGGCAAGAGATTCGGGCCCAATCGATACTGACCGGGAGACACATGTTCAATCCATCCCATTTTCAGGGCCAAGGTTCTGCCCCATGACACGTGCGCCACTTGAGCTTTGTAGTCCACTTGCCTGGTATTCAACAACAAATCCCCTTCGGAGGTCCATTCAAAGGTCGGAACCAATTTGAGGCCATTGTCCTCTGTCCATTTGTTTTTGGGGGCGGTTTGTTTCGCACGTGCTTGCTGGTAACGGTACACCAGTTGATGAAACAAGTGCGATCCCGTCGACGAGGCCATCTCCTTTTTCATATCTCGACCGTAGACAGTGAGTTCGCGACGTTGATGCCACCAATGATCGTTGCCTTGATCGTCTTGGGAATACACGCGTTCGTGCCATCGTACGTACAACAGAGGATGGGACTCGCCCACTCCTCCTTCTTCCGCTACCACGGGAATGGTGGGTAAGGATAAACTCACCATACCCACCATCCATCCGCGTCCCACAAATCGAATGGGTTTCGGCAACCGATTTCGGAACTGATGGCTCTTGTTGCCAGGAAACTCCTTGGTACTCGCATGACTCATCAACGTCACGTAAAACGACGAGTTGGGGACGAACGTCATGTTAGTCGCGTCGCCTTTTTTTTGGGTGGACTTGTCTCTTGGGTCTTTTTCCTCTTGGGTGGGCTTGTCTCTTTCCTCTTGGGTGGTTGGAGAGACGTCACGTCACCACGAGCAATCCAACTATTGTACTTGTCGGGCCACCCTTTCCACTTGACCAACCATCGACCTTTTTGTCGCTTAAGTACCTTTTCGATGCGAAACACGTCGGACACGTGGACTTTTTGCAAATCCTCTTCATAAAACGTGCCTTGGACGGGGGTATCATCCCATTCGTGAATCTTATACGTGGGCACGGGGCCCGGGATCACACGATGCACCACAAACACTTCTTCGGTCCAACCGGGGAGATAGCCTTTTTCAAAGGTGCGATGAATCTTGTTGAGACGCACCCGATCGCCTACTTTGAATTTGGCTTTGGGGCGTTTTGCTTTCACATGTTGGCCGTACAATCGTTTCCACACGGCTTCTTCGTTGTCCCACGTCACGTCTTGAGGGGCCATGCCAATACTTCGATGACGCGTGGCATTGCACCCTTGCACCAACTCGGGTAACACGTCGTCAAAGCGTAAGGTGTTGGCCGCGGTAAAATAACGGTACAACCGTTCTTTCAAGGTGCGGTTAAATCGTTCCACCACACTGGCTTTGGCATCTCCTTCGGTGGAAAAATGATGAATCCCTTGCTCGTCGAGCCATCGTTGAAACGTCCGGTTATAAAATTCTTTCCCCCGATCTGTTTGCAATCGATTGGGGTGTCGTCGTCCTTGTTTCAAAATCTTGTCAAAGGCTTTCACGAGGGCCACCCTCGTTTTGTCTTTCAAGGGTTGCACCCACGCGTATTTCGACAAGACATCCACGACCGTCAACAAGTATCGTAGGCCCCGATTATATTTGGCCAAGGGTTGCACTTCGACTAAATCCGCGACCCATTGATCGTCCAACCCTCCCACGATCACGGGGACGGTGGGAAAACGTCGACGTCGCGGTTTATGTAACGTGTAGGCCAAATCCCGTTCCAAGACCCGTTGGGCTTGTTTCAAAGGGAGACGGTGGGCTTTGGCAAACCGTTGCACGCCTCCTAAACTCCCTGGGGCACGAGGATCGTGGTTACGGCTCAACCATGATGGGGTGTGTTTCTTTCGAGGGGCCATACGTTCTGGCATTCATCCCATAAGGTCGGTATGGAAGGGATGGTGTTGGGATGCGCCTTTTGAATGATTCGATTCCATCGCCACGCGTCCGGATGCACTTTTAACCATAAGACAAACACCACCCATCGATACAGGTTACGATCCACGTGGGTTTCTTCAAAGATCTGGAGAGGGTGCGTGTCCTCGGGACATGGGGGAATAGGGATCTTGGACCCGGGTTGGTGATCATATAACACTTGGCAAAGCGATTGATGGCATTGCCATTGCACCAGGGACAAGACAGACTCCCACGCATAAGACACAGCAGACTCCATGGTCCTATTGATAAAAAATTTTATTCGTTCTCTCATTTAAAAGAGACCGTCATACACGACACTCTCTAGACCTTTCTGCCAGTTCTCGACACTGTCACTGTACTTGGGGGGTGGTGGCGCTGGGGCGACCATCATTTCTTGACGGTTCTTGAGCTCTTGAATTTCTCGTAGCAATTGTGCCTCATAGTCTGTCAGGGGCCGTTCTCGTTCCACGTCCTCTTTCCTTTGGACTCGAGGGATGTCCACGCCACGCTTGGGATACCCTTGAGCATCACGGGTGGACAACGGGGGTTCGGCCAGTGCGTCGGCTTTTTTGGGGGGATGGTCATGAAACCAGCTCCAGTACTTGGGACCCAACGGTTGATCGGCCCATCGGAAGAAGCCGCACGTTTTCTTGGAACAATTCAGAAACAAACGATCAGGGTTCTGGGTCGAATGGCTCTGTTGCAGCGTGGCGGGTTCACGGCAAAAGCATTGCAAACAAGTCCACATGTCCATCACTTCTGCATGAGGCTGACTATACACGGCTTTCATATAGTCTGGGGCTTGATCTTGCCCACAAAACAGCAAACAGGGTTGGATGGGACATTTCACATACTTCCATCCCTTTTGAGATTGACGGGCCTCCAAACGCACGTCATGGCAAGGGCATACCAGGATGTCCCCCGAACTGGGAGGGTCGTGGGCATACGGCACGATGTATTCAGGCGGGGACACCATGTTATTCAATTCTTTCATCATGTCTTCCACAGCCGCTCGGGCATCTTCCACCACCTCGTGCACCACCGGATCACAGTCCACGGGCGTCATCGTTTGAATGGTGTTCTTCTTCTTCTTCCCCGAAGGATGGTCGCTTGGCTTTCTCTTCCGATCGACTGACATCGTGCTCAAAGGTTTTCACCCACCCCTGCCTTTTTTATACCCACGACCCTTGGCTCTCATTGGTCAGCTTATTTCATCCATATAAGGACTTCTCCTGTTCTCATTGGTCAGCTTTTTCCTATGCAAATAAGGACCTCTTGTCTTCCCATTGGTCAGCTTGCCCTATTTAAGAGGGTCCCTTGGTCTCTAGATCGTCATTCTCAGAGCAATGCCCCCCAACATCGACATGATCGGAGAACACGATGTGGATGCCTTGGAACTGCAGATTGGTCATGGCCATGTGGTGTACACCGGGGGCGCCAAAGGCACCGACGATCTGGTCGAACGACTGGGTAAACAGTTTGGGATGCAAGTCGAAGTCCTAGTCCCCCCAAACCATCCTCGAGCCACTTTCATCACCCCGTCCACCGTGGAAGTCCTCATGCTAGCCAACCCCCATCTTCACCAAGCGGCGGAGAAACTAGGGAAACGGATGCGCAGTCATTTTTACACCCTGCAATTGTTGCAACGCAATTATCAAATTGCCAAGAAAGCCCATACTCTCTATGCCTTTGGCATCTTGGAACAGGATAAGAAACGCGTGAAAGGGGGCACCAGTTGGACCGTGCAATTGGCCATGGATCAAGGCAAACCCGTCTACCTGTTTGACATCCCCAGTCAATCGTGGTACCGCTCGGACCATTACTACCAAGTCAACGAGAATGCCACCACCCTGGTCACTGGCAGTCAATTTGTCCCTTGGGGACCCAAAAAGCCCACCCTTCATCAAAGCAGTGCTATCGTGGGATCCCGGGATGTGGACGAAAAAACCCGAGCCGAAATTGAAGCCTTGTTCAACCGCACCTTCTGTCTCCCCGAGAACATTGATCAATTACGCCTGGAACTGGAAGACTTTCATTTGTAATGTTTTTAGTTTTTACTTTTTTGAATTGTACATAGTCCTTTTTTTAGTTTTTACTTTTTCCATTTTTAGTTTTTTCCAATTGTAAATAGGTGCACCCCACCCCGCGTGGCAAAGAACACCAACAACCATTTGTAAATAACATGAACTCTTCTTTTTAATTAAAATTTGAAAAAACTGACAACACTGGTTTTGCACATTCATCATAAATAGTTGGTCTTGACGCACAGCAGCCTTGACTCACAATAAACTCAACAGGAATAAAAATGTTCATTGTTCAAGACAGCGACTCACTATCTCCACCGCCTCCCTCTCCATCTCCTCCAACCATTTCTTCTCCTCCTTTCGCTGCTGCTCCACTTCTTTAAAAAAATAAACGATCTCCTGCCATCGTTGCCCCGCATGCACTTGTGGCAGGTTGGCAGCCAAGTAATGGTTTAGTTCCTTAAAATGGGGCATACTGATAATCCACATGGACTCGTCCATGGTGTAGGTCAAGCGACGACAAATAAAAGGAATGATCCTTGTTATAAGTCTCTTTTGTAACATCTTGGTGATCACTGGGTGCGGGAATCCACGGCGGTGCCCATTCTCCGTGTCCACCAAACACAGGACAAACAACCGAATGAAAGAAGCCACACGGTATTTGTTGAGGGGGCGCCACGCTTCTTCTCTCCTTTCGTACACCCGCCTCGTGTGGCGGTCCAACGGTGTCATCTCCGGCCCTGCTCTCCTCCTCAAGCTCTCTTCTCCACTCACATTTATGTCACTGGCTAGACAGCCCAAGGGTCTTCTCGTTTTGGACATTTCTGTTCTCTTCAACTGACATAAGTCAACACAGCACCAACTCAAAGCTAGGGGTGACGTCCTTGGGCCTCCCTTGACTTATATACCCCGATCCGCGCAATGCCTTATGGGCTATCTAAGGAGGGGGAGGGGGGTCCCCCCACCCCGTCCCCTCCCAAAGCATCATGGGGTCTCCTTCTCATTGGCCCATTCCCTCCCACGTGACCCTTTTGTTTCTCTATAAAAAACCCACCGTCCCCCTCCATGTTTCACACTCATGGATGATCCAGTCCTCAGTCCAGAAGCCCAACAAGTCATTGATCGTCTACGCACCTTGTTGACTCAACTGGAAAAAGATTTGGAGGAAATCCGCTTCAAAGCTTCTTATTTTGAACTACTTCGTCTTCACAGTGAAAAACATCTCAGTCGTCACGAATTGTGTTTATTAACCTTGAAAAACTTCTACCAGTGGTAAATGAGCGACAACGCCGATAAGATCAGTTCGGAAGCCGTGAAAATCCTACAACGTTGAGGACAAATCCGACAACAAATCTTAGAGCTGGTCCAACCTTTGCGTTACCAACTCACTTATCAAGAAGTGTGCCGACTCCAGCTCGAAGGCATCATCACTACCACCGAATTTGAACTCTTGACCAATCCCCTCTTTGATCCTTTGGCCTGATGGCGCAATCCAAACCATGTGTGATCTGTTTGACACCTGTCGTCAATCATGCCACGTTGAGGTGCTGTGGGCAACCTTGTCATGCCGGCTGTGCTATCGCCTCGGACAAGTCCCACACCAAACAAATCCTCACTTGTCCTTCCTGCCAACACGTCGTTCCTCTGTCCGTCCTTCAAGTCACCCCTCTTCAACGATGGAAAGAAGACCCGGAGTTTGTGAAGCAAGTCAAGGAGGTTTGGAAAGACAACCCTTTGTGGTATGGCATTTGCTATGAAGACGACAACGTCATGGAAGGATTTTGGGGAGAACTGCGAGATCCCTATGAGACCCACCGCAAAACCCTCTACTTTCTGGGCCAAACCAAAACCCAAGCCATTGCACGGATGAACACCTGTATCAGCTTCTCGTAAAAAGGACCTTGGACTCATTTTTTTTTTCTACTTGTTGTCAACAAAATGAATGACCAATAAAGTATGTTCCATGACACTTTATTGTTTTGTGATCTTTATTACACATGTTCATGTTGGTTGACTTTTTCTGGAGAGTTGAAGGGTGAGGATGGTTCGGCCTTGTTTGAAGGGAGCCGGCCGTCCGTCGGCTGTTTGAATGTCCACGGCAATGCTGTCAAAGATGGTTTGGCCAAGAGGAAAATACATCCGTTGCCTGGTATCAAATTGATGATCGGTATTGCCGGCATCCAAGGTACGTAAAAACCCTTTTTCTTGATTTCCCACAATGCTCGGTGCCACCAGATCCGTGTAAATCATCAATTGTTGTTGTCCTTGTTGCGGTTTGACCGTGGGGGTGCTAGGAAAGGGTTGTCGACTCAAATTCGGACCCAAGAAGAACTCATAATCAAAGTCGGGGTGGGTAAAACTGACGGAGACATGACCCAACGGGGGATATTTGGCAGGAGGACCAACCGTTGCTTCCCATTTATGCCGATCGTTGTAATCCACGATATGTTTCACCATATAATTCTTTTCTTGGACAATGCGGTCCGTGGGCGTTCCATCTTTGACCAATCCCATCAGGCCTGCCAATTTCCATTCCATTTCAAATTCCATGTTGGCTGGAATGAGGACATACAACGAATCTAATTCAGGGGCCACGCCCTTATTGGTGATTTTCACGTAGGGTTGAGCCAGGTTAAGCGCGGCTAGTTGTTGTCGTTTGGCTAAATCATCCACGTCCATTTTGGCTATATCCATCATGACTTCCATGTGTTGTTTTTCCATTTCGTACGCGATGGCAATCCAGGCTTCTTTCAAAGTGTGGTAATACCCTGGCGGTAAATAAATTTGTTTGGTGACTTTCAGGGGCGCCGTGCCATCCGCACGTTTTGGCATGTATTTGATATCTGTTTTCATCCAATGTTTTTGACTATCTTCTTGCGTCCAATTCTGCTTGGTTTCATCTTCCAAGGATTGATTAAACCCCGGGTGGGAGATATGCACCAACGCCACTTCCCAATCATCTTCCACCAAATAATAGGAAAGAGGCAGTCGTGCCGTAAATTTTTGACCCGTGCCTTGCGCTTGATCACTGAGGAGGGTGATATAGAAACTCATGACTATCCCCCTCACCCCTGTGGTTCTCTTTTTATATCTACCCCCGCTGCCCCAGTTGGACTTTGGACTTTTGCGTTTTCTCCGCGGTTTTACTTCCCCTTGAGCCTGCCATCCCTTTTTCCAACTACTCAGCGGTTTCCCCTTCCAAACCACGTGACTTCCGGTTGCATGAGCCCACGATCCCCTTTTTACCCCTGGTCAGCGGTTTTGAGCCCGCGATCCCCTTAGCAACCCACGGTCAGCGGTTGCACTTCCGGTTAGCAACCACGAGAACCAATCAGAAGCCAGTATGGGGGCCATCTGGGCGCCCTTTACTACTAACCTTGAAACGTGGATGCGTATTTATCAAAGGGATAAGTAGCTCCCATGCGGTATGTTAGGCAACTGTGAACATTTATGCTATGACCCTCATTTTTATCATTTTGCAAGCTTTCGCGAGTGTCAATGACATGTTTGAATTTCGTTTTAAGCATAAAGTGAAAATACAAAGTGTATAAGGCTCCTTTCGTATACAGCCCTTTTCAATCTTTTTTCTTTCTAAACGAATGTTATTTCTTCGGTTTGATTTCCAGTCCATAGGTATGGCGGACGTGTAAGATCGAAAGTGATTGAAAACACACCGACATTTTCAAAAGCGCTGTCCTAGTTCAAGTTGTGTGTTGCTTTTAGAACAATGTGGACGGCAAGAATGATCGAACACGGACCATTTTTACGGTTCAAGATGGCCTTTTGTCCACACTTAAGTGATCGGAAACGGACGTTTTTGGGAATCGTTTCCTTTTGAACAAGTTCCCACAAAGTGGCGTTTTCGATCGTTTTCAATCGTACACGTGTGCAAAACGAAAACGATCACTTCAAGAATACTTATACGAGGGGACTGACAACGTTTTGCTCTGAACACAAACACAAATTTTTTTGTTGTCACCATGACAACAGATACGTGTGGACTGGAGCAAAGTCAAGAGAGAGTACTTCTTCGGTTTCTCTTCTCTCGGGATTTTAATTTCGGTGATTCGTTAGATTGAGGATATTTTATAAAATGAGAAAATGAGTTTGACACATTTAAACAAAGTGTATCATGTACAATTTTATTTGTGTTTTCTTTCAGTTTTCTGAATAAAACAGTGACAAATGAATCATGAATATCGAAATGAAATTGTAAATGAATCGTGAATCATCGGGGAAAAAAGGCAGGAATCATGAATCTCGAAGGTCAAATGATTCCGCTTCCACCCCTGACTCTATATAGAGCATACTAATGACTAAGTAGAAACTACTAATGAATGCACAAATTCTCTGTGAATATTTAAAGCTAAATCGATAAAAACAACAGCTTCAACGGCGATGTCAAAAAACAACAAAAGATGCAATCTTGTCATAGCAAAGCAAAAGGCAGATCGAAAGAAAAACCATTAGGACAGACTTGTTTCTCCCAACGTTTGCCGGACTACGCGTGTTGTACTTGAACTTGTCTTTGGTCTCTTGGCTTTCCCTGCGGGTTCCCCACTTCTGGTGCCGGTGGTTGTGGCGCGTCGAAGACTGCTTTCAGCAGTGTAAACCTAGTAAATCTTGTGGGGCAATCACTGCCTCGAGTTCCTCAACTTCCGTGTATTAGCTCATGGCTGTTTACGCATCGACTGCGGTAAACCGCGCGGTGAAGCACTCACAGTAAGACATTGCAACTCAAAGGCGTGTGTACAATAGCGAAAATATCGTAAACAAAATTTCGACGTGAGAAGTAAAAAATTAAAATGCAAAAATACAATCTGCACGCAAAAACGAAACTTTTCGTGGGTGTGACCATGTTCTAAGACGGTTAGACAATGAATGCTCGTGTCCTATGGGATATAGCGTCCCTCGCAAGATAGAATGCCACTCGGCCTGCGGCCTCGTGGCATTCTATCTTTGCTCGGGACACTATGTCCGATAGAAAACCGCGTTTATTGTCTAACCCTTACTTAGAGAGGAGCGGATTTTTAGTTCTGTGAATCGAGGAATAGACGAAGAAATCGAAACAGAAACAGATTTGTGGAAGTTTTGCGTGTGTGCTGTCAAGCGTGGAAAGAGTGCATCCAGCATATGTACTGAGGCGACTCGGAGAAATCCATTTGAATGTCCTTGTAGTGTTTTCGAAGAAAGATTCGAAGAACAAATCGAAAGAGAACCGCTTGGTTTTTTCCTTTTTGCTTTCAAATATTAAAAGGTGTGTTTACATTCCGATGTCAGTGGAAACTGCCGCCGGAAAGTAAGCTTATATTGAAGGTGGTATAAATTTCATTACACAACCACAAGCAGCCCAGACTAACGTTGAGAGCTGCGCATAAATTAGACCGTTTTTTTCTACGCTATGCGTAATAATGACATCGGCAACATTTAAAATGCTATAAAACATGTCAAATTGCCACAAATAAGAAAGAATTCGAAATGAAAATGATTTGTCTTATTTCTTTGTTGTATTGGTCATTATTTGGTCATTATTTGAGAGGTTCATGAAGCTTTTTGGGTGAGAAATTGACGTTTTTATTTTTCATGTTTGCTAAACGTTTGGAATTAAGACAGGGAACAGTTTGACGCTGCACCTCACTTGAAGTTCGATAAATTCCATCACAATAAACAAATTGCCATAAAACGTCAAAGGTGTATTCTTGGGTCTTTGGCCTACCTCTGGTCTTTTTCAAGAGCTCCAGATCCCATTTTAAGTCGTCGAAAGACCCTCCTTAATACGAAACTCGCCTTTCCTGGTATGTGTTTTCAATTGAAGTGCCCACATGAATCTTTGCGAGCCGCGTTTCGACGACAAAATTGCCCTTAGCCGGGGAGAGGTCGACAAGAAAAAGAGCACTGGCACTACGGAGTCCAGAGAGGTCGGTTTGACCGGAAATAGAGGTCTATTAGAACGCCCGTGAAATTTACTCTCCTCACTTGACACCACGAGCACGCGTTAATGTCTTCGTGTGGCAATATATTAGCACAGCGATTTGTTCCGTCACATTTACCTGTTTACCACAAATAAATGTCGAGGTTTAGAAGCAGAGACCACAGGACCACCAAGCATAATATTTGAATATTATTAAAAATGGCGTTTCAAAATAAGACTTTATATGGGATTTCGAACCGAACATATTGAGCAATACATAACAGCGAACTAACTGAATAAAGTTCATGAAACATTACATGGTGTTGTTTGCTATCCTTACAACGCAATTTGAGCAGTTTTAGGTCCATTCACTTTACTGTGTATTAGTACAGTACACTGCACAAAATCATAATAGCAGCTCAAAATAGACCGCCATGGATCCGTGAGGATCACGATAGTCCCGTTTGACCACGGTCGACACTGGACACCAATAAGATTAATCCCCAGTGGGGAGGGCCACGCTCGTTTTGGTCGTGTTACAATTGTAGTAACTATGACTTTGGGAACACAAGGAATGTGCAACTGGTTTTGAGGAAATCATTTGGATGTCATCCTTTTATCCAGTCGCTAATTCAAAATGGGAGCCCGAACTATATTTGTGCGTAAATTTGAGCAAATTCCGAAACGTGTCGAGCGGTGAAAGTGGCTAAATCGGGCCAAATGACTCTCCTTAGCTTGTCATTGTATTATACATGTACTGACACAGTAAAGTAAATGGACCTAAAACTACTCAAATTACGTTGTAAGGATAGCAAACAACACCGTGTAATGTTTCGTGAACTTTATTCAGTTAGTTCGCTGTTATGTATTGCTCAAAATGTTCGGTTCGAAATCCCATATAAAATCTGATATCTTGAAACGCCATTTTTAATAATACTCAAATATTGTACTTGGGTGTCCTGTGCAGAGACGAGGAGCAGTTTCCACCTAGAAAGAAATAAAAATTGCACGGGTTTTTCCACGGTCGCCACAATATTTTTTTTAGGGTAAGGTAACTCTATATATCGGAATTAAATAATTTACGGCCAGTGAACAGGATCACTTGCGCCAAATACTCGGCATAAAATTATCAAATGGATTGATTAGAGTGCAAAGATAGTTCTTCAGTCGTCCCTAAAACAAAATAATGGTTTTCCAAGTCAAGTGAAGCGAGTAAATTTCATGGGCGTTCTAATATTTCTCTATTTCCGCTTAAACCGACCTCTCTGGACTCTGCAGTGTCCTCTTTTGCTTGTCAACGATCTCACTCAGCCACTCCCCGGCTGAGGACAATTTTGTCATCGAAACGCAGCTCGAAAAGATTCATGTGTGCACTTCAAATGAAAACACCTACCAGGAAAAGCGAGGTTCGTATTTAGGAGGGCTTTTCGACGGCTTAAAATAGGACCTGGAACCCTTGAGAAAGACCAGAGGTAGGCCAAAGACCCAAGAATACACCTTTGACGCTTTATGGCGATTCGTTTATTGTCATGGAATTTATCGAACTTCAAGTGAGTAGCAGTGTCAAACTGCTTCCTGCCTTTAATTGATTCTAAACGTTTAGCAAACATGAAAAATAAAAACGCCAAATTCTCACCCAAAAAGCCTCAAACCAGCCCAGGAAGCCCTCAAATAATGACCAACACAACAAAGAAATAAGGAAAATTCTTTCATTTCGAATTCTTTCTTATTTGTTGCAATTTAAGATGTTTTATAGCATTTCCATACAAACTCTTAAATGTTTCCGATGTCATTATAGCGTGACAAAAAAAAAAACAGGCTAATTTACGTTAGCTTGGGCTGCCTGTGACATAACGCGCAGCTTCCAACACTTATTTACTGAAAAAGTATCTCAAACATAGTCCGTTTATCGCATGGTTCTCGCAAATGTGTCGCTAGAAATTTATTGCATTAGCAGTTTCTAAATCAAAAATATGTTTAGCTTTTGTTATAGTCTGAGATCATATGGATTTTAGGAATTTGTCGCCGAAAAGTATATGAAGGTAGACTGCGAGCAGTCTCTTTCTTCTCCTAATTTCAGCGAGAAGATTGAGCCGTGAGTAGCGCAATCCTTCCTCGTTTTTGCCGTTATTTTGCATAATTCATTCATTTCCACTTGCGCGTAGGATCTGAAAAAAACAGGACTACTGCTCGCAGTCTGTTAAATTACACAACCTGCACTTTCGATGTAGTTTAGTGAAAATGTAACACCAAAGTCAGCTGCTTCTTGAATGTTTCTTTGTAATTTTTCGCTTAAAACTTAGTCTCGTTAGTAGTTTTTAAATCTAAAATATGGATAACTTTTTGATAGACGTTAGGCGTTTGTTCCTGGACTGCACTCGCTTATTAGTTAATTTTCATTACACAACCTGTACTTTCCAACAGTTGTATAGTAAAACAAAAAGTAGCACAAAAACTGGCCACATCCACTCCATCGAGTGACTATTTTGAGAATGGTGCCTTTAGTAATTTTTTCCGAAAAGTGTAAAGGTTAAAAACTGTAATCACATGCACTCGGTCGCGTGGCTATTTTTTTAATGTGACCTGAAAGTTAACTCTCAGACAGTTTTTTTTTGTGATTTTGGGCCCCTAAATGGGAACCCCCCCCCCCCAATAAAAAGAGCCCATTTTTCCTTAATTGCAAAGGAAGTCTGTTTACTTTGTAAACTCTTCGTTTTGACCGAAATTGTAGATACAAGCCTATCCAAACACCTTTAGGTCAAAATATGAGTGAGGACTTCTGTAGGGCCGAAAAGCGAGCTTTTTTAAAGACCCATTGACACTTTTCATAATGCAATGCGGTCGTAATTGAATTTCGTGGACCACGAAAATACTCAGCCGTCGTGACTGTTTGAAAGATCCGAAGTAGTCTCGCTCCATCGCGCAATGTTCGGCCAATTTTGCTCACCTGTGAAGTACAAAGAAATATGTAACACATTCTACGTGATATTTCGCGTTGTGATGTGGTAGAAGCCATTTTTGGTCGAGATTGGATTTTTTCCGTGGAGCGGATGCCGCCAAAGGCTCGAGTGTGGCCGGCAAGAAACTGCAACCTTCCAGCTTGGCTCACAAATTCGGTCGTTCATGTAAATGAAATAAGTCTATTAGATCGCCTATAAGAGCCCCTGTATTTTACAATTTATTCTCGAATCGAACTTAGTGTACTCGTTTACTGTGAGGTGAGTTTTTCAACATCGATACTTGACCAATCGACCAGAGCAAAGTATTGTCTACACGGCAAAATATAGATGAAGTACAAACCTTCTCGGCTTGCTGGCGGCTTCGTTTTATTCTGCATTGAAATAAAACTTTCGGCGAAAGTTGAAGGAGGCTTTCAGGGTCTCTGGCCGTCGAAATTTTGTCGATGCGAGTTTCGAAAGTGGCTAAAAACAACCTCGTTCCCAGGGTCTCTCTCCCCGCCCCCCAGAGCTCTGGGGGGCGGGGAGAGAGAGACCCTGGGAACGGGCTTGGGCTAAAAACAGCGTCCGCCGGCGGTGCTCAATTGAAATTGTGCCCGATGCAAATGAGATGCAACCGACAGAGAAGAGCCGACTGAAAGTATGTTTTTTATACAGAAAACTTCACGGCTCGCTGGAGGTTTCAATGTCGTTCGCATCGATCTCAAACTTTCGGTGAAACTAGGAACAATTTTCCTGCATCTTCGGCGTTATTATTTTTCTTTTAAATGAGATTTTTGGAGGCGAAGAAAATGTCCTGGGCGACTGCTACAGGAAGGCGGGTTGAGCGGCCCAAAACAAAGTCCGCAAAAGTATTTGACGGGCTTTTGATATCTGACAGGGCTGCTTGTTAAGACTGAAAAACTACTTACGACAGACATTTCAAACTCAGTGTTCATTTCTTCCTCGAGATGAGAGGCTGTAATTTTTCCTCTCGAGAGATCGCAGCCCATGTCCGGTCGAATCAAAATAAACAATGCGCAGTGCATCACGGTAAGTGCCAATGGTTCTTTAAGGCTACTTGGCAAAATTTGGCCCTTTCTCGCATTCACATTTCTCGTAAACAATTCAAGATGTCCAGCCATTCTGGGTGCTGCATTTCTCAACAATCATGTAGTTCACAGTCCTGCTCTTATCTCAGTGAGGGCGGAAGTTGGAAAGTAATTATTCTTGGCAAATGTTTACTATGTAGCAGTTAACTGACTACTGTATTCAGTGTATTTGGGACTTGCTGGTTCAGCTTTTGTATTTTCATCTTTTTCATCCATGAATAAATACAAAGTTTTTCAGTTTGTAGAACAGATATATTACATACCTAACCAACCGTTAATCTCAAGTAATTTGCAGTAAATGTATCAATAACCTTTTCACTCGTATAATTATATTCCAGGTATAAGGGAAGTTGTGCACACACAGCAAACAAAACGATGCCTAAATCAGCCACTAAAGCATGCTCAACTGACAAAGCTTATCCCTGCAAGCAGTGTGGTAAGAGCTTTATTAAAGTAGCAGAGCTAAGGACACATCTGAGACTTCATACTTATGAGAAACCGCATAAATGCAAACAGTGTGGCAAGTCCTTTAAATTAGCAGGAACTCTAAGGAAACACGAGAGAGTCCACACAGGAGAAAAACCTTTTGAATGCAAACAGTGTGGTAAGTGTTTTAGTCAAGCAGGAAATCTTAAGATACATGGAAGACTCCATACTGGAGAGAAGCTCTACAAATGCAAACAGTGTGGAAAGTGTTTTAGCCTGAAGGAACATCTAAGGACACATGAAAGAGTTCACTCTGGAGAGAAGCCTTATAAATGCAATCAGTGCAGCAAATGTTTTAGCAAAGCAGAAAATCTAAGAACACATCTTAGAGTTCACACTGAAGAAAGACCCTGTGAATGCAAACAGTGTGGTAAGAGTTTTAGAACATTAGGACATCTAAAGACACATCTGAGAGTTCACATTAGAGAGAAACGGTATGAATGCAAACAGTGTGGTAAGTGTTTTAAAGTAGCAGAAAGTCTAAAGAAACATGAGAGAGTCCACACAGGGGAAAAACCTTATAAATGCAAACAGTGTTACAGGTGTTTCAGCCGAGGAGAACATCTAAGGTCACATGAAAAAATCCACACTGGAGAGAAATCCTATGAATGCAAACAATGTGGCAAGTACTTTAGAATTGCAGGAAATCTAAGGACACATGTAAGAGTACACACTAAACAGAAACCTTATGAATGCAAACAGTGTGGCAAGTATTTTAGCGTAGCAGGAAGTCTAAGGACACACGAAAGAGTACACACTGGAGAAAAGCCTTATGAATGTAAACAGTGTGGCAAGTGTTTTAGCCTCGCAGGAATCTAAGGACACATGAGAGGGTGCACACTGGACTAAAGCCTTATCAATGCAAACATTGTGGCAAGTGCTTTAGCGTAGCAGCACGTATAAGAAGACATGGTAGAGTTCATACTGGAGAGAAGCCTTACAAATGTAAACAGTGTGACAAATGTTTTAGTGAAGCAGGGAATCTAAGGAAACATGAAAGAGTCCACACTGAAAGGAGGCCTTATGAATGCAAACATTGTGGTAAATGTTTTATCCAGTCTGGAAATCTCAAGACTCATGAATATAGACATTTAAAGACAGAAAAGAGGACTCCTGATAGCAAAAAGTCAAGTAAAAAGAGTTTTAGAAAAACAGGCAGTCGAAAAGGTCAGAAGGAGGCCATTCGGTTGGAAAAGACTCTTTTTCGACCAGGCAGCACACCAACAGCAGACTCCACTTTGCAAGACTCTGTTGAAAGCCATGTTGAAAAACATGAATGCTGGATTTGTCAAGAGGAATTAAGTACTAAGTCTCTTCTTCTTGAACATTATGAACGTCATATGAGATGTGTTTGACTTTGAGCCCTCTTTATTTTAAACCCTCTCCTCCTGGAGATGCCATATGGTACATAATGCCATAACTTGGTCTATATTCATCAGATTGCTTTTGAAATCTTGGAGCAAAAATTTTCTTGTACAAATCAATTCCATGCAAGCATAAAGTCCTGACCACCTTCTATACTGTGTATGCTTGACCACCTCTACAACGTCTTCGAACATTTAATGTTTAATGTTACAGTCTAACCGGATGTTCTCTTCCGGGCAACTTTGCAAACTTCCGCTGCAACATTGGTATTTTGATTGACAATTTGGTCCGAGCAAATTGTAACCGCCGCGAACATCTTGCTCGCTTTAGTTGTGAATTTGCATTGTCACATGAAAATTGTCTCGCTAGTTTCTTCGGCAAACTCCTTTTTTAAAAGAAAGAAAAGATGAAATTAGAGTTCTGTCATGCGAACGACAACGTAAGGCAGATTTACTTAAAACAATAACGACACTTTTAATGACCAAAACAGCAAATTAAAACCACAACATATTCTCCACAAAAGTAACTTTTTCACAACAGCGAATCTCATAGCTTTTCAGTGAATAAAATAGTTTCAGTCGTCAGTTCTTCTATCACGCAAAATTGTTTTTTATGATATTCTGAGCAACATTTCTAATTTTAGAAACTTTAAGAGGAATTTGAAGAGAAATCTACACAAATAAACTTGCCACCGACGCGAACAACTTTAAAACCTCATTCCTGTCATTCAGTTCACAAAATTACTCTTACATCTGCGTTATTGCAGCAACTACCCTCGCTAGTTCCTAGCGGTGCAACTTTCGTTATTTTTTTGTTAGTGCAAGCTCAGTTTTCTGATTTCAAGGGCAATCTGCAGAGGAATCTACGCAAACAAATTTGCGAACTGAAGCGAGCAAGTTGTTCGCGGCGGATGCAAATTGCTCCGAGCAAGTTGTCAATCAAAATACCACTGTTGCAGCGGAAGTTTCCAAAGTTGCCCGGAAAAGAAGATCCGGTTTGATTGTAAAAATGTATTGAAAATATTTTTTCGCCTTTACACATTTCGCCATTAATTTCTGCCGTCCACAATCCCACCGATGTCTAATACTCCCACTTGTTCAAGTCGTGCAAGTGGAGATTCAACTCGTACGAGTTGAAACACAATGGCTACGATTCGTTCGATTGGTACACGGAGTCGTAAATGTGGTATTTTCCAGTGAAATGAAATGTGCTATTGCTTGTGGTGAAACTATATCTGATTAAGGCAGGGACCTAGTCAACTCTTACGATTTGTACGACTAGTTCAAGTACGTCAAACTGCATCTACTAAAGAGGGGGCATAATCAACTAAAAACACGCAAGCTGAAGAAAGGAACGCAAATAAACATGCCAAAGCAAACAAGGAAAGGATAAATGCATGTTTGCTTCGTTCTTTTGAACGTGAGGCAGGGATGAAAATCGCAACACGCCGATTACAGTTTCATTCTGTTATAATTGATAACGATAAACACGCCAGCCAAAGGAAACAAGGAAATGATAAATGCATGTATGCTTCGTTCTGTAACCGTGAGGCAGAAATGAAAATCGCAATAAGCCGATTACTGTTAACGCAAAATACGCGAGCCGAAGCAGCGAACGCCAAACAAGACAGGAAAATGACTGCATGCATGTATACCTCGTTCTTTAAACGTGAGGCAGGATTATTAAAATCGCAACACCCCGATATACAATAGCTTCACTCATTTACAACAAAGAACGACAAACACGCGAACCAAAGCAGCGAACGCAAATAAACATGCGAATTGAAGCAAGCAAACGACATATACATGTATTACCTCGTTCTCTAATCGTGAGACGAGAATTAAAATCACAACACGCCGATCACAATTTCGGTTGATTTCAAAACACTGATGGTGAAAAACTCGCTAGCCTAATCAGGGAATGAAATAAACACGCGAAAACAAACAAGCAAATCTTATAGAGCGTTTTCACTCACGTGACTAGCACTATGTAAATCTATTGAAACAAAAGGAAGTATTTACGTAAGAAAGGACTTCAACTCCCACAGGATTGGCTTGGTACACCAATATGGCCGCCGTTTCATTGTTTTTGGTACACCAATATGGCCGCCGTGACGTCATATGAAAACGCTCTATATGCAAGTATATTACACTCGTCGTTACAAGTAAAGCGAAAGAAAATCGCAATACGTAATTCGCGTGGGCCAAGATTGGGAATAAAAACACGGGAGCTAAAGAAGAGCTAAAAAGGTTACGCACATAAGCGTGGGAAAAGTAGCTTTCGAATAGAAAGGAGTTAAACGGAAGGCGTCGCGCGCTGAATGTTTTCAGTTGAAATGTCATAAATATTCCCCGTTAATATAAGTCAGTGTTGGCCATAAACGTTTGCTATATTAGAACGAAACGCGAGCTTAAGCAGGGAAGGCTAATAAATAAGCGACAAAAAAAAGAAACAAACGAATGATACATGCATGTATACCTCTTTTTTAAAAGTAAAGCGAAAGGACATCATGATCCTCGATTTGTGCTATCGTAGTTGGGAATAAAAACAAGAGCGCCGAACAGGTTACGCAAATATAGTAGAAAAAGAAATACTAGCCTCTGAATGAAAAGGGGTTAACCGAAACGAGTCGGTTGTGTTTGCTTTCAGTTGAATGTCCTAAATTATCCCAGTTAATGTTAAGTCAGTGTTGGTCATAACCTTTTGCTTTATTTAGGGGCTCCTAAAAGAGCCGTTTAAATGGAAAGTGGTCTTCTTCTCAGTTCTTTGGCAGCCCGTTCAACCAGAAGTTGGTTATAACTGATCAATGTCGAAATATAACCAATGATTCTTTTCTTACGTCGGCGTTGTTCGAGACGGAATCGACCTGTCTCGTGATTTTTCCTACTGTTTTTCCGGACTCCGCTCAGTGCTGCACCAACATTATCCACTAGATCACCAAATTTGGCTCACAGCCGTTTCCGATGAAAGTTTCTCTGCCTGTCATGGGTTTCTTCCGGCAGATGAGTCTCATTTCCTGTGGCCAACGCTACAGAGGGAAGAAGGTGACCCCGTTAATAACACATAGAAGTTATTGTCATTCACGCACAATTTCAGTCTTCGAGAGCAGACTGTATCTCTTCCCGATACACCAACAACGCAGCCATGTTTCTCTGGAAAATGGCTTCTATCGTAACGTGGGCAATTTGTATAACAGTTGTTGTTATTTGTTTGTATGACATTATGTACTAAACACTAATTAACAATTATCCTACGAGGGCGCGCTGGATATCGAATGATTGAATGGTTATAATCATGCTATCCAGCAAGCCCGAGTAGAATAATTGTTTTATTAAAAACGAAACCACTATTTGAAAACAATTCAAGAAAGAAAGGGAAATAATGAGAAAAGAGAGAAAAAGGGAACAAGAGCACATGACTAACCTAAAAAGGCGCCAAAACCTTGCGAAGTGTTGCAGCGTTTCATCGCAAAGTTGAATGAATCAATGAAACTGCTCGAAAATGAACGAAGTGGCACAAGTTTTGGGAAAAAATCCTCTAATTATTGGCTCTGAAATATGGTATGAGTTTGACTTTTCCTGAAACATTGTTGTAATCATCGTTCAAAGCGGATTGAAGCTGTACGATTTCACAATAGTAGCTGCTGGAGTTGAAACTGAAAAAGTTTGTATAAATCCTTTCGTACAACGGAGCCATCATGTGCGTGTTTGATCGAACTGAAGACAGAACTAATTTGAACTTGAAGGGGTAATTTCTATGCAGCTCAGAAGCAAGCTTACTGTAGCGAGGAACATTAGAATTCACCATCATAGTTTGTTAAACGCAAAGCCCAAAACGCAGTTGTTCTCGGTTTAGAGGATGCAGACGGAATGGTAAAAACAATGTTTTATTTTATGTCTTGTCTTGATATTTTGAAGTGGAAAGCCTTCCTGATAAAACCTACCGTTTGTTCAATTTTAATGATCGAAGTGACGATCGATGAAAGAGATTTATTGTAAACACAACGCTTATAAATTTCTATTTCTGCACAGTTTCTTGTTGTCTTAAGAAATCAAGCTTTAAGGAACAATTTTGATTTGTGTCCGTTAGAGACGCTGTTCGCTACCAAGTGATTTTTCTCACCCATTTTTCTCGCCGGGTTGCTTGCGAGGAAAAAACTTCAACCTCACTTCGTTGTTGAGTGTTCACTGACCATATTTGGTCGCAGCAGGTATTTGAGCTGATAGCCTAGCTCCGTTCAGCCAATCAAAATGCTAGAAATCCAATATACCTAATCCAGTTTTTAATAAATATATAGATTTAGCCAAGCCTAAAAGCGGAGCTCAACTTTTTTTAATTGCTGGAATTTATTCATTTTTTTAAGTAATTACCAAAAAAAAGAAAAGAAAAAATGGAAAAAAATTTGCTACCTCTGAGAGTCGAGCCACCGAACTGCCCAACCGCTGGAATGAAAAGGGAACGCGTTAATCACTTCACAACTTCTGCTATGTCGTCAAACTAGGTTTTCATTTTGATACTTAAACAGCTGTTTATTGATCGCAGCTCGATTGACATATACACGGGTGTTTTTCTTGGGCAAATGTGTTCGGAGCGCTGCAAAACCATGGCTGCAGAAAGAAGATACAGGAAGGCACCAGCTCTGCTATGTTTGACGTCCAAACCACTGCCAAATGCTGCAAATTCAAGTGACGTACTTTGACTCGATTCCATATTACGCGAGTTACGCAAATTACTGTGTTACGATAAACACGGGTGTTTTTCTTAGGCAAATGTATTCGGACCGCCTCAAAAACCATGGTTGTGGAAAGAACAAAACCAGAAAGCACTACCTCTGCAAGGTTTGGCGTCAGGACTGCTGCCAAATGCTGTTAACTCGAGCGCTGTGCCGACCGGGTTCGCAGCAGAACCGACAACTAAGATGAAGTCCTCTAAGGCAAATTCTTTGCCTTGCACCAAAAAGACAACTCAGTTTTTTTAAATTTTTCTTTCCATTAATTAAGTTGTTTTTATATTTTTGTTGGCTTTACTAATACGCGGGTCATCATGCGATTTCGGGCCAAGAATGCAGGATACAGCACAGGGTTATCTCAAGTGTGTGCCACCTCATATTGGTGAGCCTGTGGTACGGACGGACGTATGAACGTACGGTCACGTGACTATTACGTCACTACCAAAATTTCTTGGCTTGGTAGGTTATCAAATTTGCTTAGCAATGGTGCTCCGCTGGCGTGCTACGCGCTTGGGCTCTGCTATAATCGGCGTCTTTGAAGTTTGCGCGCCCTAGTTAGCTCCCTCCAGGCCCTTTAATGCTCACGATATATCATCTAATTTTTCACAAGTTTGGCCTGTTATCATATTGATTTGCATGAAAACAATTGGCCCTGTGTCGTACCACAGGTCGCCCAAGCTCACTATAAAAGGAGCGCATATATTAACCTTTTCCTATTTGCATAATATTATGTAGGACCTCGGCAAAATATGACAGTTTGTATGAAAAACGACGAAGGGCTGACGCTCGAAACGTCATCTTCCAATTTCTTTACGGTGGCCAATCTACCTTATCAACTCAGTTGATAAATCCAAAATTTTCTTGATTATTTGCACCTTACTTAATAAGCGAAGCGAAAGGTCACACACTGTAAGCCGTCACGTGACCGATTCAAATTTATTTATTTGCTGTAAATCTTGAATTTTGGCACCTCTCTCTAAAATTCTTCTAGACACCAATAGCTTTATATGGTGACAACAAATCAAAACCAAAAAACTCACACATTTGTGTCTTTCCCTTATCAAAATCGCAATTTTCATCCTCTCCACCTATCGAACCATCCGTTTGACGAACTGTTCGCGAATGCAAATTTCTGATCTCTTTTCATTGGAAGACTTGCACAATAGGTGCTTAGGACAAACATATCCTGTGTATGGGAGGTGTATTTGACAAATCGCATGCGAAATTTGTATGACAAGTTTTCTTTCATAAGATGATTTGTGTAAACGGGTGAGGAAATTTTAAAAGACGGATGTCCTTGAATATGCGCCGCCAATGGCTTATGGATAGCGGAGCAGCAACCACCCAAACAGGGAAAGCCAGAAAGTTGTACATGCCAAGGTAAATGAGAAATTCATCCACAAATAAATGCCTCGTTTGCAAGTAAAAGTTTAATTATAACCTGTGGTCCGGCAGCAGTCCTTTTATTGCGAGATGCAGAAAGCGGATCCTGGGTTCGCAAAAGCCCATGGAAAATTGAGACTCGAAGTGTCGTAGTGATAAAATGAAGCTAAAAGCAGAGAAATAATTCCCTGAGGCGGCTAAATCACCAGGTTGTGTGCCATAAAAGCTTCAAAAACAAGGAAACAGAGGGTTCTGGTAACCAATTTTTCACAAATCTTTGAGGACCCATCTACAATGAGCAAATTTCAAATACGACAGTTTCTACGACAAATGAAAACTGACATTGTCATATGAAAGTCTGACAAATTGTCTCCTCTACACGAACAAATAAGATTTTTCATGGAAAATTTGCCAAAAATAAACAAGATCCACAGTGGCTTTTTGCTGGGGCAAAATATGTGATGTAAGTTGTTTATATTGCTACGAATTAAAGTTGAAAGAAAAGAGATGGACTACAGTTCAGTCTTTTCCCATGATTTCAACAACTTTTATTTCAAAACATGCTTCTTAATTGGGCTAAGCAAATGGTTGTTTGTCAGGTGATACAAAACTTTGCACTCGCTCCTAAGTCAAGCCAGAGTCAAGAGAGTAAGGAAAAATTTCCCATCAGTTGAGAGGAGAACATGCCATATCAAACTCTCTTCCCTTTGGAATGACCTGGAGAATGAACATTTACTCAGATTCAGCCACATAACCTAAACGAGGGTCGAAATGATGCTACAAAAGTAGGAAAAGATAGGAATAACTAGATTTCCCGACTAAACTGAGAAACGAAAGACGACTAAAAGTATATTTTGAAGATGACGCTACAGAAAATACTACAAACAAGACGTCATGTAAGGTCAAGAACACTTCTAGGATAAACTGTTTTCAGTCCGAGCACGAACACAAAATTACCCTAACATGCTGGTTTTATTGCCAAATATTGACTTACATGTTTTCATGGCTCCCTTGGATCTGGTTGGAAACAGCAATGGCGTTCTAGATGAACGCTTCTGCTCACTTCAGTTCCGCGATCGGCCTCATACTGAACAGTTAATGAGAATACTTTCGCCACGAAGAAAAACTTCAGTGCCAATTTGCCGCGAAAATCTTCGCAAATCCTGGCACATTGGTGTCAAAATTCTCTAAATTCAGTTGTATATTTTAAAATCGGAGGTACATTTAGCGTTGCTTGTGAGGCTGCTTTATGAGACAAGATTCGCCTTTATTTGCTTTATCTTTAGCTGTACATACATGCGTATCTGCTAAATTACGCACACTTTGTTTAATATCAGTAACTAATAGGTCAAATACCTTGCACTAATGTAGCAAAGAGAAAGAAACACACAAGTAGAAAACAGATAGCAGCTCAAAAAAGTGAAAAATTCACGTATTCTTCCCAACAATTCCTTCTCATCCGACGATGAAAGCTCCAAGCTGAAACGTGTTGCATGTCACTTCCACGTCCGTTTACCAATTGCTTGGCGAGAAGCCCGAAAAATGTCCGAGTAATACAACGAATCTAACCGTATGAGATTTCCGATCCTCGATTACACACGACATGCCCTCGGCACAGTCACGTGCCCCTTCGCTAAGAGTTCGCTCGTATTCGTCAGAACAAGGAAAATCGGAGGCACTTCGTTTTGACCTGCGCATTACGAGCAATGCAATTTTCTGCGCCACCTGCATTTCTAAGCTCGGTTTGCCCGAACAACAAACCACTTTCTTAGCCATAAATAATTTTAGCTAATTTTAACGTTTCTGTGAGTGTTTATAAAACTACAAGATTCGTTTTCCTCTCATAAAATTACCCCCAGTCATCAACTGTTTTAAAAGCTGATGGCGGCTTTGACTCTAACAGGGGAGGACAGGGCTTGTACTTTCCTATCCTACTCCCCTCTGATATTTCCCTCCAATATGTCCTAATAAAATTTACAAAAAAAAAACATTAAATATAAAAACACTGATGGAATAGTCAAAGCATAAAGAACTACTTATTCATTCTCATTTCTAGAGAATTGACCATACAACAAAACTACTTGGAGACAAAATCTGGAAGAATTAAAACTGAAGCAAGTCTTGCGTAGATAACTAGGGTAGTGCACCCAATACTAAGTCACGCTAGTTACGTTACAGAAAATAAACACAATACTACGACAATACAGTTCGTACAGAAAAAATGCATAGAAAACATGTGTTCGTGATAACGGGGGTTCGTTCTAAAACGAAACCCGTTATTACGAATTTGTGGGAAAACGATCAAAATCTTTGTTATATCGGGGTTTAGTTGATAATTCTTTTGTTTACAAGTTGTCGGAAACTGTCCAAAGGTTTTTCATCAGTTTACTCAAGAGCGTGACCGTTGTTTGATTACTGTAATGAGAGAGTTTTAAAGTGAGGACGTGTGGGTGGTGTTTGATTGTCTGAACTGATAAGGCTCTTTAGTCAATGAGAATTGCTTATTTCAAGATGTGCCATGCCAGGAAATAATAGGGTCTTACTTTTAGTGTGTCTGGAGTTCCAAGAGTTGCGAGTCGTTGCCAGGAGTTGTGAGTACATGCAGGTGTTTTTGCTGTGACTTTCGGTAATAAACCTCGCTGAAATTGTGGAAGACGTTCTTCTTCGTATCCGGATTTGAATAACGGTAATGTTTTAGTGTCTGCTTGCATCTTTCTTAATCTATTTTGAGTTTAATTCCAGTCACGTAATGACATTTATTCGGGATAAATTTCAATTTTGTGCTTGGGGGATTTCGCTGTAGCTTTGACCGGGCTGAAGAATATTTAGTAAATAATTAAACCCTTCCGGCGGCTGGTATATATATATAGGAGGGTAATGCCCAAGCCTGAAGGATTGTCCGAAAAATGAACAGTTCGCTTCTCGGTCAACTATGAAATTTTGAGGATAATCTTTCAGCCAAGGGCATTATCTTAAGATATACCAGCAAGCCAGAAAGGGGTTTATTTATTTTTTTACCCTCCGATTAATTTCTACAACGCAAGCGCTTTATTGTGGTGAATAGAAACCAGACAGTGAGGGTGTCACAGCACATTTGCAGCTAATTAAATTCAAGTTGGTTAGTTTACTCGATTTATTACACTGTGATTAGATCTGAAAAGTTAAAACCTGAAAAAGGGACTTCCTTTCTTGTTTTCCTCTCATCAACAAAATCGACGACGAAAATCAAAACGGACGACGGGTATCGCCTGATACCTGTCGTCCGATTTTGTATCACGTGATGTGTTTCATCCAATGAGCGCGCGCGAAAATGAATCGGTGGGTTATAACTTAAGTTATACCGAAGACTTCGTTATAAAGGGTTTCGTTATATCGGGTTTTCACTGTACTTGACAATAAAACCACACAGTACACATCACCCGGTAATTATGTTGCTTCCTTCTTGATGCTTTTTTCAGGTTCTTCTTACAAAATGAATAGTGACATACCTATTTTCGGTCGATTCAATCGTTTTCTTGATTGTCACATTTTGTATCTAAGTTATTAAATTTTAGCACTAAATGAAAGCACAGAATCTCTTCTTTCTACAAATGTAGATTTTTTTTTTAGGTTTACAGGAGTTAAACATATTCCTTAGAAGTACAGCCAAAATAGTTGTATCGTGACTGGTAATAGAATTAGCCGCCCCATGGTTTCCTAGGTTGACTATCACGTCTCATCTTAGCGTTATTCCTGAAGTTTTTCATGGACGACACTCGCAAACTCTACTCTAAGAGACTCCTCGAGATGTGACTGCATATTTGAGCCAATTTTTAAGGTCCATTTGAAATCTTTCCCTCTGCCGAATACATCGTCCTCCATAACGAAGCGAGGAGCAATGTAAATCAAGCAAAACATATTCACAGGACGAAAACGTTTATATTTGCAAACCCATATTTTTTTATGCGTTTAGGCCTTTCGTCCACACGATTACTACTTAAGGTGATCGAACACAGTTTTCTTGTACCTATGCGTTATTCATCGTTATTTTCAAACCAATGGCAGTTGGGCGGCAACTGCCAGTGGTTAGATGCAAGTTCAACTAAAAAAAGATTATACAGTTGCTATGGCAACACGGCCGGTAATAAACCAGCATTAAATAATGGATTTGAATTATTTCCAGAAAATCCAGTGAAAAATCCTAGAAAACTAGAGAAAATACTGGCCTATTGACACTGGCCTCGTGAGATTTTGAGGGAGAGATCTTCTGTAATTTGTGTTTTGTATTAATTTTTATTGTTTTCTGAACATCTCCTCTGTCAGATTTCAATTTTTGTTTGTAGGCGAGTTACGCGTGTTCTGAACCAGTATTCTACCAGATTTCATGAAATTCCAATGAGCAGTTCCGCATTTCCACTGAACCATGCAGTCAACAATTTTCTGATTAACTGCGCATGCATTGCATTTGACAGGGTTTTCGATCCATACAAACAATCCCGGACAGGCAGGGCATTTTTCAATAGTGTCCATTGGGAAAACAACGTTTTTCACACATAACAAGCTGCTTGATTGTTAAGAGTCGTTGTCAGAGAAAATCGTACAAAATCCAAAAAACCTCAACGGAAGGGGGTCAGCAAAAATACTTCATACTAACACTACTGGTAGTTTAGGTGGACTAATGGACAAACATACTAGAGATAGCTCTTTATCTGTTCTGGTGTTAGAAAAACAGGCATCACTTTCTGTGACCCCCGTGGGCGCCATTTCTACACCTAAATTTGGCCAAGTTTCCTAAGTCTCTAAAAACCTTCGAATTAAACGGATGAAGTTCACATTTTATGTGTGGTACAAACCATCATAGGAGAAGTTGCTCAAATCTTGATAAGCGGAATAAAACCACATCCTATTGAACAGCTTCACGTTCTTAGACACAAATTTCGTATCTGCGAAAAAGTACGAAATATGCCCTTTTTAAATTGATGTAGAACACGCAACTATAACTGCAGAAAACTGTCCATAGCTAAATGACACTCTCCAGAAGGCAAGCTGAAAACAATGTTTAAGACAACTTTCCCTTCATAATTTGCTTAACACCGGGTCCTTTATATGCTGTTCATATGACATTCAAAGCATTTCAGAAAGCCAGCAATTTCTTTTTATTAGATTCTGTTTTTCCACTTGCTCTCTAGTCCTGCTCCATTCACAGTAGGATTAACAGTCTCTGATAGAACAAATGTACAGTGCGTTTTCCAACGCTCACACCATTTTTGCTGCAAAAATGAGACTGCTAACTCGACAATTAACAATAGATCGGTGAGCATTCTATCGGCGTGCCTTCAATGGAGACTTCAATCCTGATTATTATAGACCTTTCGCACCTTCAAGGACAATTCCTTCCAGCCATTTACAACTTTGCAAAACAAACAAACAAACAAACAAAAGAGAACCAACACTTTTAACGTGGGGCTGATTTCTTTTTCCTGAGATGCGCAAATCGTACGTACTTTTAGCAGATGGATTAAGCGTTGTCATTCTTCGCGATGACAATTCTTCTTTTGTCATTTCGCACAGCTGGAGATTTTTGTATACGTGTGGCTACCTGTGAGACTCGTCCTCTAAAGATCTCTTAATGTCATTTCTTACTTCAAGTGGCGTATCTTCGAAAAAGGATGCAAAGTCGTAAGTGCGATATTCTGCACCAGAAAAATACTGTGAGTACGGTGTTTATCAAGTAGGGCTTTGTTTAAGTCATTCTCTTCGGGGAGGGGAAGGTGAGGGGTGGGAAGCGTCACAGAGCAAAGTCGAGTCATGCACAACATTTCGAACAACGCCAAACTCAAGAACTTTCCTGCGTTAGCGCAGTATACAAGTGGTTTTGGGGCTTTTAAGTCAAAACCCAAAACAACAATATAAAGTAAGAGAATTCAAAGAGAAGGGGAGAAATCAAGTAACAAGACCGGTGGTGCAGAATTCGCCAAACAATGCGTAAACTCGACTACAGACTCCAATAATCAGGATTGTTTACAATTGAGGTGTTCCTCATGCTCGCGCAAATTTCGTCTAACGTTTCTCACATTGCGACGAAAAGAAAGCAGCTCAGTGCGTCAAAATATCCGGCTGCCAAAAACGAAAATATTCCCAGGGGTGAAAATGATATCATGAGATCTTTAGAGGAGTCCCACAGTCATCCATTCGAAACCGAAAAGTTCCGTCAACTGTGTGAAACGAAAAAAAGAAGAATTCTCATCGCCAAGAATGACAACGCTGAAAGCCCTCTCCAAACAGTACGATATAAGCATCTCAGGAAAACGAAAGAATATATGTTGTTTCTCTTATCGAGCTCTGCAGCTGCAAAGCTTTGGACAATGTAGCTTATAAGCATACACCAGCTCACTAACGTAGCGGTTGGACATGCCGGCGCAACAAAGGAATTTTAATGATTACTGGAGAGCTGATTTAAAGCCGTTTTTTATTTGTTCTTGTTTTATTTTTGTCTTGTTTTTGTTTTTGCTGTTGTTGGTGTACTCCAAAGTACGAAAAAATTGTACTCCAAAGTACGAAAGGTCTAAATAATCAGGATTGAGGCCTTCATTGAATTAAAAGCACAAAGGCACACGAGCTGAATAGAATGGAAAATAAAAATAGCTATTCCTTATTCAGTTTACCGATGTATTGTTTATTGTCGACTTGTGTTAGCAGTGTTAAGCGGCTTTCAAACATCAAACTAAAGTGGCAACATTAGCCGGTTTGACGTGTGAAGGCCGCTTTATTTTCGCGGCGAAAATGGTGTGCGCGCTGGAAAACGCACTGTACATTTGTTCTATCAGAAATTGTTAATCCAACTATGAATGGACCAGGACTAGAGAGCAAGTGGAAAAATAGAATCTAATAAAAGGAAATTGCTGGCTTTCTGAATTGCTTGGAATGTCATATGAACAGCATATAAAGGACCTGGTGTTAGGCAAATTATGAAGGGAAAGTTATTCAAGTAAACACCGCCGGCCAGTAACGTCCCACGGCGTATGTTATTGTCTCTACCACTTCGTTGGTTGTTGTCCGCAGTTTTCACACCGTAAGTTGGAGTGAAATGCTTGGCTAAATGGAATCGTAGTTGAAAGGATGCATCTTTCCATCTTTTGGAGCGAACGGTGACGTCTGATCGAGAAGTAGCGCGAAAGGCTACGGTGGAAATGTACCTGTACTAACTGAACTCCTTGTAATTTCTACCGACAGTGCCACCAAACCTGATTTCAGTGGGCTTACATAGGGGGATGGACTACTGCCGGGAATAAATAACACTACCAGCTGAAAGAAAAGGTTCAGAACACTGGATTTTCAAACAATGTGAGTGCTGTACAGAAAGAACCAGCTCGCTCAACTTGAGTCGAAAAGTGGAGAAGAGAACAAAGCCGTCAAGTAAGCTGTACTTCGATTCAAATTGTTTCCAAAAATACGATTTATGAACGGTCGTTTTTATCAGAGGATTACTTAACAGACAATTTTCTTTAAATCTCAAGGTCGTTTCAGCTTTCTTCCAATTTTTGCAGCAAATTTACGGAATGTTAATTTTGGCAAAATTTAAGAAATCTCATTTTTATGGTTTCTTGGTTGATTGCCATGAAAACAAAATATACCCGCCCCGCTGAGAATTTTACAGATTTGGTAACTACAATGTCTGTTGTAAGCTATCAATGTAGTTTCAATTCTAGAACTTATGTACTTTCGGAGATATTAAAAGAAATGTCCTGCTTGTTTAACTTACGAATTAAAATGGCCGACACATGGTGTAGTTAATTCGCCGTTTATGTTGTTTACGATAAATGTAATGAAAAGCCAGATACATGGACAGAAACTAGAATAGTCACTGTGGTTTTATATTTGTCCCAAGTCTCGAGTTGTAGTGTTTTAGTAAACTTGAGAAATAATGTTTTAAATTTTGCAGTTTTCACAACAGTTTTTGAGTTCAAAATTGGGTTCTCGGGCGTCAACAAACATTCGCTGTTACCATGGCAGCAATTTAGTTATGACCTCAATAATGGCCATGGATATCTACTTGCATGCAAATTTGAGCGGGGGGTCAAAATTTTTCATTTCCCACTTTGTTTGTTTGACTCTTACAGAGAATTGCTCTTAAATACACATACTGGCTCTCTCAAACTGAACTAAATATAAAAGAGATTTTGGTTACCTGAACTGGTCCTTGCTCAGCAAACAGGACGCCAGACTAATCCCGAGTCACTGTTACAACATCATCCCATAGTGAGAGCCTTTTCTTGGAGGAAACTGAAAAAAAAGGGGTGTAATGATTTAGTAACGTCAGAATGCACGAGAGGACAAGTCTCTACGACTAGTCCCTGGGACCAAGAACTGAATGACCCACGGCATCGTGCGCCTAGACACGGGGACCCGTCTCTTCAAATTTGTGCTTGTCCTCTCGCGTGCAGTTTTCGTGCACCTAGTCCCTGCGACCAATTCCCCGCGACTAGCTAGTCCCCTCGTGTAAATGCTACAGGGGTCCCTGCAACAAGGACCTGCGACTAGTCCCCTCCGGGTATGCCGACCTTTCTGGCCGCATCACAGTTAATATCAAGAACAAACAAATACTCTAAAATGAGCAAGATTGCGCAAAACGAGAGCCGCTTTGTCCATGATATAGATTTTGATCATGCCGCAATAGTCCACAGAGTACATGATTACCGCAAAAGGCTTTTTTCGTGAGATTTGGCATTCTCAGAGAGGCCGTTATGTCCGTATGTCCGCGCGGGCAATGAGTCACTCACATAATTTGTTGTCTTGCGCCACAATTATTCATTACGTTTTGTCAGCGTAGTACGCTCAAGCTGTCAACCGTTAAATAAGCTGTTGTTTATTAACTTTTACGTAAAACCAATGAAGAATTTCGATGGCAACGTCTCTTAAGTTTTCCTAAAACTGTTGTAACGTTATAACGTTTTACTCAAGCTTGTGTCAGCCCTGTCTAAGAAAATATTATGTATAGTTTCTTAGCTCTACCTTCCGATTTTGATTTCTTGTCAACAACTCTTGTTGTCTGAAATGTAAAGCACAAAATCACGTTCCCTTAAATCTCAACTTTCGGTTTTCACGTTTTTAATCTTGCAGTTTTTGTAACTTGCTTCCCCCCTTTTCGATCCTCCACCACCCCCACTGCAAGTCCCCCCTGAATGAGGATGTGTCGAGTCACCATGGTAGACTGAGAATGTTTGTTATGTCCACATTTTGCAAATGACTTTTTCTGAAGATATTCTCTTCTACTGCCGTGACAACAAACAATTCTTGTATACTCAGCACGAATCTAACAAAGAGGATAAAATCACATGTTAATTTTAACGCCAACAGGATTTTCAATGAAAACAACATATTTGACTTGTACTTTCTGAAGCTTACCCTTTCATTGGCTAAGCAATGAAAAATGAAGATAAACAGTCCCTTGAAAAAAACTGAAGATAAAAGGAAATAAATCATTTCATTCCTTTTACGGACACCCATGAGATATAACCAAAACACGGAAAAATGCTTAGAGAGTCCTTAGACACACAAAGGGAGAGTCCGCAATAGTGGACGTTTTTACTTCATGCTTGCTCCAGTTATGACTGGGAATGAAGGCGGGAGCTTTAACTATGAAACTTAACTATGTATTTACCCGATTGCAAAGTAATTCATGAACATCATGAAATCAAATTAAATGCTTCACACTGTTGACTATCAGATTCATTTTTTTACCTCTTATTTCTCTTTTTTAAATCATACAACTTCCCCAAGCAATAAATAAAGACTGAACCCCTCAGGTGAGAGATTTTTCTTCATTTTTCCAAGAGGATTTTTTAATTAGCACCTGCCATTTTTAGTACGTTTACTTTGAGAGTCATATGCTATGTTTACGAGATAAGACGACCTACGTGCCATGAGGTCAAGCCATTTTTGAACAAAAAGGCGTCTTTTCGCCTTTTGGTTGAAAAGTAAAAAATGCCGATAAAAGCAGAAAACTGTTTACTTGTATCATATTCTTCATGTCTAGGGTAAATTTTTTCAATTTCAGCCGCGTGCGCTAAACCATGAACCCTTCCTTTAAAATATCAGCAATGAAACACCACATCTTACTCTCTCCACATAGATTTCCCTTGGGAATACAGTGCTTCGAAATTTACCTTGTTTCAGGTGAGCATGTTCACCCTGTCAACTGGTATTTATTCACAACAACACTTTATTTAGACTAATGAGTATGAATATATGAAATAATCATATATTTGAACTGCGGATAAAGATAGAATTATATGAAGATCATCGCAGGGAAGCTGTTTCAACTTAAGCAGTTGAAAAGAAGAAACCTGAAAAAATTCAGACTTCCCGTTCAACCCTGAATTTTTTCAGGTTTCTTCTTTTCAACTGCTTAAGTTGAAACAGCTTCACTGCGATGATATTCATATAATTCTAACTTTATTTAATGTCAAATAAAAGTAACGAAAAAACCAGCTAAGTGCCAGTGGCAAAAAACTTCGCCCAGTCACCGGGTGTACCTAGGCTGTCTAAATTACAAAACTCTTCTTTCGCAAAAGCATCGCCGGGAGCAACTCCGTGGCCTAAAAATCGTGCCAAGTTGCTGTCTCTCATCTCAAAATTCCTGGTATTATTTTAAATCTTAAGATTGCTTCTAAACTTCTAAAACTAAGCAAAAAAGAAATCGATTACCTCACTGCGAACCACCTATATCGATCGTTCCTAGCGAAAAGGAGCAAGTTCACTTTTTTCTGTCGAAGATCTTCCTGCACCGGTAAAGTGGTACCGTGACATTCTTAGAGTACTTTATCTGATCGGACAATTTGCAGAATGCTAACGAAAAAATGGCACATGCTTCTTTGATTGGTCAGCTTTTTAACAGTCGCTAAAAGACAAATAAGGCGGGAGAAGTACGCATCATGCTTTCGCTATTTACTACTATTACTACGTACGTATACATCAAAAGCCGAACCTCCCCATAGCAGCCACCACTCTGTAACATAAAGAGAGCTCTGTCCAATTAAGGAAAGCCGTTATTAAGAGAGATTCGACTGTATTACAAAAACTGATTTATCAGAACTGAATTAGTTTCAATTTAACTTTCCACCTGCACCTCGAACCAGTGACTAATAATACCTTTCTCGCTATTTTTAAAGATTGGCAATATCACACTTTAGTACTGAGCCTTAAGGTCCTAAAAGCGCTTCGACAAGGTGTCACTAAAATTGCGTTCATGCAGTCCATCAGTTCTTCATTTATGCTGCAAAATCTTGCTCACATAGATTAACCACGTGAATCTCCAATAATTTATTAAAGAACAACATTGCTGCAAGTGTCAAAATCACAGGGCAAGGAATGCAGCTGCAAAACAATAGAATCACATCGATTAAAAAAAGAATGAAATAATAATAATCATGATAATGATGACGATGATGATGATGATAATAACATGTTTAAAACTGAGGATTGTTAATACCACGTAGGAGGGTTTAAAAGATTAAAAATATTTGAGGTTTACAACTATTTTAAAACTCAGCCACTGACCAGAGGGAGCAGTACAGTAAAATAGTAATAGGAAACAATATAACAGCAATAATAGTACAGTAACAGTACAGTAACAGTACAATATATTAATAGTAATAAGCAAGTTTGTTCCAGCTTTTAACTTGACTGGGCCATGTCATGCTAAAATGGTGCTTATGGTATATGAAGAAACAATATTAAAAAAAAGGAAATAAGTGAACAGACAAACAAACAAACATATCTATCAATCAAGCAATCATGCAATCAATCAATCGACGAATGAATACATAAATCACCTTATCCCTTCTGGGTTCGAAACCCTGGGGATTCTCAAAAATGCCACGCAGATTTTTGACAATTCCTCGTGGAGGGTCGATAAATTCATCTCTACGCCCTAAAAAGTAAAGTGGTTTTCAATTAAGGAGGCGTTACGATCCGCTGCACTATAATTCTCTAAATTCCCTTACAATCTGCTGCATTGTAAAGTTTTGTACATTTTGCATCGCGAAGTTAATCGTAAAGGAATAGACAAGATCCGTGCCCGACGTTGCCAAAAGAGGAAAATTGCAGAAGAGGGTGATACATTGCAATGCGAAAAAAAGTTGATGCAATCGTTGCAGGAAGTAAACGTGATTCCGCTTTACTTGTAAAAAAAGGAAAGGATTTAGAACTGTTTCGAGGTGTGTCAAATTTGCAACGATCCCCACAACTTTTTAGACGAAACATTGAGCTTAATGATCAGTGTAGCCGAATCCTGTTATTAAAATTGACTCACTTTCTAGTTACGGCGTTTATTATAAATCATTATTTGCCCAGCTTGCAATGAAAAGGTTGCTCCATCAACTAAGTGCTTCTCAGTTCATACAATACCATAAATGTATCAAGAATATAGCCTGCAGCTGGTTCACGAGCCCTCTCAGCGGAATTTCGTTCTTGTTCAAAAATTGCCTTAAACCTGCGTATGCTCACAGGGGTACCATCAGCTTCAAATAAGGGAGAGCAAAAAGTAAATCAGTGAATGAATAAATAAATGACTTATGCATCTAAGTCATTAAAGACAAACTTGATAAAGTTAAAAATACGGACACTGGCAATCTAACCAAGCTTATTAACAACAGTGTCATTGTTTACTCAGCAGCAGGTGTGGACCGTTCAGTGTGAGCATTTTAGCCTTTATCACATAATCGAAGCCGAGACAGTTTATTAGGCAAATCCTCACTTACTATTGAATGCTCAGTTCAGGGATACCGATGTAGCAATTATTGTCAGCCCCCATAGGATTTATGTACAAACCAACTTCTTCTGATATGTTCTAGGTAACTGTGTCAATACTTGAGAGCGTTGAGCTGATGCTACAGCCGCTTCTGTCATTGCCCCTGCTATTTCTGATTGACATGTTCCTTTGATAAAAAAGTTAATAATCATGCAATCATGGATAAAAGTCTTACTTGCTTCAGGAAAACAAGTGCCCCCTTCCACCCTTCCCCCCAAAACCACCCCACTTCTACTGGTTACAATGATGTTAAGGCCGTGTAGTGAGAATGGTCCTCACATGTGAAAATTGATTTGCGGTTAAGTGGAAGAGGAAGATAACTTGCTGAAAACCACGTATTGGTCATTTTACGTGGAGAAAGGTATTCTATGTTGGTATCAAAACTTTTAAGGAGCGACCTGAGGACCTTTTCCAAGATCGCAGATATAGTCTGACGACCACCACGAACTCATCCGCCAATTCGTTTGCCAAAAAGGCAGAACAAGACAGTTTCCCCTGTTGATTAACAAACAAACAAGTACCTTTATCCGTATCGCTCTTCAAAGTTTTAGGAAACACCGGACCTCCTCCTTCAAAGATTCTTCCAAGCTCTTTCACTCTTCCGGTTAGGTCTGATTCGTTGTCACGTGTCTTATGAACTTGAAAGTAACTCAAATAACAACAAAAAGAAATTGCGTGTCATATACATGGTCCATTTTCATCCTCGACGTTTAATTTATTACTTATTTTGGCATTTTTTCCGAGCACGCTAAACAACAAATCACTACAGAGTGTTGGAACAAACTGCAGATTTAAACTTGAACCAGTAAAACCGTTATAATTCCTTTAGATGGGATACACCTTTCCCTTGCTTACCAGTAAAGTTCTCATCTTCAGCTTCCTTCACACCGCCAGCGTCTTCTCCTTCGAGGATTGGATCAAGATCTACATCATCATCATCGTCATCATCATCATCATCATCATCATCATCATCACTGTAATCACCATCCCTGAAGTCATCTTGTTGAGGTTTGCCTTTATATTCCGTGGAATCGTCACTCTGGCAGCTTTCGTTGTGCTGGCCGTCATGTACCTCAACTGGCCCACGGGTCTACAAAAACACTATTTCTTAAACACTGGTTTTGCTTATTACTACTATACAGAAATATGCGTGTCTGAGCTTACTGCTTGTGAGAGAATTGGTCTGATGAGGCCGTTAGACCTATATCGTGAGTATTATCAATTACCTTGTCCACAGACAGCTTATCAAAAGACATTTGATGTAGCATGATAAAAAACTTTTCCATGCGTGTAAAAACTGAACATTCTGCTTTAAAATAAAGAACGTTTCATTTACACACAAGCGTAAACTTGGACATAAATTTTAAAAAAATCCTGGTGATAGCCTATTAAGTCAAGATACTTTAATTTCTTTTATACTTTGGAAAAGGGTACCATTAAGCCGCAAAGACATATCTATTAAAATGTCATTTAATTTACAATGTAACTTCTTAGCAGAATCCGCAGGAGATCAGACCTTCTAAACTACTGACGGATTGTAATATCTGGCGTAAAACAGTCACCTCTCAGCCGGAGGGGGTATCATACTGTCCGTTCCTTCTCTCTCACATGAGCCTGATTTCAAGACTTGAAGTATACTTTTAAAACTCTTGAAAGCTTGTCTTTTACTGAATTGATCAAACTACACCAAAACTATACCAAGTGCATGGCTTATGTATTCCTTAGCTTCAGCTCAAATGTTATATCTCGTGTACTATTAAGTGTTTAGCTCCCTTCTAATAACCCCCCATTTAAAGCATCTGGCAAGGCTAAAGAAGACCCCCACCTCATATTTTTCATTTATCTAAACAGGCTTGTACATTCACAGGAAATGCGGTAAGCACATCATGACATTCCTACCGTGATTGTTGCCTCTTCATGTTGGTCGACATTTGTCTTTAAAGACTCTTGCTGTGCAGCAGGGGCTTCATCCTCGTCCTCCTCCTCCTCCTCCTCCTCGTCTTCCTCAGTCTGGTCAGCTTCCAGTTCATTCAGAGATTCAGCAGAACCCACCTCAGTTATATCTCGAGTTGGTGAAGCCACGTTTACTTTTAAGGAATCCCAGTGCTCAAGAGTTAATTTCGTTCGGATAGCCATATCCTCTTGGTCAATTTCTTCATCTTGGTTGTCGTCTTCAACGTCTGCCTTGGATGACTGGGTAAAGCTTTCATCTTGCCTTTCTAGTGTTAAATCATCTTTCAAATCTTGTTCCTCGTCGAATTCTTCGTCTTCCGCTTCTCCATTATTCTTGTGAATTTCATCCACTTTATTTTGCTCGATAAAATCCTCTTTGTGTGCTCTTTCTTCATGATTATCTTCTTCTACTTGATCTTCTTCCTTCTGTTCGTTTGCTCTTTCTTTTTCGTTATTTGCATCTGCTTCAACTTCCTCATTATTATTCTCTGCTCCATCATTTTCTTCCCCCCCCCCTTCATTTGCTTCTTCCTCTTCATTATTTTGTCCTACTTCTTCTTCTTCCTCATTGTCCTTTTCATCTGCTCTGTCTTCACAATTCTCATCTCTGTTTGCCACGCCCTCTTCATCATCTTGGTCAACTCCATCAACTTTTTCCTTGTCCTCATCTTCTCCATCCTCATCATTATTTTCTTGTACTCCACCATGTTCTTCGTCCACTTCATCATCTCCTTTCTCCTCTTCCTCTTCTGCACCAGTTTCATTACTTTCGTCTTCTCCATCGTCTCCTTTCGTCTGTTGATCTCGTCCATCGTCTTCACTTTCTTCGTCACGTTCTTCTTCCGCTTGAGCCAGCTGTGGTGAACCTATTAGCAGCTCTTTTTCCTCCTCTAGCTTATCCTTCTGGTTTTCATCTTCGGCCCTCTCGTCTCCTTCTCCGTTCTTTCCATCACTATTATGATTGCATTTTCATCAGACCCGTCTTCGGCTAACGTAATATCCTCTTGCTCATGACCTATGTCATCAAGTTGACAAAGTGTTTTCTGTTGTTGAACTTGATTATTTTCTGTATTATCCATAACGCGAGAGCGGTCACCAACAGCAGCATCGATGTCATTGCTATCCTCAGTATCCCTTCTATCTCTCTGAAACGTATCGCCCGGAAGTTGGAAGTTCATGTATTCTGGAGCCACAAGAGTTCTGCGGTAGTAAGGCACAGGAGTAGCGGGGTCATCTTCGATTGTTTCAAGGTATGTTTTACCAGCCTCGCAGCCCGTTTCCTTTCCATTGTTCTCATTTCCGACATCATCAGGTTCGTCATTTGAATCTTCATCCTCATTAAAGCTTGTATGACTGTTGGGGTCTTCATGAATTCCGTTTCCGTTCACTGGAGCTCTATTCCAATGATGTCCATTTCCCTTCACCGTTTCAATCTTGGCATTTGTTTCCGTCAATGAATGTTTAGGGAAAATGTCATCAACCGGATCATTAAGGTTTTCAACACCTCTTGATTCATTATTTAGTTGCCAATCTTCAATATTCTAAAAAAAACGATGACATATTTAACTAAATAAAGAGTGGGAGTGTTCAGCATCAAATTTCTCGATCTACATGCCGAAATAACGTGGAGTCCTGGGGTCTAGTATAACCAAAAAGCAAGCCCACTTTGGTTCGAAGTTGAGGGATACTGCGAACGTTTCAATTCTCCTGCTTATGCAATTACTCTTTCTCCATTAATGTGTACAAAGTGGAAATGTACGCGGGTAAATCAGAGTTCTGTGAACCGCTGATTGAACCAATCGGAGATCTTTTTAACTTCGCACGTGCAGCACAGAACTGGTATATGCTTTACGTCAAGAAAGTGCATGATGCCGCATTTGATAAATGTCCAAGAAAATTCAATGCCGTATTTTCCATTAAAAAACTAGCGTTTAACTTCGATTGTCCGCATTATCGATCTCTTTTGACTTTTTCACGTTGTATCACAGGTGCACACGTGACCACACAAAGAAGGTAAAACAGGCTAGTTGCAATCGGTTACAGACATTCGTGGATTGAGTACCACTTCTGAATAATAATAATAATAATAATAATAATCATCATCATCATCATCATCATCATCATAATAATAATAATAATTTGCACTGCAATCAGATGTAGCTGTTGAAGCTAGGTATTTCTGTTACTTTTATTATAGTTAAAACCCTAAGTAAGTATAGAAGAGAAGAAATGCCGGCGGTTAGAGGGAAAGTCTTATGAGGGGACCATTTGAAATTTTATGTTTAAGATTGAAAATATGGATCATTAATTTACGACTTTTTAAATAAGACGTTTCCAAACACATTTACAATCTAGCCTGAAAATGTCTAGAGGCAGATGCTACTTTTTAAATAAGTTTTTTCGTTCATTATTTAACTTGGTAAAGAGTGAAAAGTTAGGTCTCAGTACGGACTACCAACCATTTGCCGGATTAAAAGTAAAACAATTAACAGTTTTAATTGTTTAAAAACGAGTGAAATACTTTTTCCTGATTCTGTTGAATCCGTATTGAACAAAACGTATTTGGGGTTCTGTTCAGGCAACTTTTCGTTCAATTAGCAGTTATTTCGGACATGATAGCCGCTTATACATTAGCCGGTTGTTGCAAAGTATGTATCAAGGCTAATCCCCCCCTGATTTCTGCTTGCACGCAGTGCGGACAAGTTTCAAAAAACTCAACAAAACTAAATATTGTACCTCGTTTAAAGCTGATGCCATTCTTTGCCATTTCTCCTCTAGAAGAGCAACTCCAGTTTAAGCAGATGGCTTGCAAAAATCTGCTTTCAGAAAAAAGGACAAAATGTCACGTATCTGTGTCAGATATCGTTAAAAAGTGTATTAGAAAAGCCTCTCACGTGTGACATACTGAGACGGGAAGGGAAAAACAAATATCATGTTTGCGCGCTGGTTTGTGGACGCAGATTTCCGTCAAAAAGCAGTTGCGGTTTCACAGAAAGCGAAAATATTTTCTGACGTAACTTTTGTTTAATTTAAACATGACTTCTCCAATTTCAGACTCGTAGATGTTTTTCTTTCCTTTTTGGCACCTAAATGTTCGATCTCAACCGAAATGTGTTTCATTCAAACAGGTGTTTCATTCAAAACTGTCAAAATTTTAATTTGAAACCTAACTTTTTTACTTGAAAATTGAGAGTTTTAAGCGGGGAGGAAACGTTGTTGATATTCATTAAAGCGTACTTGGATTTAAAAAGAACTTTGGCTGAGTAACTATCGTCACTGTTTTACTAAGAGCACAAACTTCATGTAGGGAATATTTTTTCTCACTGCCATAAATAAAGGGATTTTGCTATCAAGCATATCTAACAAAGAAATTAAAATTCATAATTTATTCAGTTTCTTATGAATGGACTGTCAAAGAAGGGTTGCGAGTGAGCTCGAGTCATTTTAAAATTTTAAAGAAATCAGACAGTCAAATTCAAGCTTGGCTAACTATTTCACCAAAGCGATTACTTAGTGACCCCTCATAGAACTGTTGTTTTAATATATTATCTAACAATTTTTGTGAGTCTTGTCGCAAGAATTTGCAGTAAAGTATAAGAAAAACGTCAGTTTTTTAGTATTTCGGCCGTAAAAGCAAGTTTAATGTCATTATGATATCGATGGCGACTAGTGAGTTTCATTTGCGAACGCTAGTTTAAAAAAATAGAATGAACGCTATAAATAAAAAAGCTTTCATCCAGTCACAATTGGCAAAGAGCTATCGTGGAATTATTTCTTCAATTTCATTTTCGATTTTCGGAACAATCCTTGAGCTGATTTCAAACACAGTGCAATAGGAAATTACACCATTATTCGGAAAAGCAAAATAACTAAGAAATAAAGATTTACACAGTTTGATAAAAAAGAGAACCTACCTCCAGTCAGCACACGGCTTGACATAAGCAGACAAAGCGTGATCAGGTAATTGCGCCAGACTAAAATTACATACTATTAAAACCTTTTATTTTGTTTTGATCAGACACGCCACTTTGACTAGTTATAACAAGTTTTGAGAGCGATCTTTGAAAGCACAAATTCATAACATTTGCGAGTCGACTCAGTTAAACCCTTCGTTGGGCTACCGTCGCATTTTTTAGCAGCTGTTCGCGAACTCCGTACTTCAAAATATGTCTTCCCTTGAAACTGTTTAAGACTACTCGATTAAAACAACGATTTGGTTTCGTCTGTTTTAAGAATGTGCTTTGCAGGGGCTATTTATTTCCTTAAAAAGAAGGCACAAGTCAACGAAAATCACTTGGTGGTCCTTTCATAAATACTTAAAAACTGAACTTATAATAGCGGAGCCAGCGCGCTAGCGCGTCAGCGGAGCTCCATTGCTAAGGAAATTTGGTAACCTATCAAGCCAAAAAATTTTGGTAGTGACGTAGTAGTCACGTGACCGTCCGTCCGTCCGTACATCCGTACGTCCGTCTGCACCACAGGAATACCAATACACTTCATACACTGGATATAACCCTGTGCTGAATCCCGTGTGTTTTCGGAGCGAAATCGCATGTTGACCCGCGTTGTAGCAAAACAAGCAAAGACAACAAAAGTCAAAAACAAATTTGTTAATGGAAAAAAAAAAGTTCAAAAGAACACTCAGTTGTATTTTTGGTGGAAGGGGAAAAGTTCAATCTAGGTGAAAGAAATTAGGCGATAAAGTTCAGGCAAAAAGTTCAAATTTGCCTCGTCGGTTCTGTTCAAACTCGGTCGGCACACCGCTTGAGTTTGCAGCTTTTCGCGGCGGTTTCGGCGCCAAATATAGCAGAGCTAGTGGTTTTTGGTTTTTTCTGTCCACAACCGTATGGTTTTTACGGCGTTTCGAACACATTTTGCCAGGAAAAACACCAGCATTTTCATGCTGATAGGCAGCTTGTCACGAAGAAAGAAATAAGTATTAAAATTAACTTGAAATGTAACGTTAAACGCCCATGGCCTAGTGGACTAATCACCGGCACCTCACGCTGACGAGCCGGGTTCGGCACTCAGGGGGAGCAGATAGTTTTTCCTTTTTTTTTTCTTTGTTTTTTTTTTTAATTTAACGACTTGAATGAGAGTATTTTCACAAATTAATAACTGCCAGCAAAAACAAACGCCCATGGCCTAGTGGACTAGTCACCGGCATCTCACGCTGCCGAGCCGGGTTCAACACTCAGCGGGAGCAGGTAGTTTTTTTCTTTTTTTTTTCCTTTGTTTTTTTTTTAATTTAACGACTTGAATGAGAGTATTTTCACAAATTAATAATGGCCAGCAAAAACAAAACAAAAAACAAAACAAAAAAAACAAAACAAAACAAAACAAAAAACAGACAAAACAAAAAGGGGGGCTCCGCTTTTAGGCTTGGGTAAATCTATATATTATATTTAATTGTAGCGGGAAAATCGGCACGTAGTTAAATTGAGACTGACAAACCATTGTCCGAGTGCCTCGCTATTAAATTTTCTCCAAGAGAGTTTATTTGGTATCCTTGCACAGTTTCTTTAATACACAGAAATTTATGAATGCTATATATAACTGATATAAAAATTATACTTTTCATGGGCTGAGGGTTTATTGACTTGGGGGGGGGGGGGCAAGTATGGAACAACAACATAGCGAGAGACCCGTTGTTGTAAATTATTTCAGCGTGAGTTGAAAGTTCCTTTAAACTTCAAACGACATACATTTGTACTCTTACTGGCCACGTGTGAGATCCAGATGTAGAAGAAATGGCTGAGTTCTTTTCTTTATTCACGTACATCCAGACAAAATCGAGGAGCGCTCACTATATTTGCTTGTAAATTTCGGTGAGAATTTCCCGATGAATTAAAATGTTTAGTTACCTGATAACCCATATTCCTCAAGGGAACATAGGCGCTTTGCAATCCCTAAGTGGAGGACCAATCGCTTTAGAAATACATTCATTTTGTCCTCCTGTATTAAGAATAATGTCTCAACAAGTACTAAATTGTAAATAGGTTTTTAGGGTATAGTCTTTAGGTTTTAGTTTTTTATATCATAATTATGTAGATAATATAAGTCGCAAAATTTAAATACGCAATTCAGCGCTTGGGCTGCATAAGTATTTATTGATTAAGCTATCTATCTATCTATCTATCTATCTATCTATCTATCTATCTATCCGATAGGAAGCCCTTTTAATGTGGTATACAATCGAGTTCCCATGCTCCGGTAGAAATGGTCTGGTTGTAGCAAATGCGGGCGTACAGGAAATTCTCGGTAATTCCGGTAATTTCGAAATAGGATTGTTACCTCGAAAGGTATTACCTTTTTTCCGAAAAATGTTCCACTGAAACGAACCTTTCTGTCTGATTTCCTAATGACAAGACTGGTCAGTTCTACGCAAATAGAAAGCGCTCGAGATCGACGTGTGAACAAAGAAAAGAACGACGACAATGCCGAGAATATTTCTACTCCTGGACCGAACATACATGGTCAAATAAAGTTTTGCATATGTAAATGCATTTTTAATTTAACCAAGAAAACGCCATTTGAAAAGGTTAGCATGTGCAGGTGGACCGAATGAAAGCGAGTGGTCCATGCCATATGATAGCTCGACCGCTCGTACAACCAATCAGATTGCACGATTAACTTCATCTGACCACGCGTGGAGTAAAAGATAGCCTTTCGTCTTTTTTTAAAAGGTTGATGTGATGTTTAAATTTAATGTTAGCAGTTTCATGACAGGAAACAGAAAAAAAATACTAACTGCAGGAACAATTCCATCAGGTGTATGCATGATAGAGCGGTTTTATACTCCGATTGTCAAAAACCAAAACCAAGTCAATCACCCTGCCAATCATTAAGGAGAAGGTCACTCCAGAAACCGAATATTTTTTGTACTCACCAGTAAAAAGACCACACTGAGTTTAGTTATTTACCGTTGTTTGAGCTTCCATAGTGCATCCGATCCCAGTGAAATTCCTCTCCAAAGAAGCAAAAAATTCATCATCGGGCGCCGCCATTTTGGATAGCACTTAGGAGCCTGGCCGCATATTCGTGACGTCAATTTGACCAAATTGAAATTGGCGCGAAGCTCAAACGCAGCTGGCCAATTTCTAGGCTCAGTCTCCAGCCGTGAGTGTCTCATGGCACTCTCAATGACAGATTGAACGAGTTCAAACTATCGCGAATAAGTTTGAAATATTTGGAAGTCATTTTTTTAAAGTGACGTTTTCCTTACCGTTGCCGTCGTTTTTGCTTAAGCTCCCTTTTCAGTTCACAACAGCACCACGAAAAAGAAATGAGAGCAGCCGAAAAGCTGTGCACTTGAAATTGGCTAGGCTCAGTCTCCAGCCGTGAGTGTCTCGATGTGCCCGCGATTCTCGCCACCTTCACGGCTGGGCGCACGGGTTTGGTTATTGTTTAGACTGACCAATCAGAGACAAGCCCCCTGAAATTTGTGGGGCAGAATGCGCGGCATAATTTAGCGGGATTTCGTCTTTCTTTTGAAATTTCACACTTTTAGGAGGCGTTTCTGGAAATGCTTTTAGCATTTTGCTTTTTCTCAAGACAATACAAAACAAAGAACCGATAAAATTTATGCAATCGACGTGTGGATTGTCTACATAATTATTAAAATTGTAATGACGTCACGGACATGCAACCAAACCCGTGCACCCAGCCGTGAAAGTGGCGAGAATCGCGGGCGCATCGAGACACTCACGGCTGGAGACTGAACCTAGCCAATTTCAAGTGCACAGCTTTTCGACTGCTCTCATTTCTTTTTCGTGGTGCCGTTGTGAACTGAAAAGGGAGCTTAAGCAAAAACGACGGCAACGGTAAGGAAAACGTCACTTTAAAAAAATGACTTCCAAATATTTCAAACTTATTCGCGATAGTTTGAACTTGTTCAATCTGTCATTCCTCCCAACTTGTCAGCTCCAAGATGTTTGTTTGTATTCCGATGTGATGGCTGCGCTCAAACCGTATTGTTTCGAACCAGAACGTGCCAGTTATTTCCCAGGACGATGAAAGTGGAGATGATTAAATGAAGGAACGGTTAGAAGGTACATTTTGGTGCACTTGTGAAAGATGTGAAGTGATGCCGACTCCGAGGGAATGCGTTTGCTGTCGAGAGCAGCCAGAGTCGGAAAACAAAGATAGAAGGTACACTTCGAACGAGTAAGAGTCGTATTTATTAAAGAAGAATTTTTTTTCACTTGTACATTGTTTTCAAAATTAAAATGTGGCTTAAATCGAGCCGCAGTAGGTTTGTGGTCTTAATCTGAATTGTCTGTGTTTAATTTAATTTACTGCTTGCGGTGAAATATACAGGTATTTCTTGCGTCACAGAATACGAGTACTTCTGTCATGTGTGCTTAAATCCTTCTTCGGGCATTTCCACCCAGGAGTTGATTTCAAAGCAGTCAGCATGAAAATGCTCTTTAAAAACGTAGACATTTTCCAGTTTTTCGGGAAAGCCAAATCGCTTCTCATGGCGAAGCTGGTCGAGCCACTGATTTGCTAGCTCTGGATTTCATTTCCTTCCTTATCTTTTTCGGACATATTGTTACAGTCTGGGACTATGTAAGCAAACATGACGGCCACGGCTGATGGGATCGTCGCAAAACAAAAGGTTTAATTAGCAAAACAATGACTCTGCACGTGCGATACAGATTTTGGTCATTTCTTTGCTGTCCTCTGCAAAACAACAACTTGAAATGACCAAATTCAAAGTTTTGTGTAGAATGTTTACACACGACAGTGAATTTTCTTTTTCTACCTGAACTGTAACGCCGTCCTTACAGAGTCAGCTCCCGGATTGTTAGGCTACATTAGACAGATTGAACGAGTTGAAACTATCGCGAACAAGTTTCACAAGTTTGAAACATTTGGAAGTCATTTTTAAAGTGACGTTTTCCTTGGCGTTGCCGTCGTGGTTGCTTAAGCCCCCTTTTCAGTTCACAACAGCACCGCGAAAAAGAAATGAGAGAAGCCGAAAAGCTATGCACTTGAAATTGGCCAGCTGCGTTTGAGCTTCGCGCCAATTTCAATTTAGACAAATTGGCGTCACGAATAAGCGGCCAGGCTCCTATGCGCTATCCAAAATGGCAGCGCCCGATGACGAATTTTTTGCTTCTCTGGAGAGGAATTTCATTGGGATCGGATGCACTATGGAAGCTCAAACAACGGTCAGTAACTCAACTCAGTTTGGTCTTTTAATTGGTGAGTAAAAAAAAATATACACTTTCTGGAGTGATCTTCTCCTTTAACGGACGCAAACAACCGGCAATGAACCAATAAGAACTCGAGACAAATACATGTAACTAGCGTTAAGTGCGGGAAAATGTATCATACGAGCAAGCCACGATTAGTTTTGGTTCTGCTTTGGTTGAGAAGGTAGCGAGATTTGTTAGCCAATTACAAAGCGTTCTCAGTAGAGTAAAACCAAAGCAAATGCAAATTACTTTCGACCTTTCGTCACTCAATTGAAACCCACTCTGACGACATCTGTTAGTCCTAACACGTACATGCATGCCCGTACTTGGACAAAGTTTATTGCATCTGAGTTGTATGTCTTGTCCTAAGGTTGTGGTAAAGTAAAGAGACTAAGTTCCCCTTTCCAAACTCTGCTTTAACCAGCGATCAGGCGTTTTGTTTGGTTTTTTTTTCTCTCACCGCTTTCTTATTAAAGAGGTACTGATGAAGCAGTGAAAAGCGGGGAATCCACTCATTTCTAATAGGGTCACTGAGGATATTAACTCAAAATAGTTTGGAAGGATTTTAGACGACTTTGAGTTTATTTACCTATCGGTACAAGCGTTTAACGGACTTACCTGATGGGTAGCTGGAAAATTAAGGCGGCTTGTTATAGCACGTTTGAGAAGAACAAAACCGTGGGTAAACAAAAACATAGCGGAACTAGTATACACAACATGTCCTGTCTGTCTCCCTTTATTATTCCAGAAAAGCGCTAAGTCAAATTATGTAGTTTGTAGTTTGTCACTGTTTCAAGTATGGACCAAATTAGCCTTATAGTCAGAGTTTCCTCATCTCAGGATTTCCGAGTATACTGGCCTAGAGTGACCACTAACAGAGAATTATGGATAAGAACTGGACAAGAGCCTATTATCACCACCATTAGGAGAAGACGATGGAGATGGATTGGCCATTCACTAAGGAAGGATGAGAGGAACAGAGTCCACCATGCGATGAACTGGAATCCGCAAGGCACACGGAACCGAGGAAGACCTAAGAACACATGGCGGGGAAGCATCCATAAGGACTTGGGAGATCAATAGGCGTGCGTTTCTCGAAAGCCCCGAAAACTTCTCGGGCCCGAGAACTTTTCGGGACACTTTTCGGGCCCTTTTTTCAGGTTCCAAGAAGTGTTTCTCAACGCGCCCGAAAGAACCCCGGATTCTCTCGATATTTTCGGAGATTTTTTCAGGTCGGCCATGTTTTGGCTTTAGTCCTATGTTCTCCTACGTAGTTACAGCTGTAGCTACAAGATCACAGTGTATCTATGTTCATATGAACAAGGCTTGGCAATGTCAAAGATGTTGTCTTGTTTTAGCATCGTTTCTGTCTCACAGAAAAGATGGCATGAATCGATCGACGAATCGTAAGCTACAAATTTGTTCAATTGGAAGCTTAGTTTTTTACAATTTGTAGAATTATTCGGCTATTCACCCATTGGAAACTTGCATTACAGAATGAGTTCTATATGCGTGGTCTTTGAAATGACGGCTTGACGGTTGGAAAAAGTTGTCAACGCGTCTCGGTCCATCTCGTCGTATAAAAGCACTTTGATTTGAAGTGTTTGATTAGTAGCGGTAGCGAGTGAGGATCATTAAGGCAGGACGTAACAAATCGATAATTCCAATACTCGATGACAATCGATATTAATCGATAAAATCAATAGTAATTAATCAAGTAATATCGGAAAGCGATCGAAATCGATCGTCAATACTTTTGTGAGTTTCGAGTTTCATCGATTACAATCGAAAACGATCGATTTCACTCGAAAACTAAAATTTCACTCGTTTCACTCGATTAAAAGCGAAAGCTATGTAAATAAAGCTAAAAACTGCAGTCTTCCTGTGCACATGGAAGCCTTGGAGAGAACTATAAAAATGTTCCCGAATACTGTGGACAAGATTTTCATTTCACTGCTTTTTTTTTTTAGCCATCTGTTGTCCTATTTAGTCCCAAAATTGGGACGTGAACATATGTTTTACAGGTTCGTGTTTATCAAGTTATTTTTTTGGTAGATATAACTGTACTTGTCTGTAGAGGTCCTGGAGGAAAAATGTGGAAAATTTTAATGAGAAAATATGGGACAAGACAGAAGGGTGGTCATCTCAGCTTCAAAAGTATGTTTTGAGGTTGCGTGAGCTTTGTCGTTTCATTCCTTTTAATCGATTTCGATCGATTAAGTCAAAATTTTGTGATTATCGATTTCATTCGACTGAATTAACGAATCAATCGACAAGTATCGATTACTATCGAGTATTATCGATTAATCGAGTAGCTTTTCGATGATCGATTTCGATCGATTTGTTACGTCCTGATTAAAGGTTCATTTTAAAAAAGCTAAGTGTTTAGTGTTTACTTTTTATTTTTGGATTTATTTCGCATTGGAACAGGGTCAACAAACATGTAATTATACTCCTTTGTGCGACGTATGATATGCCGTTGGGTTGGATATTTTTATTTGTATGTCCAATGCTTTATCTCAAAACTAGTCTTAAGCTTATATGTCAATATTTACCACTAGTCCATGAGCCAGGACCCAAAATTTAAGATTTCGGTACCACTTCGAGGGACTATATCTCTCACTCAATTTCGCAAAGAAACATGTCTATAGATACTAAAAAACATTGATGGACGTGTATGCATTGTAGCTTAAGGCCAAAGTGGATGTGCTTTTAATCACGTTCCAAGCGAAGCAGTATTGGCAGGGCAAAAGGCGCCTACACCAATTTCAAAGCACTGCAACTGAAAAATGACACATTTACAGCCCTTCTATTTCATTTATCACATAAAGCTCAAGTGTTAGATGTTTTCAGTAGATCAGTTAAGGTTTTAACTTATCACTGTTTCCATGGCAACCAAAATGTTAGCGACGAAAGGAAGGTCTAATAACATATTTTCGGCTGCTTGTTGCCTCATTTTGCTTCCCGAATCAGACTTCACTTTTAAAGTACGATTATGTCTATTTTCCTTGGAAAAAAGGCTTTCCAGTTTTTCTTCTCACTTTAAGAGATTAATGAGGAAGGAAAACTTTGAAAGCGTGTGAACCAGAGAAATAACGATGTCGTACATAATTAAGCCTCATTATCTGAAAATCATTCCTTTCTTAATTTGATAACTAAACAGTGTTTAATGGCCATCTCAGCCAAATCCAACTTTATCGTGTGAGCTATCTTTCAAGTCCATGCTACTCCTCAGAGCTATACCAAAAGTTCATCCTCGTCATCTGAGCTGTCCTCTGAATCACAATCTTGAACTGTAGAGTTGTTTTCTTGCCAATTATTGCAGTCTTGCAGCTTGCATGTGATGGTGCATTTCAAACCATTGGCGAGGCACTGCCAGTTTGGCAGCTTGCAAACGGAGGTACACTTGCAAGATGAGAACTCTGTGATGACATCTGGGGCTGGCGATCCTGTCATCCAGCAAATTGTAGGCTTCCCATCTTTATAGTACCCATGACCGCTTGGGTTGGGGATACTGGGACACTCTTCAAGAGTACGGCGCCACACTCCCGCCTGGGAGTTTGCACGAAGACTGTGCATGAAGAGGCAATCTTCACAAGGAGAAAGCTGTCCTGACTCGACCTCTCCTTTCTTTGCTCGGAATAACTGATACCTTAGCTCATTTACAGAGGCGTTTGGGAATCTGGTAGCATGTAACTTACAGGTAAACTCTTGGAGCATGTTGACGAGGTCTCTTGGCCCTGACCGTTCTTTACCTAGCTGGGTAAATGAATCTTGGTACCTCGTGTTCTTCTGCATAAGCTTGAAAGCAATGATCTTCCCGTTTCCTCCAAAAGCGCTTACAGTGTCACAGCGTGTGAACGAATGCAATCCAGGAAGTGCGCAACACGTATCGTGACCAACGGCAGCAGCGACCTTCTGCACATCAACAAATTTTATCTCTGGTCTGGGTGCCACCCTTAATGTACACCTGACAAGCAAATGCACGGGAAAATGAAAGGGACATGATGAACACATCTGTGTCTTGAGATGCATGCGATGATGATGGCAGTGGACTCCTCTTCTGCACGTTTTGCATGTAGTAACATGTGAGTGTCTGCTTCCTCTTGTGTGTTGTATAATCTTTCAACTTCACTCCAGGTGTCCTTTGTTACTCTGAAGCAATTTCTCTCACAGCTGACGTACATGACTTTGTTACGAAGCTTCGTTCTGAGCGATTGCTTCTGCCAGTCTTGGGCCAGGAACTTGATGAGATTGCCGGCTTTTGGGTGAGGACAAAAGACGCCTACACTGCTTTACTTTGTGGCCACCGACGATGTTACTGAAAAGAATACCGCTATCTGACCGACGGTTGTCTCTTTCGGCATTCTTTATGGATCCATCAAGGTATACATCAAATACCACGTCAGTACGGGAACTCTCTGCCCCAGTATATAATGCCGACATATGAAAATGGGAGGGTTGTCCAATACGCCCAAACTGAGTCGGACTTACTAAGGCAGTGTACGGTCCGTCTTACCGGAAGTCAGGTCGTGAGAGACTTAGAAATATGGCATGTTGGTCTTTTGGCAATACACCCAAACTCGGATCGACTAAGGCAGTGCACGGTCCGTCTTAAGGAGAAGTCAGTTCGTGAGAGACTTGTGGCAGGTCAGCTTCAGAGAGGGTAGAAATGTCGGCGGACTGAGAGGATCGGACACGGGCCGTCACGATCCATCTAACAAAACGCAACCCGACAAAACGGAAGTCAGTTCTCGAGAGACCTAGAAAAATATAGCAGATGGGCTTCAAAGAGGGTAGAAATGTCGGCGGACCGACTTGATCGGACACGGGCCGGGTCATCTAACGCTTAGAACGAGGTATACATGCACGTGTAGTTCACTTTCTCGTCTGCTTGAGTTTACAAGCGTCTCCATTGCTCGCCTGATGCTTAGAACGAGGTATACATGGATGTGTCGCTTTGTTTTTTCGTCTGTTTAAGTTTACAAGCGTCTGCATTGCTCGTCTGACGCTTAGAACGAGGTATACATGCACGTGTAGGTTTCTTTTTCGCCTGTATGCGTCTCCAATGCTCGTCTGACGCTTGGAACGAGGTATACATGCACAAGTATTTTTTTTTTCGTCTGCTTGAGTTTACAAGCGTCTCCATTGCTTGTCTGATGCTTAGAACGGTATACATGTATGTCATTTGGTTGCCATTTTGTTCACGAACTGACTTCCAGGGAATCGGGTCGAGTTTTGCTATGACGGGTCGTGACGGTCCGTCTCGGGCCGTGACGGTTCGCCAACATTTGGTACCCTGGGCCTCCTTTAGCTAACTTCCAGTCCACCTCGTTCGCAGGGTCTCTCTTCTTCCCATACCCTCTCTAGAATTCTACTTCCGGTAAGGCGTAATAAATTTCGTGACCTGACTTCCGCTGAGTCCGGTTGTCTGTGCCTACAGTCGGTTTGATTCAGTTCGGGTGTATTGGACATGAGTGGAAAATGACATCTGAAAGTTCAGCGAAGGTCTTGTAGTCACCGCGAACTTTTTGAACAAGGCTCATTCCATCGATGATGTAAGTTGACGGTTGCGGTATCGCTTCTGCTAACGATACATTTTTTCCAGCTGTTGGGCCAGTGTGGACTTGCTTGTCTTTTTCAGCGTGCCATCACAGTTGCCAAGTGACCATGGCATGGTCCAAGTGGATGGGCCAGCACTGATCTCATTTCAGCTTCCTGCTTGTTGCAATACGTACCATATGGCCAAACAACTTGTGGTCTGCTTTCAGGACAGTCTCCTTGTTGGTATTTTTAGCTACTCTTGGTTTATTTATGTCCGAGAAGGTCTTCAACTTCTGCTTGGGAAGTGGGTCATGGAAAGGCTTCTTTCTGAGTCCTATTCGTTAAATTCATGTTGGAAGTTCTTGTATCCTGTCTCTTCAAGTGCCTTGGCAGTTAGAAGATCAATTGCAACGTCCGAGGGAGTCACAGGTCCGAGGTCCGTCCGTCCGTCCGTCCGAGGTTGGTCAGCTCTGTCGGGTCATCACTGAATGGATTAATCCATTCAGTGTCCATCACATCAACAAGTGCCTGTACAGCTAGTTCACTCTTTCGGATACGAGATGATTCTAAGTCATGGTGGCTGACACCAGGTGGCTTGATATCGGTCAGTTCCCGTAGTTGCTTCAGGCAAGTACTTCTATACTCTGCTGTGAAATAATAGCGGCTCAAAGCAGCCGGTTTGAGGCTGAATCCTTTGGTTTCTCCGGGAGTCTGCGTGTCCTTGGTTTAATGGAATCCTACCTAAGGGATTCTGTCTGTCCAATTGAACAGAAAATCCTCCATTTTCAAGCTTAACATGGACATCTCGATGATCAGTAGACAGTCTAGTGATTTCGGCATAGTAAACGGAGAGGTAATGACTGTAGTTGATCCTCTCGTACGCGAAACACCAAGGAAGAACAGAACGAATGGCGTACAGATGAAGAAGCCAGTTACCCTCCCTTGAAGATCTTATCAAATGAAGAAGTGTCTCGACCATGTCAATGTAGGACGTCCAAAACTGTACCAAAGGTCCCCCGTCAGACCGCAGGAACGAAAGATAGTGCTGGAACAGATCAAACAAGAGAGCAAGACGTGGATTGTGAAGAACGCTATCAAGGTTTTCCTGGGTGGTTGACTGAGTAAGACTGACAAACAGTAATCGACTGTCCTCTAACAAGCACCGTTTCTCTGCAGCTTGGTTCCTTTGAAACCAATCAAGAAAACCCTTCCAAGCTAGTCTCTCAACTGCTTCGTACAAGAGCTTGTGTAGGCGTCCTCCTCGATTTTGCTGCTAGCCATTCAAAACTTGGTCTACTGAACCTTCTGCGATGACCTCGGACTCAACAGCCAAATCACCAAGTCCTGCATCCAGAAAACTCTTGCCAATAATTCCTCAGAAGTTACACATAGTGTGAAACACGCCCATTCTAAGAACAATTGGCTGGAACTTGTCAGGGTGTTTCCACGTGATGTCTGATGCCTTCGCGTACAATTATTGGTCAAAATCGCAAACAATTTCCCTTAAACCAAGAAACTCTTTGATCTTGAGAGTAGCCTTTTCCAGGTGTTCAGATAATGGAGGGCGAGCGAAAAATAAAGCGAGCGACTGGGGGAGAGGACGAGGGAACGCCTGTGAAATTAATTTTAAAAAGCCCATGCCGCCCACTTTAGACCGCGGCAGAGAAACATGAACCCAGGGTCAGGTCAAAGTAAACAACAAAGTTATGTAATTATGCTCACCGAAACAGGTTTCACCCGAGTTTGAAGCGTTGGGAAAGTACTGGTGATGCTTTAAGAAATCTTACATGCCGAATGAACATTGCAAAATTTTCTGCGATTCGGAAACGCAAATCATCTCCACTACTGGACCAATAAAAGTAACGAGAATCACAGACGACTTTATATACACATCGGTTTATCAAATTGATGAATAGAACGCTTTTCACTCTGTGACGGAATGAACTTCGTCGTCTTCATTGATTGCAATGGCTACGATATGTTTGTTGTTGTTCTTTTCTCCATTCCTTCAACAGCAGGCTTTCAGGACTTTCATAAACAATAGCCGATCCATTTTTCCTACTTCTTCTTCGTCTTCTTCTTCGTCTACTCGGATAGCCAGCGCTCTAATTCCGATGCTTTGAAGCTGTTCTACGTGGTCTTTCATGATTGCGTCAAGCGGAGTGACCACAGTTATCTTAGAAACAGCCTTGCAATGCATTGATTAACCTTGGAAAAAGTTGAAAGATCAAGCTATTTCCAAATCCTGTTGGAAGAATGGCGATGAGACCTCTTCCCAGAAACACGTTTTGAAGACAATCTTTTTATTCCATTTGTAAAGTATCCCATTTGTTAAATTTGCCGTTAACAGATATTTAACCGTGCGTGACTCGGTGGAGGATGACCTTCGCACGGGCACAACATATCGCATTTCTTGTCTGCGTCAACAACCCCCTGGTGTTGACAGGAGGTGTCACATTTGGCCAATCAGAGGGTATATCAGATTCTGGTATACCGTCATGGGCTTTTTAAAATTAAACACGAAACCGTGCTATAAAAGGGATAGCTCCTCCCCCTCTTTGTCACGAAATCACTGCTTCAACGACTTAAATCAAAAATGGCGGATTACACGAGAAACGGGGGAAAAATTCGTTCTTCGAAAAACAGGTCAAATGCTACCTACAGCTGTTGAATTTCGATTATAAAAGACTTACTTTGTGAGACAAAATTAAAAGTAACAGCAGGGACGACTCTTCCTTAGCTCAAATATAATATTTTAGCGTACGAAATTTGAATTTCGCGCTCGTAACGGCTCTCCCAATCGCGAGATGCTGCGTGGCACACAGACTCCTATCAGTCGGATGAAGCCTCTCTGAGCCTTCAAAATGCCTGGCTTGTGGACTTTCCTATCACAGCATGCTATTACCAAACTTTGGTTTAATGGTTAATAAATAACAAAACTGTAGATTGTGAAAGAAAAGTTTACTGTTTGATTCATGGCAGGCGTTTGGCCGTTTCATTAGTCAGCTTTTGCTTCGAATCAAGGCGCTTTGAATGCATTGCTTTTGCTTCGAGAGTTTATCGTCCATTTACCTTTGACTGTCGATATTGTTACGGCTGATTCTTCTGAGAAAAACCTAAAAGATGCCTTCCTGTGTACCGCGAAATATACCTGGAGGTGAACGCCATGGGTGGAATATATTCACACAAACGGATGCCGCGGGCCTTGTATTTTGACCCATGAAGAGAAAACTGGCGATTCTGGGCTCAGTTGTACAAGCAGAATATTTGCACACTACTTTTTTTCGTCTCACAATATTGTGTAGCTCCCAATAAAAGTGATGCTGCATTCATAAGTGTGGGAAGTGTTATGTGTTCTATACTACGCGCCATTGTGAAGGGCTGCAGTTGTTCGACACGGGCATGCTTTACCGACCGACTGTTTTATATTGCGGCGATACCAGACTTGTATCTGAATTGCACAGACCGGGGTTCTTTGAGGTGGATTTCTATATTGTAATAGAGGCAAAATATTGTAAATCTCTTTAATTTTTTTGTTGAAATAGGCACTCTGAATTGTGTTCGTGTCCAGCCGCATAGTGCTTGACAGCTTCTATCGTGGTGTAGCATGTTCGAGTCTTTTAGCTCCCAAAAGGCTGTATTATAGTGTTGTTTCACCCGTGAGTTTTCGCAACAAATATGATTTGATTTATTGGCTAGCTACCAAGTTAACATATTTGAGTTTCAAATGTATAGGGAAATGCGATGACATGACCTACGCTGAAAGGGAATCAAGTTGCTTAGCTCGTAATGTTATGAAAAGGCACACAATTCAAACAAGAGTTAGATTTGTTGAGATCATGCATATGGTTTATTCTGCAAGAAATACTGACCTGAACATTTTAAAAGTTCAGTAGAATAATATTCTCAAATCGACAAAGAAATTATCTAACTCAGAAAGCTCCTGTCTTCAGACTACGCTCGTGGAGTAACGGCTTATAATTTGAATTCCTCTACCACGATTTCACGTGTCTCACAAAAGGTAAAGTTTTTTAAAACAAAGAACCAAAAAAGTAGATCGAGATATAAAATTTGGCCAATTTATTCTTAAAATAATTTAGTTGTTATCGGTAAAACTTCACATAAAGTGTGTGTATGAATTCATTTTGTGAGCTTCTCACTGTGCGCCGCTTCCTCGTCTGTAGGCTGGCGAGGTTGATTGACAAATGATCTCGAGGTACCTTAGGTACCTCTCCTTTTATAGCGCGTCTTCGTGTTTAATTTCACAGACGTTCCCTCGTCCTCTCCCCCAGTCTCCCCTCATTTTTTTCCCGCTCTTTCGCTAGCTTTATTTTTCGCTCTCCCTCCACTATCTGAACGCCTGGAACAGGCTATCATGAGAGCTTGTGTTAAGACCCCTTTCACCGTACTCGTAGGTGCTGCTGGTGCGTTGATAGTCGGAAGGTAACCTACTGTGTCCTGGTTGACAGCGATTTTATCTCTTGTCATGCTGTTGAAGCCAGTCCACCCACGTCTCCTATTTCTTTTGCATCAAGCGAACAGAACAGTACATTATTGATGATATTAGCCTGTTTCAGGCTCCAAGATAGTCGGAAAAGCGGATCGAGAATACAAATCATCATGAAAAACGCGTGGGGGCTGGGGATAGACTAGGCGTGGGAACCTGTAAGCATTGTTTTAAATACATCATTCCGGTATACCAGTTTCTGGTATACCGGTTTCTCGTATTCCAGTTTCTGGTATAATTAGGGTATACCAGTTTCTGGTATACCGGAAGATTGGTCAATTTTGACAGTGAGCATCATCACTTGGCTTCGCGAGCGCAGTAGAGTCAAATCAATGCGAGCATGTCAGACGCGCGTGATTTCTGTGAATCGAAGCTTACTCAAATCGTGGATAAATGTATCGAAGATTTCCCGAATCTAAAAGCCCTTAGATTCGAGCAAAAGATCTGCCTGTTCAATCTCAGCTGGGGGAAAGACGTTTTTGCGATGCTTCCATCCGATTTCGGGAAGATCATAACGTTTAAATTAGGGACTGTGCAACAATTACTTGGAGGGGGGTTGGGAAACCAGAGGGGGGGCATAGGGGAAAATCACAACTAGAAAGAGGAGGGTAGGATGTAAAATTTAATACATACAGAGGGGTGCATTGCTTTTTTCACTATTTTTCATAAACTGAAAAAGTGGTAGAAGAGCTATTAGAGTTCAAATATTTATACTAAACCTTGCTTGCACCGGAATTAAACTGGGAACCTATCAACTCCAGGTGTTTTGAACTCTGAACTGGCTGATTATTTAATATTTTCCTATCTGTCATGCAGTAGGAAAGGAATGCCTCTGTTCTACGTTGTAAAAGTCGCACTATGGTGTTATTCAATGAAAAAGAAAGATGCCAATGTACGATAGCCTACATGGTATTATAATTAAAGAGAATGGAAAACCCAACCGTTGAATTTAATAGCAATAAAGTGAACTATGTAAATATTAAAAGTTTTATTATTTAGCAAAGTAAGCTTATAAGTAAGCCAAAGTAAGCTCAATCAGCCAGCAACTCCTTAATCTCATTTTCAGTTTCTCCAACAAAGCTTCTTTCCTGCACCCCAACCTGCGATGAATGCAATGATGGTTGGACAGATAGATGACAAGACAAGAGGTGGTCCTGTCAAACGTTCTCCAGTTCCAGCCCTAGATGCTGTAAATTTCCCTGGAGAGTAATTACCGTTCACTACGGCAATGTCCACTGGAGACGAGATCGACAATCTTCTCCCGAATGTTCAGATAAAGAAATTGTTCAACGAGGGAAAATTGTCCTCCTCTGAAGAAAAGTCTTTGCAAGAGTTCTGTTCCCAGCACAACGTGGACGAGACAGCGTGTAAGAGTTATGTAGAGCACCCTGAGTTCTTGGATGCAAAGGCGAATGAAAGAGTAAGAGAAAGGAACACTCTTCCGTCAAACATTTCTTGGAAAAATGAAAAAAGATGTGGAAGCGCTTACGAACAACAAGCTGAAAGTGTATTTGAAACAACATGGTCTCAAGATAAGCGGAAGTAAGGCTAATTTAACTAAACTAGTTCTCAGCCACGCACGTGTAAATGCTGTGAGATGTTCCGGGAGATGAAGAATTTTTAAATTTTAAAAAATTTTAAAATAACTCGTGTGAAGACGACACAACTTTAGAATCAGAGTCAAGTGATTCCGATGGAGAGAACACATATGTTGAAGAGTCACCTGAAGCACTTTTGTGCCTGAGGAAGACATCCAACACGTAAATTAGGTATGAGGGAACCAACGGGGGAGGAAGCAGGGGAGGGGGGGTTGACCTTAATATTATCAGTAGGTGAGGGGAGGTTAAAGTTAATTTTTGCTTAATGAGAGGGGGGTGCGACTTAATTTTGAGTCGTATTTTACCTAACCCCCTCCCCCCTCCAGGTCATTATCGCACAGTCCCTTATTTCCTCGTGTTGTAGAGGCGTTACGATCTTGTGAATGCCAACGATAATCGTTGTTTCACCTTTGGTTTCGATCAAGCCCGGGTACGCAGCAAAACGTTTTTTGTAATACATGTTTAAGAGAAACCGGTTTCAGTTCGATAGTCACTGGTTCATGAAGACACTGTAGATAATTGAAAATCACTTTCTTGAGCGTACTACTCGATTTACATAATTGAACAAAACACTTTCTTCGGCAGCATCAGCCTTCCGACTTGAACATGTATTGTCAAAATTGGTGACTACAATAATTCATGGCATTCTCTACCTGGTGTTTCGTTGTAACGGCATCAAACTTGCCATTTGGTTACAGTCAACTTCAGTCCAACATCAGCTTGATCACGCAAGCGGAACTTGCTGAAAAAGACACAATAGTTGACAGGTTATTCAAGATGTTGAAATACAGGAGATTACTGCACGAGTTTCTTTCCTTTAAAAGTTCTAGTTGTCACTTGGAATTAGTGAATTTGAGCCTCGTTCGCCATGTTTGAGATGCGTGTGCAGGGACGTATTCTTCTTGACTTGATTTCGAGATCGAAATTGCATGCATGGATGCATAAGCACGCCATAAAAGTCGGTAGTCTAGAAAGCTAAGACCCAAGACCTAACCCTCACCCTAAACCTTTATCAGTTCTTTATCAGGTCTACCACCGTTCTTCTAGAAGATGTTGATTTTACTGCTGATTTTAGTGCTCAAACACGTTCGTATTGAGCATGCTAAGTATTTTCCACTTTCGACAATTCCTAACGGTACCACATAAATTAACAGACTCTATTGAAGGAAACCCTTGTGGAAAGCTGTCATAGAAACATCAACAGACAAAAGAATTTCGGCTTCCTATTGGCTCAGCAAAAGGATAAGAAGAAAGCTAATTTGTATGATTCGCCTTCTTAGTTTGTCTCGTTCGCGGAAACTATCAGTAGTGGACTTTGGTCGTTTAAAGAGAGGGTTGGCTGTCTTTTATGAGGGCTTTTGAAAACTGGGGTAAAAGTGATTTATTCTGACGTGTGACTGGTTTATTTTGAGGTTCATGTCGTGTAAACAACAAGTTGGTTAACGCACAACGCCGCGAACAACTTTGTCAACGGGACACTGACAGAAAACGTAGAAAAGCTGTCCGGGCTTTCCGATGTTCACTACATTTATTTTCGCAATTTATTCCTATCGATAGGGCGAAGAGGAATTTAAAAATACCAGTGTTTCAAAACAAAGCGAGTCAGAAAAGGAAGCAAAACTGAAAAGCAACCGAACGGAAGCTTAATTCCATATATTTTCCATCAAACAAGATTCAAGCTTGAGTAAACTCTAAGGAACGAGACATAAGCTTTTGAATCGAGCATGCGTTGCAGTCATTTCCCATTTATTCAATTTAAGTTTCACTAACTATAGCTCTTGTGAATTTATCCCAGCATTAGATATTAGAGGCGCCAGTACAGTTAGAATCCAAGCTTCCTATTATTTTCACGCATTGTTTAGGTTCGCAAAAACTACAAGCGCGATAATCACCTGAGAACGTTTGCCTGTCCAAAGGTCAATCTACTGCATCCTTTTCATAATTTCCGTTACATATTCAATATATGCACAACGTTAATTGCAATATTGCTGCCTGTTCGATGCCTGCTGCCTTTTTCTGGTGGGCTGCGAAACAAATTTACAAACATTCGCTTAATATGACCACAGCATCTATAAGTAGTAAACATTTAAGTCAGTTTTAAAAATTCGTTTTACTCGAGATATTGCACCTATGGCATGCATGGAAACCGAACCACATGAACCGCCAACAGATAACCGCAGTGCCCTATCTGACAATTAACAATTGGCCTCTTAGTTAGTACAAGGGAGAATTTTGGGTCCAAAAACAAAAAGAATTTTGGGTGCACTGTTGTTTTCACTCTACATCAAGGATTAGACTCGCCATCGCCAAAATTAGAGACTACTCGCAGTCTAATCAAGGATTTACCCAATTGTCTATTAAGGGTGCGTTTGTTTGGGAAAATCCAAATCCGGATTCTTGTATCCAAAAACGGATTTTGCGTTTCTTTACCTAAATCCGAAAATGGGTTAATCAGAGATTAGTGATCTGAAGAATCCACAGTGGATACATCAGATTAAATCTAAATCCGGATTTTTAGGATTCATGATCCGTGCGTTTCTTTGGGGGACGGATCCGAAAATAGTACATCTGTCAAGCGGTCTTCCACGCAAATTTACTGATCTCGCCATATTTTCTTTCGATCTTGCGTGACAAAACATTCGATCGTAAAAAGAAAAATTCAGGTGATTATTCCGTTCCGCATATTTGAAAAGTTTTCTCGAAAAGCACAGACAGAAGCATTGACACGTCAGGATAACTTCATTTGTGTACCATTTCTGTAATTCAGGGACCAGATTTTGCTAATTGTCAACGCAAATAGCGAGTTCACTTGAACTACTGCAGATACTGTCCTTGTTTATAAATTATTTGTATTCCATTCTAGTTGAATTCTAGGCCAATACGAGAGAAGTATCGTTTTGATATATATATTGCGTGCCTCCAGCCTGTCTTGTCATGACAAAATAATCCTTTTTCGGATTTTGCGTTTCTTTGGTGTCGAAGAATCCATATGATCTAGGATCACAAATCCGTTTTCGGATTCTCGCAAAGAAACGCACCCTAAGTTCGCAGCCTAGAATGTGTGGAGATTATACGCGTCTGACTAATGATATATTAATACCATTGATGAAGCTCTGAATCGGGAACTCGACTTAGTCAATAATTGGCTTATCTCAAATAAACTTTTACTGAATCAGCTTCTAAAGCAGAATTTATACTAGTTGAATCGAGACAGAATTTAATACTTCTTGGAGACCCCAATAACCCTTACCCTCAGTGGTGTCCCTGTTAATCAAGTCAGTCCACTCCAAAATCCCTAGGCCTTTATATCAAAGAAACTTCGATTGGAACACTCACATTGATCCCTCATCCAAGAAAATTGCTCCTAGAATTTGAGCCCTAAAATGAATCTGTCCTTTCGTCCCTCCCGAAACACTACATTTTGACTTTAACAGTGCCTTAATGCAGTCGCACTTTGACTACTCCAGTGTTGTGTAGGACAACTATAAAATATCTCTTTCGAATAAATTATCAAAGTAACAAAACCGTGCTGCCCGAATTCTAGTCTCTTTCAGTTATAATGCTAATGTTGAAGATTATTAAACTTAGGTGGAGGAAACTTAAAGTACTTAACGACAAACGCAAAGAGCTACAGGTTACATGTTCTTAATGTCTGAGTACCTAAGCGCTCGATTTGTCAACCATTCTGACATAACTGAATATTCTCTGAGAGACTCCGTGAAAAAACGTGCTCACTAATCCCTCGCACCAACTTTCTGGGGGGACTGGAACTGAGCGGGCGTCCGATTTCAGCAGCGTAACGTCAAGGCCTGCCGAGTGAGAAAATGTGTATGAAAAGACCGGTTCAACAGCATGGTAAGGCGTAAAAGAGCTAAAGCGCACAGTCACTGGAGTAGTAATTCGCCTTGCGAACCAAAGTCAGTGCATCCTTCACTGCAGCAAATGTGGAAAACAGCGAATAGAAAATCACTGGAAAAGTTGAAAATTTACATGGTATGTAAAAAACATGTAAATAACATGTAAATCGTCAAAAAGATACTGTAAATGGTAATTTCCATACTTTTTACCCATTTACATGTTTTGAGATATTCCTGTAAAAAACATGTAAATATTTTAAGTGAAACATGTAAATTTGAAGACGATCCTGTAAATTTCTCAAACCAAGGGACATAAACCATGTAAATAGCATGTAAATCGACTAAAGGTTACCTGTAAATAACATGTAAATGGTTTTAAGGAGCCTGTAAATTTCATGCAAATCGAATGAAGGAACCTATAAATATCATGTAAATCGAATAAAGAGGCCTGTAAATTTTCATGTAAATCGAATAAAGGAGCCTGTAAATATCATGTAAATCGAATAAAGGGGCCTGTAAATATCATGTAATTCGAATAAAGGAGCCTGTAAATATCATGTAAATCGAATAAAGGAGCCTGTAAATACCATGTAAATCGAATAAAGGGGCCTGTAAATTTTCATGTAAATCTAATAAAGGAGCCTGTAAATATCATGTAAATGGGATAAAGGAGCCTGTAAATTTTCATGTAAATCAAATAAAGGAGCCTGTAAATACCATGTAAATCGAATAAAGGAACCTGTAAATTTTCATGTAAATCAAATCAAGGAGCCTGTAAATACCATGTAAATCGAATAAAGGAGCCTGTAAATTTTCATGTAAATCGAATAAAGGAGCCTGTAAATACCATGTAAATCGAATAAAGGAGCCTGTAAATCGAATAAAGGAGCCTGTAAATATCATGTAAATCAAATTAAGGAGCCTGTAAATTTTCATGTAAATCGAATAAAGGAGCCTGTAAATATCATGTAAATCAAATTAAGGAGCCTGTAAATTTTCATGTAAATCGAATAAAGGAGCCTGTAAAAACCATGTAAATGGAATAAAGGAGCCTGTAAATTTTCATGTAAATCAAATAAAGGAGCCTGTAAATAACATGTAAATCGAATAAAGGAGCCTGTAAATCGAATAAAGGAGCCTGTAAATATCATGTAAATCAAATTAAGGAGCCTGTAAATTTTCATGTAAATCGAATAAAGGAGCCTGTAAATACCATGTAAATCGAATAAAGGAGCCTGTAAATGGAATAAAGGAGCCTGTAAATTTTCATGTAAATCAAATAAAGGAGCCTGTAAATACCATGTAAACCGAATAAAGGAGCCTGTAAATCGAATAAAGGAGCCTGTAAATACCATGTAAATCGAATAAAGGAGCCTGTAAATATCATGTAAATCAAATTAAGGAGCCTGTAAATTTTCATGTAAATAGAATAAAGGAGCCTGTAAAAACCATGTAAATCGAATAAAGGAGCCTGTAAATATCATGTAAGTCGAATAAAGGAGCCTGTAAATTTTCATGTAAATCGAATAAAGGAGCCTGTCAATACAATGTAAATCGAATAAAGGAGCCTGTAAAAAGCATGTAAATCGAATAAAGGAGCCTGCAAATATCATGTAAATTGAAAAAGGACGACTACATTGTAGACCATGTAGTGAGATGACAGACAAAAAGCCTTTTCTGTAATCTTTATTGTTGAAGAAACAACGTGTTGAACTATTCCACCATAGAAAACCTAAAAAGCAGACCTTCTCAGTAGATTTGCATCAACACACTGGTCTACAACCACTACACTGTATGAATTCATAACAGGCATGGATACATGCCTTCAAAAAGGGCTTTTAAAATAGACATTTAAGAAAAGTAATGCAAAAATAACGCAGGCACATTGGTTACACCAACAAGCACCAGCAGCATCACCTAAGCTAATGAATCTACATCTGTGTGATTGATACCGCTTATGGGTATCAAAAAGTGACGACATTAAAAATACACTGTAGTAATCCTTGTGATGCCCTTGGCTATTTATATTGCTTACGCCATTGCATGTATTTTATTGTTTTTGTTTTGGGATTCGCTTTGTATCTTGAGACCTGTGGAAATAACAAAAAAATGCAAACAGTAAGCAAGTAAAAGGCAACTATGGTGTAATGATCTGAGTTTAACTTAAGAACACCTTTAGACATTTCGGTTACAGTTTCATATAGCTCTTTCATTCCCTATCCTAGCTAAGAATGCAACATCTTTACTTTGACTAATATTTTGAAGATATAAGGGTGTATCCCCATGCATGTGCTATTCCTCAGGTACATCTACATGTACCAACCACAGCCTGAGAAGATAATATGTATAATAACACTTAACTAAATTGAAAATAATGGAAGCGTTAAAAAGTGAGCCCATATGAGGTTCTGGGCTATAGGTGTATTGTTGGCAAATGACAATATTTTTATCACTACCTTGTAAGACATTGTACAGGATGAAAAGTAGCATAGACTCCTAACATGCATAGGAGTGTAACAATAGATCGAACTATCAATGCATTGCGATTGGAGTGTTCCGACAGCGACGCATTGATCGCAAAATTCAACTATCGATGACAATCGTGATAGTTTAGTTAATTATCGATAGTTAAGACAGTTTTCAAATGATGTCCTGTAGTTCTTTTCCCTTCATTGAAAAATGCCTCTATTGTTCTCTGCTGTACGTTATGTCCATTGTTTTGAAACCAAGTAACAATATTACTTTGTTTTCATTAAAAAAGACTTCATTTGTCACCAGGGACTTGTCTGTGTGCAAAATGGTGGTTCGAATATTATCTCTTCCCCACCCCCTTCTTGGAGAATTGACCGTCACTTTGTCAACAAACATGGCGGTCTCGAAGGCTCATATGGCCAGTCTTTTGAAATCGTACAAAACAAAAAAGGAAAGGCAAGCACATGAGAGCACTTCGGGTTTATAAAAGAAAATAATGGTTCAGAGTTGCATGTACATGTAACTCATGTCCCAGTAGACTGGTACTAAAATATAGTGGTAATACAACAAATCTGACCCACCATATGTGACAAACATGTTGATGGGTTAATTTTTGTTAAGGATGGTGCCTCGTAATTAATACAGATGTATTTTTTGCAAAGGTTATGACTATGGGGAAAAGGTGCATCTTAGCAAGGGTTATTGGAAGCCCTTGCTAAGATCTGCTGTTTCCACATAGTCTTAAACCACACAAAAAATTTGGTATAAGGGGGCAAATTCCTAAAAAACCAGAATGGTAATGCATCCATGACTACTGTCACGAATATACATCTTATGCAATTGAAAGAGCGAATGTATTTGCTGTATGTAATGTAGTTTGTTGAAGTTGTAGTCACTGTAGTAAGTGTAGTCATGTGTAGTCAGTGTAGTTGGTGTAGTCAGTGTAGTCGTGTGTAGTCCTGTGTAGTCGGTGTAGTCAGCGTAGTCCGTGTAGTCGGTGTAGTCAGTGTAGTTGGTGTAGTCGATGTAGTCAGTGTAGTCGGTGTAGTCAGCGTAGTCAGTGTAGTCAGCGTGGTCAGTGTAGTCGGTGTAGTCAGCATAGTCGGTGTAGTCGGTGTAGTCAGTGTAGTCGGTGTAGTCAGCGTAGTCAGTGTCGTCGGTGTAGTCAGCGTAGCCAGTGTAGTCGGTGTAGTTGGTGTACTAGTCAGCGTAGTCAGAGTAGTCGGTGTAGTCAGCTGGTGTAGTGGGTGTAGTTAGTGTAGTTGATGTAGTCAGTGTAGTCGGTATGGCCAGTGTAGTCGGTGTAGTCAGCGTAGTCCGTGTAGTCGGTGTAGTCAGTGTAGTCGGTGTACTAGTCAGCGTAGTCAGTGTAGTCGGTGTAGTCAGTGTAGTCGGTGTAGTCAGCGTAGTCAGTGTAGTCGATGTAGTCAGCGCAGTCAGTGTAGTCGGTGTAGTCGGTGTAGTCAGCGTAGCCGGTGTAGTCAGTGTAGTCGGTGTACTAGTCAGCGTAGTCAGAGTAGTCGGTGTAGTCAGCTGGTGTAGTGGGTGTAGTCAGTGTAGTGGGTGTAGTCAGTGTAGTCACGACAACACTGACCACCCCAACTACACTGACTAAATTAACTACATAGACTACAATGACTACACCTTTAACACCAACTATACTGACTACACCGACTACACGAACTACAGTGACTACACTGACTACACCAACTACACCAACTATGCTCACTACACTGACTTCACCTACCTATATGGACAGCGATTAGATTTGTTATATTCGAGACGGTAGTCATGGATTTATTACCCTGAATATCCTGAGATGCGCAGAATGTATGCGCAGTAACAAAACAAGACACCATCCTTGAGAAGAATTGGAAGCCTTAACCAGAAAGATGTTAACTGGTGCCACTACTGTACTGCAAATTCACTATTCAGTTGTTCCTGTTTTGTCAAGAATAACAAGAATAACTGTCAAACCTCGACTGAATAAAGACAGCTAGAAGTGAGATGTTGTTTATTTGTTAAGCTTTTCTTTTTGGCCTACTGCCATAACCAGTATATTACATTTGTAATAAATACACAAATGTAATTGTTTTGGATCATAAATATTAACATAAGGAGATTTAAGAAACACAAGAATGATTTCAACAGCTAAGAAAGTGCTCATATCTAAGCAGCTGAGATTCAGTTCTAGTGTAGCCCAACAAACTTTTTAACTTCACTTTGCAATTACATGTAATGTAATATGTACCTGCTGGCTGTGGTTGGTCCAAATTAAAGTAACTTCAGCTGGAAAGCCTATGGTATGGGGCATGTATGGGGGACACACATATAATTTGTCATCTTCATCATCTCTTTTTCTCTATCAGTGCACTACATTACATGTAAAATACTATTAAATAATAATTTGTGACATGCCCACAAAAGGGGAATTCTCCCTCCCAAACCACAAGATTGGGCAAGCAATGGTGTCTGATTCATCCGCATTTGGGAGTCAAACTGTCATCCTTATTTTCCATCTTTTTGTTATCTTTACTCACCCTGAAATTGTTCCTTTTGCCCTCAAGTATTAATACTTTTTGTCTCAAATGGAATCACACCTACAAATACCAAAAAAAAATGATACCAGTCAGTCAATCTAGAATATTATATTAGGTTACCACACATTTTCAAGTGAGGATCCTGGGGGGAAGCGGGGTACTGCCTATTTATGGTTTTACGGGGAGGCTCTGGCCAAAGGTAGTGACTTTTTTTAAGCTCACAGTTTACTAAAGGGTAGGAAAAAATTGTCATTTTAGTATAAGAAAAGGTTACAAAATCAACTGAAAAGTGGACAAGATGGTGGCTTAAAGAAAAGTTTGGGAAAGCGTGCCAAATTTCTGTCGAAATGACAACACGAAACACATAAAAGCTTGCAACCTTTGAGTAGCTGAACCAGAACGACTGAAAGCCCGGGGAAAATTAGGCAATTAAAGAAAATTCTATGGTTTTGGTTTATCCTTGAGGTATAGCAAAAGGGTGCAAATTTTGCTCTCGGTACCATTTTGGTAAAAATTAGTATATTAAAAGGGAAGGGTTTGAACCTCCAGACAGAGCCTCTCTGTATGAAACTTTATTGAGTACCCCCCCCCCCCCCAAGGGTGAGGATGCACCCAATCTGTACTCTTCTTATACAAATTTATCTGGGTTCAGCCTTAAGATGTAATGAACTTTTATGTGTTATATAGAAAGAGAAGAAAATTATCGACTTACTGGTGAGCTGTTATGTTCTGAAGCAAACGTGAATCACAAGGAAGTGTATACCCAGTTTGCTGAGCATACACCCTTACACTAAAAATTTTCTACCTGGCTACCTGGGATCCCAGCATTGCCTTACCAGGATCGCAGCTAACTGGACTAAGATTTTCTTATGTAACTGCAAAGTGTGTGAGGTGTGTTTATGCCAGGATCTCTGCAAACTGAGCCAGTTTGGCTCATTGGCCTCTTAAGGCCCAGTAATACAAGCAACATTTTCGTAAAACTTTTTGTGCAACAATGTTGCGTTGCAAGTTGAGATTGTTTCTTACACATATTAACATCTTTTTGCACAACAAATTTGTTGCTTCTACTTTTTGCAACATGAAAATTTGTTATGTGCAGAGGTGGTAATACATGCAACAAACAATCTCAACTTGCAACACAACATTGTTGCGAGGAAGGTTGCACAAAAATGTTGCCCGTATTACCGGACCTTAAGAGGCCAATGAGCCAAACTGGCCTGCTTAGCCATGCTGGCTCAGTTTGCGGAGATCCTGGCATAAACACACCGAAGCATACCGTGTTATTCCTCAGGGCTATGATTAACATGTGACTAATAAAACCATGAACAGTAAGAATTATCTTGAAATGTTCACTGTGCCATGACCGACCAATCAGGTGTGAAATCAATGCAAACCACAAATTTCTTGTATCTGATTGGTTTTCTTTCCCGACATAATAACAGTCCAAAAATAATTCAAGTGTTCAGGGTTTTCATAGTTTTACTGTATTAAGAGCCATAATGCCTAACATGTGTTACGGCGGAGTATAGACCAGTGTTATGGATGAACTTATCTTTTGTTGCTATTAATAATTATTTACTCAAAAAGCAATTGGGTTTCTTTATATGCATATGAACATGTGACTAATAGCTTATTGACAGCCCTTAATTGAAAAGCAAAGTTATCTAAGTAGCTAATGTTGCCCAAAGCCAAAGGGAACTTGGAGAGAAAACGGCAATTCTGCAGGAATGGGGATTAATGATTATGGAATTCAGAGGACATGGGGGCAAAGTTCTGTCCATGAATTGAAAGGTTAAATCTGAAAAGGTTCTTACAATAACTTATGTGATACACAACTATTAAAGAACATTATTTAAGTTAAATCCAAGACAAAAGCATCGAATCAAGACAATTAATTCAATTCAATGACCCTCAATTTAAATAATACTAAGTCCTCGTGGATTGAGCGGACCGCGTGAGAAATATAACTGAATACAAACATTTACCAACCAAGAGTAAAAAAAAAACATACCTGAAATGATGTACGAGCCATAGACGAAGGAAAAGTGGTTCTTCTATATTATTTGCATTGAATTTCCATCAGATTGAAAGCCGTTTGCACGTTGGTTTGTCCTATACTAGCTCGCTCGACCGTTGAAAAGATTGTGCTGCCTTCTCGAATGAGCACGAATTGTGGTCAGCGGACGTTTACTACTTAGTGTACACGAACGCTAAAAATAACATGCCCTGAAAAAACAGCGTTTTTGCAGTTCTGTGTTGTTTTCACGTAATTAGAGATTTTCCATGAAAATGCTAACTAAATTCGCTGAGGAAACAGTCGATTATTTAACTTGGTGAGGTTAGTTCGCATCGCAATGTACCAGCAGAGGCCAGTAGAACGAAATTCAAAGGGTGTAGCACCTACGTTCGCATGAAATACCTCTGACAAACAGGTTTTAGTGGAAATTCAAAAGGAAAAAACCGTACTTAAAGAGATTCTCGTCTGTGTGTTAAAACAAAAAAAAAACGAATAATGTAGACTCCTGTTCGCGAGAAGGGCTAGTTTTGCAGCGTTTTTGTATCACGCTCAATTTCTTTTGTTTTTGCTTATCCACAATCCTCTTCTAAGCAGTACCGGTACCGGGCAATGTTTTTGTTACGCCCACTTCAAACTGGCGGCCGAAAAACGTTTTTAAAGAAAAACAATCTGTCTTCAAAATTCACAGATTAGTTGGATTTAAATCAATTCTCTGTTGCTTCTCTCAACTGGCACTACCGAAATGTTAGTTTTTAATAATTAACCAAATATTCGTCTACACACAAACTGCGACTTGTTGCTGAAGCCAAACAGTAAAACAGTGCTTAATTTTAAACATGTGAATAGGTTGTTCAAGATAATGAAAAACGCAGATGTCCCCCATCTTGAAGTAGGTGTTAAAAACTTAGCTTTGGGTGGGGGGAGGGGGGGTGGGGAGGAACCCCTAAAATCTCGGTGGGCGATGTGCAGCAAATGTCTTGAAACAATTACACTATTTCGGAGCACAATATGTGATTTTTTTTACCCTGTTTCAGGCCTGACCCAAAATCTAACACCCCTTATCAAAACTGTCCCAAAAAGGATCGCAACTACCTAGGAACTGCTTCAATTTACGTAAAACGTTTGAGAAGGGCTTCAAATTCTCTATATTAATCAAAAGACCATTCTCAAGGGATGAAAATAGTAAAAAGTAGCTTCGTCTAAAGACCATACCCAATTCCAGACCATAACTCGAAAACTTTACCCTAATTCAGACCAAAACGACACAAAAATCATTACCTTTGAGGCCGCCCACTCCTATCTGCTTTTACGTAGAAGGTTTTTGCAGTCTCCCTTTTTTATTTTCATGTCGTTTACAAGGTTTAGGCAATCTCTCTGTTTTACTTTCTTTCTACAATCTCCCCTTTTTACATTTGTGGGGAGCAAGGTTGGTGTAGCAGTGGGAGCACTTGCCTCCCACCTCTGTGACGCGGGTTCGGTTCCAGTGGTTGGCACGTGGGTTGAGTTTGTTGTTGGTTCTGTCCTTGCTCCGAGGGGTTTTTTTTAGAGTTCTCCAAATTTTTTCCCTCCACAAAAACCAACACTTCCAAATTCCAATTCAACCTGGACGTCAAGTGTTTACACATGATGTGTGGTCCTCACACTACGACGCTAAATTTGATTTACCTTTTTTTTTTTTTACTTCAAATGTTAGATACATATTCTTGAATGTATCCCTTTTCCAATTTACACGCTATTTGCATTGTCTGGCCAGTCTCCCTTTTTCCATTTACATGATTTTTACAGGATTTGGGCCACCAAATTTACATGTTATTTACAGGGCATAGAACAGCCCCATATTTCTCATTTACATGTTCTTTACATGTTTTGTTTAAAAAATTTACAGGATATTTACAAAGAAGATACTGTAAATTTGTTCCCCAAAATTTACATGTTATTTACATGGTTCTTTAAGTTATAAGGGTTAAAGGGGACCACGTAAATCCATTTTTACAACAAATTTACAGCTTCTCCTTAACATGTAAAAAAGCGTGCAAATTCAATTTACAAAATGCCAACATGTAAATGTAAATTTACAAAACATGTAAATTAGGATTTGCGTGTTGTAAATTACGATTTACATGTGCATGTAAATTTTCAACTTTTCCAGTGAATAACACTTCAAAATTACGGGAGGAAAACAAATTTAAGGGCGAGTTTGGAGTTTTCATAAGCTGAAATAAGGGACTAGAAAGAAAGTAACGAGAGACTGACGGCAAGAATTCAGTCGTTAGAAAAGCATCACTAGCAAGAAACTTCAAGACTTGGAAGGAAAATGTGACGACATTGAACAGTACTCGCGTAAATTTAATCTTGAAATTCATGAGATACCGAAGGAAGTTAGGACGAAGATGTTTGCCAAATTATCCTGCGAGTGGCCACGAAGATAGATGCTGACGTTTGAGAAGAAGACATCGGCATTTCCCATCGCTTGAACAAAAGAGTGAGTAAACCAAGACCAAAAGTTTCATCACTATGACTCCAAATAATCCAAATACAAGCTATATACAACAACCTATATACAAGCTATATACAACCTATATACAAGCTTTTAAGAAGGCTCAGGAAGGTAGCTTTCCTGGACAGCCTAGGTACAGAACGAGTTTTTGTTAACGAGAACCTAACTTCTCGACGCTCTCTGCTGTAAACATGTAAACATGTAAACATGCATGAAACATTACTTAGCGTGCGAAAGGCTAGGGTGCTCATTTAAGTTCTTTGAACGGTTCTTTTTTCTTTGCTGAATTCTGCGCCAGCTGTTCTACTGTTCTGTTCATAGAAATATTTGACGGATGGTCTATTTCATGTACAGAAAAAAATGACCGATGGACTTTAACACACACCTTTTCGTTCTCCCCCGCAATCAGGGCTTGCTCCCGAGCTCCTCGCGCTTTGCCAGAAGTTAAGTCCCCACATTTTCCCCGAGAGTTGGGGCACCATAAATCTAAGTCCCTACATTGTCCCCACCATAGTAAATCAAATTTGATGGAAAGTTCCCACAAAGTCCCCAATTCTCCTAAAGCACAAGAGCGCTGTCAACATTCAATGTATTGCTTCTCGTGTGACTAACGGCATGTAAAAGCTTGACGTAATATTACATGTCCGAAAAATTGGTAACAATTCGCTTTGTTGTACAACGGAAATTGCTAATGTTGCCAATTAAATATTTCAGGCGATTTTAGGCTTTTCGAACAGATATTCCCCGAAACGAACCGAGGGGCGGTCCTGGCTAGTGTTGAGTCGTTAGCAAATCCAATTGCTAATGTGTCTTGTCACGCAATCCACCTGCCAAAGAACGTCCGATAGATAATCTGCCCTGATTTTTGGGAATCAACATCATCCCAGTATTATCATTGCCACCAAGAAATCTCCACTGAAAGGTAGTGGAAATAGGGAAATCACAGCTGCAAATGGCACCTGAAACGGCAATCAGCGGACATCAATATTCGGCGGATATAGTCGAGTCCTAACCAGAGAGTGAATTTACAAACATCAATGTAAATTTCATCGTCACAACTAATTGTTACATCTCTTTTTCATGTTTACCTTATACCTTCAAAGGCAGTTGCAATAAAAACGGTCATTTTCTCTAGGTTCCACAAGTTCCGCAGGTTCCGCGGTTCCGCGGTCTGCAGTTCCTCAGATTAGTCCTACCCCAAGGTTTGTGTTATTTGCTGAAACTGAAGGCTAAGGCGGATAACGCAACCCTCTCTATCACACGAAAACCGAATCAATAATTGTTTCATTATGCACCTACTTGAGCGTTCGTAAAGACAAGAACGCCGGCTAGAAACTAAACACCCAACGACATATCAAGTTGTAAGGAATTTTTTATGTTTACAACATTTTGCTCACTCTTACAGTGGCCCATAAGGGACACCACTTTGAGTAAAAAAATTGACAAACATCTAAAATAACAGCAGTTGCAAGTTAAGTATTCACTTCAAAGAAAAGAAAGCCGCACACTGCAACTAAAATAAATCCACACATTGCAAATAAAATGACTCGGCACACTGCAAACAAAATAAATTCGCTAACTTCAAACACAACAAATTCGCTCACTCCAAACAAACTAAATTTGCTCACTTCAAACAAAATAAATTCGCTCACTCCAAACAAAATAAATTCGCACACTACAAACAAAATAACTCCGCACGCTTCGAACAGAATATACCCGCACGCTGCAATCAAGATAAATCCTCACACTGCAAACAAAATAAATCCGCACGCCGCAAACAAAATAAATCCGCACGCTGCAAATAAAAATAAAAACTATGCGCGCACGCATATGCTCGAGTAGGCCTGAAACCTAACTGTCGTGCCCTTTTTAAAATATCTTTTTAAAAAAAGTTCAAAACTGGTAGGCCCACAGCATACATTTTTGACTGTTTGCTTTCGTCCCCTTTGTCTTTCTTTTACTGCCGTAAGTATCAGTCTTACGGTATGTAAATATATTTTATTTCAAGTGTCTAGATACTCCACCCGGCATGTTTCCAAACTAAATACCCGGCAGTCCGAAATTTTCGAAGGATTACAACCGGGAAATTAGGCTGTTTTAACGTTCTAAAAGTATTTGATATTTTTTTAGAATTACCAGCGATTCAGAAACGTATTTTGGTTTTGTAGTTGACGAGTTCTTAGAGTTTGTGCATACAACATCGCGATGTTTGCGACGTTATTTGTGGCTACCCCCGCCATCAGAAACTCACGGAATTTGGACGGGAATTTCTCATTCAAACGATCTGAGAATATTCGTTTTTAGAAGTTTGTCTAGAATTGCCAAGCGATTCAAAAGACTAATTTGGTTTTGTAGTTGCCGAATTTTCTTAGCCTGTGCAGAAAGTTGCTATGTTTGCCACGCTTAGATTTTCTTGTGGTTAGACCCGCCAGTCAGAAACACACAAAATTTGGACTCCGTATCAGGGTTGGCTCTATCTCAAACCTGGATTATCCTCCGAAACCAGAGTGCTGGGCATTTAGCCTTAAACCTTAATAACCGTGTCTACATGCCGGCATCCGGGCGCAGTTTTCATGAAAACGCTTAACATCTGGCACACTGGTCTTGAAGAATTATCCGAGGCTTGAGATAGGGACTGATTACAGTAATCGTGAGCCGGGCTGGCTCGAGATGACTGCTTAGCCCGGTATCACACGAGGAGAACCAGCTCGCCTGCGGCTAAAGCTGTCCTGTGAAAAGTTCTCTACATCAAAGAGAATGAATCGCATGGAGTGTTTTTACTTTCGCTAATCCATTATTTTGGTGTATTATTTTCAGTTGTATGTGGCTTTGTCGTCTTTATGGTCTGATAAACCTTTAAGACGGATTCCGCTCAACGTTCGAGCAATAAGTGCAAAAAATATTTACCAAAAAACTACTCATAGCACGGTAACATTTTAAATGCTATTTGAAACATCTCACTCTAGTTCACTTGCCCAAGTGACCCCGCGATGAAATTCTCAAGCATTCTCAAGAAAATTAATTTCAAATCTCGTAAAAGTATGCTAAAAACGGGCGCCATTTTGTTTTGAACTGACATGAAGCGTCTTTTTAATTGAAATATTGATAACTTCAAATCCAATTTTCTCTCGCGGGGTCAGCTTGGGAGCAAAAGTAACGATAAGTTCTTCTTATCTGTTCTCAAAATGTGACAGTGCTGCAAGTATTTTTTTGGTAACTTAATTTTTGCACTTACTGCTCGAACGTTGAGCGGAAATCGTCTTAATATGTGTTAATCAAAAAGAGAAATATCGATCTTCTGGTGAGCTATTTTGCTCTGAAGGGAAATTGTGTGACGGGAAAATGTTGACCCGGCTAGCCGAGCTGGCCCAGCAATCGCGATTACATGGTAATCGCGATGGTGAGATCCCAGCCGGTCAGGCTGAGATTTTTCCATGTAATCGCGAATTGCCCGCCACATGTAGTCGGCCCCTATGTAGAGTCAACCCTATTATTAAGGGCTTGCTAACTTTGTATGGCGGTGGTCAGTGATTCGAAACTATCGTGTGTGTGTGTTTTGTTTTGTTTTTTAGCCCCATTTCTGGCAGGATGACAACTCTACAGCATCCGTGACATGCCACAATAGTAGCGTGACGGAACGGGTCGGACAAAGATCAAGCAAGCAAGCTATTTTAAGCTCGAAAACGACGAACTACAAAACGAAATTGGTCTTTCTATTAAATCCCTTGGTAAATTCAAACAAACTTCGAATACTCTCAGGACGTTTGAATCAGAAATTCCCTCTAAATTCTGTGTGTTTCTGACTGGCGGGTCTAGCAACAAATAATTTAAAGTGTATCAAACATCCGGCAGTTTTCTAGTAATTAAGTAAGTGTGCACAAGCTCGGAAAACTCGTCAACTACAAAACCAAAACACGTTAATCATCGCTTGGCAATTCTAAACGGACATTGAATACTTTTAGGACGTTAGAATAAGCCTTTCCCGGACGAAAACCCTCGAAAATTTCGGACTGCCGGGCATTTAGTCTGGAAACATACCGGGTATCTAGACACTTGAATTAAAATTTTTTTACATACGGTAAGACTGATACTTACGTCAGTAAAAGAAAGACAAAGGAGACGAAAGCAAAATTAGGGTATGCAATGTCAAAAAGATATGCTTTGGTCCTACCAGTTTGCCTCCTCGAGCATATGCGCGCGCGGTTAGTTTTTATTTTTATTTTCAGCGTGCGGAGTTGTTTTGTGTGCAGCGTGCGGATTTATTTTGGGTGAAATCATTTGCAGCATACGCGTATAGCTGTCGCTTTAGCGCGTGGGAATTTTCTTTTGTTTTTTAGTCAAAAAACAATAGAAAATTCAGGGTGTCTGTAAAACCCAGAACACCTCGGGAACAACCCGGAACACCCCCCGGAACACCCCGGAACATCACCGGAACACCCCCGGAACACCCCGGAACACCCCCGGAACATCCTTGGAACACCCCGGAACACCCCTGGAACACCTAGGAACATCCCATAATGCCCCGAATACCCTCATATTCAGCCAGAAGCACCCTTGAACACCAAAAAAGTGGTCAGCGGTCTGACCGCTCAATCATAGACTGACCCGAGGACCTCCGAAGATTAACAAAGACTTTTGTTTGTTTGTGGATCACACAAAGACAAAATGACAAAATAAAATATCCAAAAAATAACATTGGTGTCCTTTACATCAACAAATATTTGATTTTGAATATTTCAATTCAATTATTGAAGCTGTTGTATCTCATGCGAGATTTGTATTTTAACTCTCAACAAACAGATGTGACGTCATGGATATAAGTGAAATTCTGGGGGTGGGCATCCCGGATAAAGATTCAATTCACCATATAACACGTCACGCTCGTGATAACTTACCCTAAGCATTGCGTGACACAGTTTGCACGCAAAACAAAACAGATTTTGCAGGCTACTGAGCGTATATAGGATTTATTTTGTTTCCGTAAAGCCTTTAAATGTGGTGTATCTAGTGATATATAGATACTGTTCCTTTTCAATTTAAATAGTTTGTACTACCGCACTTTCTCAATAAGTGCCACACGAACTGAGCAAAGAAACACCGCCGCTCCTTCTAAAGACCCATTAGAAAAATGTTTGAATTAGTTTTTGAGAAGTAAGTTGTAACTCAAGGTTTATTGCAACGTATAAAGTTGGCTTATTGAGGGAACACATGAACTTTGCAAAGTTCAAGAATATGGTATGTGCTCTCATCGTTGATATTTTCCCTTTTTCTTGCTATAAGAGAGAGTGCTAATGGGGTTAGTAGTTAACTGACAATTGGCCAAAAAAATAGTAGTTAACTGATATTTGGCCAAAAAATTAGTAACTAACTGATAAAATAAAAGTCAAAAGTTAACTGACATTTTAGTCACTATTAATTATATTGAATACGATTGTTGATGTTTTAAAAGCAACAAAGATTTTCTTAACAGCGAGGCTATTTCGTGACATTTACCTGTCACGCTGCATGACCTGGTAACGGTATTCGCTGTTATTTGAGTCACTTCCGATGCAAAAGTGCCAGCCACGAGGAAGCGTGACTTGGACCTTGATCTCCGTGATGGCTTCGAATGGCGTAGTCAAAGTAGCCTGTGTGGCAGGTGCGGAAAGGGGAGAGAAAAGGGGAGAAATTATTTGCGAGGGCGGAGGAAGCGGGAGGAAGGAAGAGTCATGCAGGCCTTCCAACCCCATTTTATAACTATGTTGAATGTAAATCGAGAAACACGAATTTCGAGTACTTAAATGACGTAAATTAATTGTGTCCAATCAGAGCATTCGATTGGGCCCTTGATTGCCATACAAGCAATTCTGACCAATCACGATTTTGGCGAAAGTAAAATACGGCTGAAACAATGGCCTGGTAGTAGGCGCGCCCTCTCCCTTCCTCTCGCGCTCCGCGCTCGCGACTAGTTTCAACCCTTTTCCCTCCCCTTTACGCGCCTGCCACACAGGCTATGGTCATCTCGATAAAAAATTAGAATAGGTAAGTTATTCTAAGTTTCTATCTAGATGATGACAAAGGGTCGGCATTCGAACGACACTGCCTGTGTGAGACTGGTCGCGTGCCGTTTGACTTGGCAAAACACAATTCAATGAACATAAGTATGCAAACATTTGCCAGATTTTATGGGAATCAAACAACAAGCGGCAAAGTTTGGACTCCTTGCGTTTGACTTAAAGCTGTTCCGATTAGATAATTGATTGTCCAGCACACGAACGTGGGTTGACCTCGCTTGGCCTGATTTAGATCACGTCAATAATTGATTAAGGGCCTGAATGACTGTCCCTCTGAGCAGACTAAACAACTAAACAAAAACAAAAACAACTTTCTCATTTTCTTAATAGTTCGGACTGTCTTTCTCTGTCATTATGAGTAAGATTTCTGATTTGATTGTTTTTTTAAACGATTATTTTCATGTCTGGAAGTTGTAATGTATTTATTGATTTGAGTAAGGTCCACCCCAAGGATGATTGACGTACTGAAGAGAGGGTTATGATGCAATAATTTTCGATGTAAGAAAAGGAAAGTTAATAGCTAACTACAATTAGTAGTTAACTGACAATTGGCCAAAAAAATAGTAGTTAACTGACATTTGGCTGAAAAATTAGTAGTTAACTGACAATTGTGTACCCCCATTAGCACCCTCATAAGAGTGTAAACTCGTTTGATACTTTTGCTCCCGGTTTATGTTGTGACCGGCTCACATTATAAGCCCTCGAATACCTCTACAAAATTATAGTGAGTAGTTTTAGGCAAGCGCACGTTTCTCCTACTCATTTATCTTCCGAGCGACGCTCTTTTGTTAACCAAACATATATACAGGCCTAACTGCAAAACCGTTGTCATTCAAATATGAAAAGAGAAAGCTGCGAGATGGGAATTTATTAGTTATGGAAACTACGTTCTCGGATTTTAATATTCCGGAAGCACTCATGCAATACGGTATGATACTTCAAATTAATATAAACTGAGTTGACAAAAGGTGAATGGGTCACCTAAAAGCTCACATTGTGAGTGTTTTTAAACACTCAAGGCTAGTGAGTGCTTTTTTTTAAACGCTTTTGCTCTTCGTCAGAGCGAATCCTTGAATGTAGTTTGCATGCCTAATCCATTCCTATTTCTCTCTTTTTTTTTCTCATTTTTATATGAAATGTTTTTTTTTTTAAATTAGGTGTATATATTAGCGTAACGAACCGGCGGGCAAACATTTTCCATGCGCCTGTGGTAATAAAAAGATGACGATAGTGTGACCTCGGAATAATGACCTCATAACATTGCGTGACACTCTATTATTAGACTTTGTTATGTCCTTGAGGTCAACCCCGTTTTTTGAGCGTGATAATACAAACCTCGCACGAGAAATATCACTGCAGAATTAATACTTCAAATGTCACTTTTCATATCACTGAAAATCGTAAGTTATTGATATGAAGGACACGTATATAATATATTTTTCCATTAAATATTGGTTTTCTCGCTGTTCTTAAAAGCTTAGAAAACATTCCGAAGCATTCTTGAAATGCTCGGAAATATCAGGGTGATCCGCAAAAGTCTTATGAAGAACTGGGAATCTTCGGAGGTTTTCGACCTGGAGGGAGTGATGAACTCGCCAGCTCGGCTGGTTCGAGGTGTCTTGCCATCGTGACGTCACGACGTGAAGAGCGCGCGAGTTTGCCGAGTTTTCAAAAATGGCGCTGGCAAACTGGTGTTCGAGTTCAGGCTACAAACGTATTTTTTGTGCTATTAAGCTTTCAGCTAAGTTTGTTTTCTTGGGTAATGGAATTTTAGTCATCCCTTTTTCGATATAGGTAAGTGGTTCTTTGTCTTAACGTTAAAATCATACTTAAAGTGCATACGAAGCCAAATTTGTTTTTACATAATTATAAAATTTACCGTTTGAAATATAGGATCCTAAAGTTTGAGATGTCTAGGATAAAATTGGCGATTTTACGAGCGCTGAAAGTTGGGCTATTTTGCCCCGAAAAATGGCATCCAAACCGCGCAGCCAAAATACCACGTGACAACAACCTGTGACGTTAATTTGGGTACACAAACTAGCAATCCAATATGGCGGAAAGAGAGAAAGAGGAGGGAAGAGGAGGGAGATATTGCGTTGCTCGCGCCTGTAACGGTCAAAGTTGTGAAAAACACGAGGAAAAAGGGATTTCGAATGCATTAGTTTCCAACTGATCCGGTTGAGAGGGCAAAGTGAGTCAAATTTGTTCGAAAACACCTGCCCGACTTTAAAGATCCCAAGTGCACTGCGCTCTACTCGGCGCACTTCGAGGACGATTGCTTCGAGTAAAAATCATCGTTGATTGATACAATCGAGCAGAGTGGGAGAGTAAAAATCCGACGTTATATAAAGAGGACCGCTGAGCCCACGAGGGATACTGTTGTTCCTGCAGCTCCAGAAGAAGTTCCCAGTAATCGAATGAAAATACAAGTAAGCGAAATATTTGTGATATTAAGACTTATATGTTTGATCAGTTACGCAGCACATGTATTCGATGGTATAAACTGATATTGCTAAGCCCACCCTACCGGTTGATACATACAAAAGCACAGCCATACACCATTCATTGTGTTAATTATAACCCGTGTTAAGGATGGTGCTCGTATGGGATTCCGTTACTATGACAGATTATGTGCTTTTTTAACAAAAGCCTTGGCATCAACATGTAAATTCTCCTGTTGATCAGTTATCACTACAGTCCTTTTTTCTTGTTCTGAGAGTGATCTGACTGACATTAATTCATCTCCTATTTTATTTCTCTGAAACCACCTGAATAAACAGTATATGTACAATTGTTGTTTTCTGATTCAGGTGCAGAGCAAGAGGTATTGCAGCAGAGCAATACTGTTTCTGTTGAGAGAACAACCACTGGTACCAAAACAGCTCAAAAGCCTCAGAACTGTCCAAATGCAAAAACCGGGTCATACCAGGACAAGCTGCCAAGCAACATAAATACTGTCATTATGACATGCATGTTTTGTTATTTTTGTCAACATAAGAAAATTGTTGTTCTTACTTTGTCAAATTTAGTTTGGTATTTTATCATGTCCGCACCACTTCCTTGATACACAAGCCAAGCCAAGCCAGCAGTTCACCATGGTTGTTTCAGTGTTTACTGTCATTTCAGTTGTTTTAAATAAGTACCTTTTGATACCACTGTGTGCAGTGGGATATATTTTCAGCATGTACATGTACAGTTATGGTTTGAGAAGTTTTCTTTGCAGTGGTCACAAATAACACAAATGATACCATGACTTGCATAGTAGGTGAGAATATACGCCAAAAAGTCCAGTCTCTAACAAGGGTGTGTGTGGGGGGGGGTTGTCAACTACAAGGAGCGGCCCAGCAAAAATGTTCAGTACTTGACTGGTTTGAGAGAGTCTAGTTATCCTCTGAATCACAAGTTAAATAATTGTAAAAGCAAATGATCTGTTTAATTCAAACAGTACTGATGGGTTTCATTCAGCATCATTATTATCGTTCCTTCCTCTCGAGTTTCATTGTCAGATTTAAAAATAAAACTGAATGCCATGAAAGACAAAGATGTAATCTCAATAAATTTGCACGAAAGAGCAGCATAACTGGATATATCCTCCTAAGGGTAGTATGTAGTATGTAATGGTGATTGGACTGAGAGCAGTACAGTTCAGGAAGTCATCGGACAAGTAATTTGAAATTGGCCAAATGAGTAGTCGGTATTGATTTGAAATTACGAGCACTATTACCCCCAAGTGGTCTCCCATCATTCAAATTACAGTGGAATCCAGATTTCTCAAATCCTTGATTTAGCAAACCTCCTCATAACCCCCCGGGGGGGGGGGCACTTGACCCATGTTTGGGTATAGGGCTGCTGCTGAGGGTTTGAAACCCTGACCATGTTTAGGACAAGAAAAAGCCCAAAAATATCTACCCTGTTTAGGAGAACACCGTCCATTTTAGGTCCTTGTTTAGGACAGATGACCAAAAATACAACCTGTTCAGGACAGACACAAAAAATTATACACCCTGTTTAGGACAAAGAGGCCAAAAACCATACCCTGGCACATCCCTGTATAAGCCCCCCCCTATCTTATAACTCAGACCAAAGGTCATTTCCCTTTAATTTGTTCCACTGCAATTTCAACCTGATATTCAAAATTCCCATTTTCGTTTTCCCTTTCCCTTGAAGGTTCCAGAAATTGGCATTCCACAGAGCCAATGATGTTGTGCAAATAGCAAATGCATGATTAGAATGTCTATGTGAACTTCTTTTTAATTAAAACTTTAGGATAAATTTTATCTGTTTTACAAGCAGTGGAGAAACAGCCCATCTCACTGAACCTGATTGGACTGACAGATGTGCATACAGCTAACCCCTTAATCGGCACCCACGTGGTTGCACTCCAGCTACCTAGCAACAGGTGTACAGTGAACCAATGACTCACAAGCAAGCATTTTGTTATAGATACAATTACTAAGAATCATTATATCCTCTTGCTTGTCTATCGAGAGCCATAAAAGTCAGTGTATGGTCCATCGATAGGGGACAGCCCGGATGAACCTGCAAGAAAAGAAACTTTGAGTCCCAAATAACAATAGTTTCCATTGAATTCAGGCTGTGACTAAGTGTCAGTAAATTCAAGAAAACCTGGAGCTATACGACATGCTAGTAATCATAACAAAATTGATAAATGCAATGCGTCAACCAAAAAAAAAAAAAAGAAACAAAGTCGAGATAATAGATATAGCCCGCATGGACAAGCGCGGCTTGTAAACAAGAATGTTCGCCCGCGCGCGAGATATTTAAACAAATAAATGTTATCACTATACGTCAATAGTTCATGGAGTGTATACGTGAGAAAGATATAAACAGACCAAAACTTTCGGTCTTATACTTCATTGAACCAATGAGAGGAAGATTAAGCGACTTATCAGCAGCACCGTTCTGTTCGTGACTGCATTTTGGAAGTAAAAAATAATTCGAGGTAACGCGACTAGAGCGATGACCATTCAATGCAGATATCATATAGGGCGAACGGGTCCGGGTTTCGCCGCCTCTCGATATAGCGAGAGCCGGGTTCCAGTAGCAAGGACGTGTATACGTTTAAAAAAAAATACTTCGAAATTATACGTACCATGCGTTTACGGTATCTTGCTTCTAACACTGCTGGCGCAAGGCTTTCCACATCGGCTTCTCGATTTCCTTTGTCGTCTTCAACTTCGGCTAGTGGTTCGTCGTGATAATTTGGTCGTAAGTTATTTCAACATTTTGATTTTCCTCCTTTGCAATATCCTCTTCGTCGTGGCTGCTCGATGATTCAGTCATATATTACCCATTTCCCAATCACTGGAAATGGTTTTCTCCTAAAAATCCTCCTTCGTGACATAAAATCTGTGAGCGTAAACAAAAGTTCTGTCCCCAAAATTACGTCACAACTAAGGAATTTCGCAACAAACTCGATTCAGTCCTCTGACCATTTTTCGGGGCAAAATTGCCCAACTTTCAGCGCTTGTAAAATCGTCAATTTTTGTCCTAGCCATCTCAAAGTTTGGAATCGTGCATTTGAAACGGTATATTTTACAACTGTGCAAAAACAAATTTGGCTTCATATGCACTTTAAATAATGTTTTAAGAGTCATGTTCACTCTTCGCGATCGAAGAATTATGTGGAAAAATTGTTATTGTCCCCGTCCGAAAAAGTGTGTTTATTTCAGTTATATGCGATAGGGAAACTTGAAATTTGGCTACGGACTTGCCTATAGCTTAACAAAAATACCCTAGTTGAAACCAGTGGTATAGTACTCACCTAAAAAATGATCAGTCCGTTTGTTTAGCTGAGTATTATAGAAGGCGAACCTAAAAGGGTATCTTTAGCACTTAAACGTAAACTTTCTCACAGTATTATATACTTTATTCGTCCATTATATTTCTAATTTACAGAAATGTCATATATCTGCTAAAAATAATAATATATAATGACTGGAGATCTTAGCAAGCTCTACTGAGCTTTTCTAAAGAAGATCCCCATATGTTAAAAACTAACAATAATATAGCAGATGGATATAATTTCTATAAATGTAGTCACTAACACGGGTTTTGCTATTTTTAAAAAATTAACTATAATCTAGCTTAAGGAATACATATGATTTTGCACATAAACTTTTGCTGATTTTTTAAATAGGCTATATGTTTTTAATACTTTAAGTTCCTTAGGTAATTTGTTCCAAATTTGGGCCCCTCCATCTTCCATATAAGAAAAGAATAGTGATATTTAATTGCTAGGAAAAGAGTAATCGAACTTAGTAAATTTTTGCCACCTCATTTAACCCGTGTAAACTGCACTTTTGCAGAACAACATAAAAATCTGAATCAGCTTATTCTCAATATCTCCAGTTTCTTCTAGATTTCCTGTCCAGGTTGCACCTTGTTTTAGAAAGAGTTTGACCGTCTAGTTGATCCTCAACTGACGATCAAGATGCCCGTTTCGCAAATAAATTGAATTGGTCCCATGTCATTTGATTTTCAAAGATTAATTAATTTTAAAATAGTCGAACTGAGGACCATTCTAGTAAAGAGAGGGCCTTGTTGTTAGCACTAAACATCAGTAGCCTGAGAAGGTTGGCGTTTTTGATAGATCGTGTTTTTTTATAATTATTCAATAAGGGTACAATCAGTCATCAGCACAAATTTGGCCGGAAAGCCGGCGCACCATCTGTTTTGCTTCGCTGCGAGAAAATGTTGTCGTCTTTCTCGGTTTTATTAGATAGTTTAGCAAAGTGAGGAGTTACTGTGGCCCATTATTAAATTCGAACCAAGCACATGAATTCACGGTAAACGTTTCTTTGCACTGGAGTATTCTTCTTCACATTTTAATGATGTTTAAGGCCACTGATCAATTTAATGAAACTGTTACACAATTTTATTTTTCTAAAATTGGAAAGAATTTACACATATAAAAGTTATGTTTCTGTCTCCAAGCGATACATCTTAGGGTTTGTGAGATACAGCTTCTGAAAAAATCTTGATCACGATTTCAATCGATCGACCAAAGCGTCCGTCAAATCTTTTGAGTGTTATTGCCAATTTGTTATTTTGTTTTGAGGACCAATTTGCATTAAGAATACTTTTTATGTTATGGCATGCAGCATACCTTTCGTTCCTTTCATTGTTTTGATCTGTTCTTTTTGAGAAACTGGACTGTAAACATTTGCGAGGAAGCCATTTGTTAACTTTCCTTTCAATTTCCCGGGCAGACTTATATGCGACGTCACGATGGTCAGACACCTCGGATTTTCATTCGCCAATACCGGCACTAGTGCCCAGGCCTAAGTTCATGACTTCCTCCTGTTTTCGACGTAGTCAATTCGTGAGCAGTCTGACCGCTGACCACAATTTTTGGTGTTCTGGGGGTGTTCCTGGCTGTTTCGAGGGTGTTCCAGGGTATTATGGGATGTTCCAGGGGTGTTCTGGGGTTGTTCCGGGTTGTTCCGGGGGTGTTCCGGATTTTACAGACACCCGAAAATTCGCACGTGCCAAAGCTACAGCTATACGCCTATGCTGCAAATGATTCCACTCTTTGTTTGCAGTGTGAGGATTTGTTTTGTTTGCAGCGTGCAGATTTATTTTGTTTGTAGTGTGAGGATTTATCTTGTTTGCAGCGTGCGGGTATATTCTGTTTGAAGCGTGTGGATTTATATCTCCTTTTTGTGGCGGATTTATTTTGTTTGGAGTGAGCGAATTTATTTTGTTTGAAGTGAGCGAATTTATTTTGTTTGCAGTGTGCCGAGTCATTTTATTTGCAATTTGCGGATTTACTTTGGTTGCAGTGTGCGGCTTTCTTTTCTTTGTATCGAATACTTAATGTAACTGCTGTTATTTTAAATATTTGTCTTTATTTTTTACTCAAGGTGGTGTCCCTGATGGGCCACCGTAGTCTCGGGAAGTGGGTTGTCTCGGGCACCCGAGACAACTTTTCTCCATATAAATGGGGCTTCAGATCAGTCTGGCTAACAGCACTCTCGGTAGACCGAATCAGGATTGGATAAATTCTGCTCGTAAAATGGCTTATTCTGCATGCCGGCAGTGCTCGTAAAAATCGCTTTTTCTTCTCGAAATTCTGCTCGGACACCCTTATTCTGCTCGAATTCTGCTCGATACCCGAAAAATTTTCGTCCCTTCGGGCCTTATGTATTTTCACAAACCTGGACCTAACCTTTAAATACTTAGATATTCATTGTACGTAGTAAAATCGTAATTCATCTTACTTTATATCACTAGTATTAAACGAAAGAGTGAATATTTTATTAGCATTTTACAAAAAGGAACACAAAACAGATGCATAAAGACTGTGTAATTTTTTTGTATTTATTTAGTTTTCATTTTTTCTTACAACTGTTTTGCATATATTTAGTGCCACTGATTTTCCGTTATTCTCCTCAAATTCTGCTCGAAAATACCTCATTCTGCCGGCAGAATGCTAGCCTCAAAAATCGCTTATTCTGCTCGAAATTCTACCGGCAGAATTTATCCAAGCCTAATCAGGACCATTGACCAGTCCGGGATCGTTATCAATTTTGATAACTCAGAGCAAAACAAACCATTAGCCAATCGTCTCTCAAATTTTTGTGCACGTGACGCTATTTGCGAGGCATCGGCCATAAATTCAATATGGCGGGCGAATGCGAGACGATTTCGGAAAGGCTGAGAAGTACTTACATTGTACTTTCTTCAAGTGAATTTCATGTTTATATCACAGGAATATGAAAAGAACATTATTTGAGAATCTCGATTGAGAATGGTATTACGTATTAGACGTCTCTTCCCTCCGAACGCGGCAAGCTGCCGGAGCGCGGAGACGCAGCTGTATTCGCAGGCTAAGAAATTATTTCCAAAAGCTGTGACATGAATTTCGAATACTTCATTGACCCAGCTCGATATCCTGTTAGTAGAGTCTCCTTCGATCTAGAAAAATCGGAGGAAGATTGAAGGAGACTTTGCTCGCAGGATACGACGTCAAATTTTCTCAAGCAACGACTGTTCTGAGGGAAATGACAAGTGAAGGAAGACAACAATTATTCTATTAACAAAGCGTTTATTCATTCATTTGATTACATTTTATTTTCACAGTGTTCGCTCTGTTCTTGCTTCTTTTTCTTTGCCGTGTTCATGGCAGGGAAGGTGAACGTTCATCAGTCTGTAGTAAAAACGAAATAATCACCATGAACAAATATTGCTTTCACAAACGACGATACAGCTTATACTTGTGCTTGTATATTGAAGTATTCTATTGCACGGGAGGTGATTGAGACTGCAATTGTTCATGTATTTAAGACTTAATTTGCATTTGCGGAAGTTTGTTTAGAACGAAAGATATAAGCTTAGATCTAAAGAAGCTACAACTTTCAATTTCTTGACGAAAAAGGTCTATAGCTACACTCCGTGATGCGCAACACAACATCCTGCAACAGAATTAAACACAATAAGCCGCGGTTCAAAGCATTGAAAGATATGTAGATAAGTGGCCAGGTATTCTAAAGTCGCTCCGGGCCGGCTAAACTTTAGAATCCCCGGGCCCATATTTGCATGTCATTGTTTCTTTTGTATTCATATGGCTCGTTCTTCAAAGCATTGAAAGATATGTAGATAAGTGGCCAGGTATTCTAAAGTCGCTCCGACAGCAGCTCATTAAAACCACATTTAGTCGCTTAACAGACGATCAGATTTGGTCAAATTTAACTAAGAATAACACACAGGCACTAAGCCACAAGATATCAGAAAAAGACAGATATGAACTCGAGATCAAAGTCTTAAAGATGCGACGCCTAACCTTATAAACTGCTCGATTTAGTCATCATTCAAACATGCTCCAAACTAAACCCACTACAAAAATATAAGAAGCAAAATTGGTCGAAAGATCGAGATATATCAGACGCGGCTTTCAAAGACGTGAAGTAGAAGTCGTGCAGGTCCTCTAATACCATTTTATAGCCGTAAGCTTAAGCTTTAAAGCTTAAATTTGGCACAGAAATTCAAACGCATCTGCGTAACAATGTCTGGGGATTACCACAAAAATCTATTTAACGAAGCATCTTAGACACGACGGATCAAGCGACGCAGTCAATAGGATCACAAAATGGCGGTTAGTGATGCAATCGGACTGCAAATCAAAATACCCCAGTGCACTTTTTAAATAAATCGTGCACAACGATAAACAAACGACAAATCGAAAGGAATAAGGTTAAAGATTACGACATAATTTTTGTGGATGCCACAAAAATCTTTAAACAACTCAAATTTAACGGCAAAGTGGAAAAACATACCTGATTTGGACGCAGAATCTGTAGTGTTCTTTCTCTTTGCGAGTAAAATTTGCTTCTTCATCGTCTGCCTTCATCCGCCATCTTTGACACACGTGGAGTTCATTCCTTCCCTGGCTTTCTCGAATAGAACTATTGGTATATAACCCGAGTATTACCGAACAAATAACGAATAAGGCTGACCAAGTACGAACATCCCCGATTTCTGAAATGGCCGCCATGTTGTGACGTAACATGGTTATCAAAATTGATAACGATCCCGGACTGTTGACATTCGTCGCTGATGGCTGTGTGATGCCGACTCGTACGCATCCAAACTTTTCAAGTTTTTATGTCCACTGAGCTGGGCTACGTAATTTTCAGGTAACGAATTCTGCTTCCATCAAACGGGATAGCAGGTTTTCCTTTTAATACGGAGTGGGTTCTGATATTCCCATGCAATCGGCCGGTTTTGACTGTGATTACAACGAATTTTCCGATGGCATTCTTTCCAAAAGGACTGTCACTAGCGCGCGTCATTAGCCAATCAGATTCAAGGATTTAGGATTCCGGACCGCTAAGAGGCTTCAGAAAAAATAATGAGGAATATTCATGTTATTTTTGCATTGTCCCACGTATATTGCTAATTTTTTTTAATTCGTGGCTAGTTGGAGCCTCTTTTTGCCCTCCGCATTTGAATTCCTTGCCATCTGTTATTTTTGCCCCCCGCTGTTATTTTTGTTGCAAAATTTTCGCGCTTGCTGGTGATTTCTTGCGTTATTTTTGCTAAATTTGCATTTACCATGTTGTGGCCCTTCCTTACCCTTCCCATCTTTAACCACCAAGTTTCTAGGAGGTCGGTTTTGGTGGCCTCATCCGTAACCAAAAACCTGGTAATAACTGCTTAAGATTGAAAAATACCATCCCCTAAGCAATATATTAATGTATTCAGCAACAAATTGTTTTTTGGTGTGTTGACTATGTGATACTTGAACTACAATCAGCAAGTAGCATATTCTTTAAAAACGCATCTCTTACTTGTCAGAAATTTTATTCTAAGTAATTTTCTTCAAAACGATGAAATCAGTGTTCAGTTATGTCAAGCATGGACAACGATACTTTTCATTTTATATTAGCAGGCAGCCAAACCTGAAAATGGAAGTGGCTGGTAATTGCATGTCAACACACACTGCAGTGCTTATAATCTGAGTATTATAATCTGACATAAAACAAGCTACAGTACCATAGCAGACTAGACAAAGAAGTCTAGTCTCATAAAGAACGACGTATTTTCACAAGAAAGGTACCTCCACCTTTCAATTAAGTCATAACATAGTACTACCATAGGCCTACAATACTCCAAACAGCAAATCTATGTCTCTCCTACATGTACTGCTACGTGCCACATGTTTCCTCTTCACTTCAATCCAAATCTTTCAAATTTGAGTTGAATCTGCAGACCTTCCTCAACAATTTCGCCAGTTGAGTCTCTTGTGACGCCATTTTTAAACGCCCTGAGTGACGACTTTTGTCCTTCCTAGAATTTGAAAAATTCATCGCTACACAAGCAAAATCGCTCTGAAAATGGAGTCCAAACACTAAACCTTTCAAGCGAGTATCAATGATTCAAAATGTCTGCGAAGGTCAAAATCGTACAAATTTGTACAATTATTTTGGGTAGAATTTAGCGCTTGCTGATGATTTTTCGTAAAATGTTCGCTAAATTTTCTATTTCCGTGGAATTTTGTAGCCTCTGTTTGCCTTTCTCGTTTGCATTTTCACTCCATTTGTTATTTTCTATAATTTACTTTTCGTATTTCGTCTCACAATTTTGGCGCTTGCTGATGATTTCTCTTGTTACATTTGCTAGCTAATTTTTTTAAATTGTTAGAATCTTGCCTTCCTTGTTTGTATTTCTCTTTAGTTAACTTATTTTCGTTTTATTTGTTATTTTCGTTCCTTTATTTTGTTGCGCACTTAAAGCGGCGGACGATTTTTGGACATTTAATTTTTGTTCAAATTTCCATTGTGTTAGCTGAAGATCATGATGGAAAGCTAAGTTGAGAAGTTTTGACAATCCGAACTTGATTTGCAAAATTACGACTTTCCGTACGTTTTTTACTTTTCCTGTTTAATGAAATTATGTTTCGTTATTTTTGCTACATAGGTCAGTCCTGGACATAAGTGCCCAAGGTCGGGCTTGGCCTGTTTTATATTTTGCACTCTTGAAAAATTACTGTTGAACGTGTATTGTGCGCCTTCAGCCACCAGATCTTCACCGATAGAGGTAGGCCATCAAGAGGCGACTTAAACGGATCATCAAAACTATAAAACATCACATACCACTTTGGTCATGGCGCAGAATGGCTTTTGTTGGCGATACAATTGCTTACATTCCATGTCAGATAGGTCTTTCATATCGCACATTGTTGTTCAAGTCCCTCAGAAAGAGTTTCATTCATTAGTTTTATGAACGCACTTCTGTGCCCATTATCGCGGAGTATGCGGGATAAAAAACAATATGTCTTCCCTTTTGTTTCGCAATATCACCCATTTTCGCATAATAATTTGTAAAGGAGCAAAAAGCGAGAGTTTTCCATTTCCCGTACAGGACGCGTTTTTACAGTGCTGCCTTTCAACAAAAGAATACAACGCCGAAAGAGCGCCATCTCTGATAAGATTTTAGCCTCGTCTGCTTTCCCTTTAAGTTTAGTGGCTTGGGCGGAAGTGTAAATTGGCATCATTTGTGATTAATATCTCTGTCTGCGTGACACGATTTGCGACTTTCCTGGCATTATTCTAGTGCCTTTAGCTAAAACTACAGGCAAAATGCTTCCCGAAGAAAGTTTCAACGCACAATTCTAAAACTTAAGAGACCCTGACTGAGAAAGCGTGTCAGACCTTGGAAATGGGGATTGGCCAAATTCAGTGAAACTTGGTGTGGACATTGACCTTGATAAGTTATTACAAAATCACAGCTTGGTTGGTTTTGTCAGTGGCTGTTTACAATTTTCCAGGGGGGGTCCCAATAAGGAGCCCAAAATCACCAAAAAAACCACCTGTCTGAGAGTCAGCTTTCAGGTCACATTAAAATAACCACAGAAGACCCCCAGAACATCTAATGGTATAATGTCTTTCTAAAAACGTCGTACTCTCATGTCACATGACATAATGCGGTGTTGACGTCATAACAAGAGACAGGTCTGGCACTAGTTTTATGTAAATTTTCACGCCACAAAATCTACCTAAAATCAGCCCAATTCCATACCTTCATTTTTTTTACCTGCCATCCTAGTTAGAAAGAATACATATGTCATAAGTTTCCTTGTTATACCTATAATCCGAGTCAGGGTAGCAAAATTTGGGCCCTCAGGAAATATTGGTTTACCGACATTATTGTGACATCATACTTTCACAAAATGGCTTCTTCTGCAAGACCCTCAAGGCACCTTTAAATAAGTTTAAGAACGGCTTTCCACAAATAACGACCTAGCAGTGGCACAAGTGGAAAAACCTATTTCGCTTAATTTTGCTCATAGATAGGCCCTAGTGAGAAACTAAACGGGCTGTAGTTAGTTTTTCCAAATACGGCTTCCTTTCGTGAAAATTCGAGAAAAACCGTTTTGCCCGAGTTGAGCTCAAAATCCACTTCCGATGAGACGCAATTTTCCCAAAAGTTGTTCAGTTCGCATATCAAACCAGAGCTAGATACGAAACTTCAAATAACATGTGTGGTTTTCTTAAGTCTTCTTGTACTGATTAAAAAAGAGATTTGTAAAATCTAAGTTACTTTGATGCCCGGAAAAGATTTACAAAAACGCGCTATAACTGACAGTTTTTTTGCAACCAAATTTTAGCACTAAAATATAGCACATTTTGACTATGGGCGATAACTTAGAATTTCATAAAATGACTCTCTGTGGCTTATTTATATATTGCTTTATTAGAATATGAAAAAAATGCTTGGGTAAATTGTTTTAAGTGACCTGCAAGGCCTTGAGTTCAACCCCTATTTGTCGAAAATGTGGCTTTGGCATTGTAAACAATTGCGTGACACCGCTAGTCACTGAGACTTTACGAGAGCCAAAAGGAACACCAGAAAAATAATTTAGAGACAGAAATATGAAAATGTATTGGTAGAATTTCGCTAGAGAGGCACTTCTTATCTTTCGGCTTTTTTCCTCTTGCTTCTCCTTCTCAGTTCTCCGATATTTGTAAGTATATGTTTGTTTGGCGACGGCGAGTTTGAGAAATTATAATCGAGATCGTCGTTGACCTGTGCTAAAAAGGACTGCATGCCTCTGTCAATCCAAAGCGAACTTTCGGAAATCAATACAATTTACCAGAAGTAAATATGTTTGTTTTAAATTATTTCTTTGCTAGAGAACGTAGAAACTGTAAATAAGAGTTGCGTGACCGATAGTATTGTGAGCCGGTCACCGGAAGTGTCACTGGAGAATGTCTGAAACACCCGCAGTTTACTTTCTTCATATTACAGAATGGTTTTGGACTAGGCTATCTCATTGTGATAGACAGGGAAAGTTACAGCTCAACACAATATCGGGGGTAGAATGAACATGAGTATAGTGCTTGATTAACTAGTATCAATTTTAACTGATTTCAAAACGTTTTTTATGCGTTCAGCCTTCGCTTTTTACCTGCTAAGGAATGTTTTAAAATATTCTTAGTCTGAACAATGAATTTAAACTGATGTAATATTGGGCATTTCGTCGATTAAGTTCCCGTTCAATCATGTACACCTTACAATTTACATGGTCGCTGTCACCTAACCAAATAAAAAGGCGCCTGCCACTCCTCAGTGTCTTAGCAATAAACGTCAAGAAGAAGTAATTCTGTTACATTTTCTTTTGCAAAAGCTTGTAAAGAACAAAGTTAACACATTTGTTCTGAATGGGACTGGCGCTAGTAATGCTTGCACTAAATAGCAATTTGGTCTGTGGATGTGTCACTGGAGAACGTCTGAAACTCTCGCAGTTCACTTTCTTACTGTATGTTCTTCACATTAACAGAATGTTTTAGGTCGGACTGGCTCATTGTGATAGGCAAGGAAAATGACGCAATATTTATCGGGGCAGAATGAAAATTATTTTTGGTCAGTTTGATTAACTAGTGTGAATTTCAACTAATTTTAAAGCCATAAAATGCTTTTGATCTGAGCCTTCGCCTCTTACTTCCGCATGTAAGATGTACCCACAAAAGAAGACACCCTTAAGGAACGTTTTACTCGGTCCAAATAATGCTTCATGATCATTTACGCTGGCGTCATTTTAGGCTCTCTGTAAGCTTTGGGGACTGGTCATTATTTATCGCCTGGGGGGGGGGGGTCGGAAGATTTTGGGGGGGGATCACTTGATTTTAGGAGAACAGAAGGGGGGATCAGTCGTAACTGACAGCCCCAAAGGGGGGATCACTGAAAATTGTTGAAGGATTCAAAGCGACGACCACTCAAATTTGCTTGGACAATGCCAGTTTGAGAGGACCATAATAATTGTGCCCATTCTACTGGGAGATGGTAGCGTTTGCAGTCTCAATTTGTTCTAACGCAACTTTATTTAAAAAACGGAAGTCTGCCATACTGGCGAGTGTGCCCTTTCAATTTATATCGAGAACGTTTTGTGTTAACAATCTTTTATAGTTTTCCTTTTATGACATGCTTATGGCTTAGCTAACATTCATGTTTGAACATGACAGGTGAATTCTGAATGGTGCATGAACCATAACTCTTGATAACTGGAACATAACGAAATAGCTTGTTTGTTTAAACATAAAACATTTATCGCCTCTCCAGAAATGGGCCCCCTGTCTCAGCTCTTTACTTAATCCGATTCAGCTGCTTCATTTGCCTCTTGAGCCTCATCATCCTATTCAACAGCGATAAAAATAAGTTGAGAGGGCTGCACGACTCTCGCGCACGTGTATTAGCCATTCTCATAGTTTTGATCTCACGAATATATCTTTAAGAGACCTACCCCTTTTGTGTGCTATTAGAGGAGGTTCTTTGAATTATATTTCTTTGAGCAGTGGTTGTTTTTCTATTTAAAACCAGTGCTTCATGAATATTTGCTTTGAAAACTTTAGTACTACAGAAGGCAAGATTTTTTTTGTTTGTTTTAGGTCTTGGTTGAAGGGTCTGCTTTCTATTTTCAAAAATCGCTTCCGTGAGAGTTCTTTGGGCAAGACCTTCTTGGTAGCCTCTCTCCGGCAAGATTTGATTGGAAGTGTTTGATTTTTTCCTCAAACGCTGTTTTAGAGTAATTTTTTATTAGCAGTCTTAAGGCCTCTCCTTTGATGAAACCTTTCTTAACTCCTGGTGGGTGACCCGAGGAGAAACGTGTGTACTGACATGTTTTAGTGGGCTTGTAGTGGGTGGGTGTGTCAGGCACTGATTCATATATGAATCTTTGGCCTTTGTAAACGCTGCTGTCCAGAAAAGTAGTTTCTGTATCAGAAATTTCAGCCGTGAACTTGATAGTAGGATGATCCGTTATTTGCTTGATCAATGAACCCAGTTAAAACCTCCCTGTTGGTGTCCCAAAGGGAGAAAATGTCGTCGATATGTCGTTTCCAAACTAGAGGTTTGAATGCACTTTCAGTAAGGATTTCTGTTTCGACTTTGCCCATAAATATCTGATTGGCAAATGCAACCCCCATTTTAGTGCCCATGGCATGTGGTAATTTTTACCACAAAACTGGAACGAGTTTCCTGTAATATTAGCCTGAGCACTTGCGCAAGTAAACGTGTGTCTTTATAGAAAGTGTCTTATGCCTCGCATACTGTATGAATTCCCTCCTCTTGTGGAATATTAGTATAAAAGCTCGTTACGTCCATTGATACTAGGATTGCGTTCTCTGGAACCTTAGTCCTCTCAATGTCAGTTGACTGTATCTTTGGGAAATGACTTCTGTTGTTGTGCTATCGGCTGAAGTAGTTTGTCAACAAATACCGCCCTGAAACTCCCGATATTATAGCACAAGGAGCCCACACAAACGGTGTGACCGTTTGTGTGGTTCAAAATGATAACGGAATTTATGGGAAAAACCGAAAGGTTTCTAATAACCTGAGATGCTGCGAGAAATATTTACATTTCAGTTCAAAATAAACATAATCTTACCTCAATCGTTGTGTTTTGTCGTCATTGTGCCTCTAAATGAGAGAGTATTAGCGATTTCCAGGGTTTAGCGACGCGATCGACTGTACGTAATAAGAGGAAAACAAGGAAGGAAAGCCAGATTCACACCGGCCCTGGAGCGCCGAGCCGATTTTCACCAAGAAATTCGCATCGCACCGCTTCCAAACTCCGTACCAGGAAAGTTGATGGGTTTATCTTTCTTCTCCGGCTTTCATTCAATTGGAATTTCATCGAGAACTCGAAGCGCGAGCTGGCGAATAATAACGTGAAATGTTTTCCTCTTATTTTTTTCCAATTTCCCCCTCCCCCTCCCCCCTCCCCCCTCCCCCCTACGCGCTGGATCCGCTCCTGCATTTTAAAATCATTTACGTCTTTTCCATTTACATGGTCGTTGACACCTAACCAAAAAAAGCTGCTGGCATAGCATTTCTTTAATCGTAGTGTGTTAGCGATTTTTAGTCAAGTGAGAGAAATTCTGGCATATTTTCTTTTGCTTTCTCCATGCTTCTGGTAAAGTAACAAAATCAAGCACATTGCTTGGGATGGCAGTGGCCAGTCGCCAGTAATTCGTGCACGAAATGACAATTGGTTATGTTCGGTCAAATTTAGTTTTAGACTTTGCATGATATCTTTCAAGTAAGGTAGCACTGTTTGTCTACACTTTTATCCTCAAACCATCACTATTATCGCTGGGCAACCTGAAAAAGCAGGCCGCTGACCAATCCCGGCTTTAATTTGCGCAGGCTTCTCCTTTAGGAATTGACTGAATATGCAAAACGAAAGTGCACCTCTGAGAGAACCTTGCGTTTTTTAGCCAAACCACTTTGAAAAATGTCACTGTTAAGTGACCACTACATTCGAGGGTTGTGCTTCCCAAAAGTACCACCCCCTCGTTGCAATCTTATTTCCAGAGGCTTTTGGACAAGGCCATGGAAGCTAAAACGCCAGTTTTCTTTTGAAGCCATTCTTCCATGATTTACACTTAACCAGGAGTAAATGTAACCAAGATTTCTTTAATCTTTTTGTAAGGCGTCTTTCTTGCTTATTTGAAGTAACAGTTGTAAGGTTTGCAAAATCAAACTATGAGATAGAAAGAACTAGAAGTCTCCGAGAGTGCTTCTTTTGCAATAGGCGAAACAATAGCTCTAGTCGCCTTTGGTAGAAAAACGCATTGTTTAACCAACAACGAATTGTGGCAAAAATCAGTTTCGCTTGCTTCCCTCATTTTAGTAGAAAGATAACTCGAGCTATCGTCAACTTGCGCTTTCCGCGAGGGTCCGAGATTCCGGCGCCACTTAAATAAGGCCATTGGACACTCACTACAATTTGTCAAATGATAACAGGCACCTCGAAAACAATGAGCAAACGAAAGCACTTTTTCTTTTTTGCAAAAGTATTGTATTTAGAAAAGAAAACTTTTTTCTAGGTAATACGAGTTACTTCCCAGATGCAATGCAAGTTACTCGGGTACGCGCTGTTGCTTTGCTCACTGATTATTTGATAGGCCAGAGAGGAGCCTGCGCAAGCGATCCATTTCGAGCCTACCAACGAGGTGAGCTAAGCCTAAGGAGCGGAAGAGATGGGTTTTAGGTTGCGAACCTTACTTCTTTTAAGTCACAATAATGGTGATGGTTTGAGCATACTAGTGGAGAAGTAAAATGCTGCCTTTCTCTGCTACGATGTGTAGGAAAATATACCGGAGCAGTAGTTCGTGGTAAGGAGTGATTCAAGTTCTTAATTTATGGCACACAAGAAACGTTCGACGAATCCCTGCTGCCTTCTAGCCTGTTGCTTTCAGACTTTCCAAATTGCCATTTAGTGCAAGCATTACTAGCGCCAGTCCAATTCTGAACAAATTTGTTAACTTTGTGTTACACAAGCCTTTGAAGTGCATAAGAAAATGTGCCAGAATTACTTCTTGTTAACTATTGTTGCTAAGACACTGAGGAGTGCCCAGTGCCTTTTTTTTTTGTTAGGTCAGGTGTCAGCGACCATGTGCATTGTAAGGTGTAAATGATTAAACGAGAACTTAATCGACGAAGCGCCCAATATGACATCAGCTTAAATGCATATTCAGACTGAGTATATTTTAAAACATTCCTTAGCAGGTAAAAAGCGAAGGCTGAACGCATAAAAAACGTTTTGAAATCAGTTAAAATTGATACTAGTTAATCAAGCACTATACTCATGTTCATTCTACCCCCGATATTGTGTTGAGCTGCAATTTTCCCTGTCTATCACAATGAGATAGCCTAGTCCAAAACCATTCTGTTAATATGAAGAAAGTAAACTGTGGGTGTTTCAGCCATTCTCCAGTGACGCTTTCGGTGACGGCTCACAATACTATCGGTCACGCAACTCTTGCTTACAGTTTCTGCGTTCTCTAGCAAACGAATAATTTAAAACAAACATAAATGCTTCTGGTAAATTGTACTGATTTCCGAAAGTTCGCTTTTGATTGAGAGAGGCGCGCAGTTCCTGTTTAGCACAGGTCAACGACGATCCCCAAACAAACATATTCTTACAAATATCGGAAAACTGAGAAGGAGAAGCAAGAGGAAAAAAGCCAAAAGATAAGAAATGCCTCTCTAGCGAAATTCTACCGACACATTTTCATATTTCTGTCTCTAAATTATTTTTCTGGTGTTCCTTTTGGCTTTTGTAAGTCTCAGTGACTTAAGCGGTGTCACGCAATTGTTTACAATGCGAAAGCCACATTTTCGACAAAATAGGGGTTGAACTCAAGGTCCTGCGGGTCTTTTAAAACAATTTGCCCAAAGATTTCTTTTCATATTCTAATAAAGCAGTATATGAATAAGCCACAAAAAGTTGTTTTATGAAATTCTAGGTTATTGCCCATGGTCAAAATTTGCTATATTTTAGTGCTAAAATTTGGTCGCAAAAAACTGTCAATTATAGCGCGTTTTTGTAAATCTGTTTCGGGCATAAAAGTAACTTAGATTTACAAATCTCTCTTTTAATCAGGACAAGAAGACTTAAGAAAACCACACATGTTATTTGAAGTTTCGTATTTAGTTCTGGTTTGATATGCGAACTGATCAAATTTTGGGGAAAATTGCGTCTCATCGGAAGTGGATTTTGAGCTCAGCTCGGGCAAAACGGTTTTCCTCGAATTTTCCCGAAAGGAAGCCGTATTTGGAAAAACTAACTACAGCCCGTTTAGTTTCTCACTAGGGCCTATCTATGAGCAAAATATGAATGAAATCGATTTTTCCACTTGTGCCACCAAAAGGCGATATTTAACAATTATCCTGCGAAATTGCGCGGAATATCAGGGGATATTCCGCAAGATTGAGCAGGATAATTGTTTTATTATTCAACAAATTCTCATCGACTACCATTTTCAGAACGAGAAAAACTTTGGTTCTATGATGAAAACGCTAAAAGCTAGCAACACACTAAGCTTAATAAACATCAAAACAAAACTTCAAGAAATCGAAGTTTTCTACCGTTCACTTAAAAAGACTTATTTACAAACTCGTGTTTGGAAATGGCAAGACAAAGTAAAAAAAATATTGCTACGTTACCGAGAGTAAGTCCTCTTCCTGTGAATTAAAATCTTTTCAACTTTACAACTTTCTATGAGCAAGTGTGCTGTTTCGTTCGCAAAAGCATTTTCTTGGTTGAGTTCTCACTATGAAAATTCCAAGTCAACCTCTGGATATCTGTGTGAGCTGAAGCAAATACTTGTTGACTTTTTGAGAGCATTTAATCGTGGAAAGTTTCTTCCAGGGAGTTAAAATTTCCGGAGAACACTACTCAAATTGCCTCGCTTTTCAAAATGGCCGCCAGAAAGCAATGAACGAAAATCTGCAGTGCACTTCCAAATATGGTCATTTACGTATATCGCAGGATATCTGTCACGTACGGATGACAGATATTGAGGGCTTCCTTACCATATATGGGCATAGTGACAATTTGTTGAATAATGACGGTCGATATTTGTAGGAAGTCGCTCTTAAGATCTATTTAAAACGTTTTATTGTAGCCCAGTTAACTTCTTTGACTCTACAAATCTGCCGTATATGACATCCACTATTTTTGTTTTAAAGTACAAGTGTAGTTTGAAGACCTTTGACCGCTGAAACTAAGAGAAATTGAAAATATAAACAAAGTTATGACATTGACCCACCAGTCTAAAAATATTCACTTTTCTTGGGCTATTTGGATTCAGAATTGCTTCTGATTACAAGTTTTATCTTTTTCTCTCTATTCATCAAGATTCATTCTTGTTGTCTATATTGGTGCTTTATATAAGACATCATGGTTTGTGTATTGTCTTCACCATTGCTTTGTTCATCAAGCCTCATAATCTGCAAAATTATAGATAACCTCAGTATAGGCAACACTGACATCAGGGATCACACCTTTAAATTGGACAGATTCCACCGGCCAATAGGCCGAGGAGGCAGGATCCAACATACATGTATGCACTTTGATCTATATTATGTTATTAATTTGTGTTAGTAATGTTAGCAGTCATTTACATCTCAGAAATTTTCACAACTAAGAATTAATGCAGCTACATCTTACAGTTTGTAGTCCAAGGTAAAAGTATCCGTAGAATATTCTTTAGAAATGTATGTGTTTCTTCCAAGACCGTACGCGTACAACTGTAGCGATTCATCCACCATCTTGTCCGGTGTTTTCATTGTTCGGCACCAGTGTCTTCGGGTTTGCCCAAATCGGGGATTAGCATAAAATCTGGAACGTTTGTAGGAATTCTGGATTGCTGGAATATCGCAAGACAATTTTTAACTAAGAATATTTTCTAACGTTTGATCATACCCATTGTTTTTGCTAGCTGCAAACAATTGGGCATAAGTTGGGCTAGTGGAAAAAAAGTCACTTTGGCCTGATACAATGCCTCACAGTACCATTTATCTGGACTGGGTGAATCTTGTAATTTGATTGAATGGAAGTGAAAAGGCCCTTAGAGGGTTTTAAGACACTCTTCACTCTTCTCCATTACAAAGGAGCAATGTCTTAAAAAAGATGCACTACCATCCTTAAATTAAACTCCAATGAGATGCTGTATATTGTAACTGCAGGTGCTTAAATTCATTGGCCAAAATAGATCAGCCACTTTCAGTTGTGCTAGTCGATGGAATGATCTTTTTGTGGTTACGTTGCTCCTTGATTTCCCTTGCTTTTTCAATATAAAGTTGTATTTACGTTATGAGCAAATGAGTCAAATCCAGTTACACACTATAAACACTACGATTCCTTTACACCTTTTCAATTCTTTGAATAGTAAGACAGCAAACACAGGGATTTTCTTTCAGATTCTAGAATTGAAACACATTAAGGCACCATTTTACGCCTGCAAGCGGCAAAGGATGAAACAACAAAATAGTAAATTGTACGGGTTTTTTCAGTTGTTGTGTGACAAATCATGCAGGATTAAAATCGTCAAATAGGCCATTTTACTTTATTGAGGACTTTGAATACCGTTTTTTAGTTTTCTCAATTTTTTTTGTTAGCCTTTCAAGTGACTTTTGAAAGGTTGATGTTTTTTGAAAATGCTAGGGAACGGTACTATATATCGCAAGTTTACGAGACACAGTTGCCTTTTCGAAAACCTGAGCTGAGCTGTTTTTTTCCTAGTTAGAAAGGATTCAGGTAGCATGGACTTAATCTTTCCTCACTCAGATGAAGGACTTGATCTATATGCGTTAGGAGCTCCAGTTTCTGTGGGAAAAATGTGCAGAACTGACCTAGTTCATTTGACAGGGTTCCGTGATAGAATCGAAAGAGCGCCAATTTCGAAAAAGCCAAGAAAGCCATTACCACCAAGGAATGAGTCAAATCCAAGATGACCTGCCCCGTCTGGATTAAGGTTGTTGCAGCCAGCCCATTTCTCGAGAGAATTACAAGATTCACCCAGCCCAGATAGATGGTACTGTGAGGCATTGTATCAAGCTCAACTGAATTTTTTGACTCATGGAAATGAAAGCAAAACTACTAGGACAAATTGGGCATAATCGAACATTAGGAATTATTCTCAGTTACAAACTATCTTGCGGTATTCCAGCAATCCAGAATTCCTACAAACGTTCCAGATTTCTGCTAATCGCTATTTTAAGCAAACGCGAAGAGACTGGTGCCGAACAATGAAAATGGAGGATGAATCGCTACATTTGTATGAGTACGGTCTTGGAAGAAACACATTTCTAAACAATATTCTACGGATGCTTTTCCCCATCTTACAGTTGGACTACCAACTGTAAGATGTAGCTGCATTATTGTTGGTTGTGAAAACTCTGAGATGTAAATGACTGCCAACATTTATACTAACACAGATTAATAACACATTATAGATCAAAGTACATATGTTGGATCCTGCTTCCTCGGAGTGTTGGCTGGTGGTATCTGTTCAATTTAAAGCTATGATCCCTGGTGTCAGTGTTGCCTTACACTGCGAGCAGAGGCCCTTCGATCTTCCTAGATAACTCGGGAAGAGGAAGGGACCTCTGCCAGCCGCCTCGACGTTCTTGGATTTGCGGCTCATCCACCGAAACGGATGAGTCAGTCCGGTTTGAAACAAGCTTTTCCCGTTTTTGCTCAGTGCGCATGTGCTTTGTTAGAAATTGCTGACTAAATACGCGCCCCCACGGTACGTTTGGTACGCTCGTGAAGTTCACAACAGCGGACGTTTCTCTTTCGAAGGATGTCTTTGATAAAGCCGTGAAAAGTGCACTGGGAAGAGTGAATACTCATGGAATAAGCAATCTCACACAACACCAGTCGAAGGCCCTGCTTAATTTTCTGTGTGATAAAGATTCTTTTGTCTGTTTGCCGACCGGCCATGGCAAATCGCTAATTTACCAACTGGAACAAAAGAATCGGGATTGTGGTTGCTTTCGGACCAATCACAATAGGGGTAAAATTTTACTTCTGGTTTCTGGTTTGGAATCGATGCGAAGGGCTACGCGAATGTGCACTTCAACGCTTATTTTTATGGCGAAATGACATTTATTTTGGTTAACGGTGAGACAAGCAAACGGCAAGAGAAACAATTATTTGCCGACTGGCGGCCGGTAATTTTGAAGACGAAACGGTCTCAGTGCAAAATATAATTTACCGCATGACGGCCGAGAAGTTTGAATACGAGACAAACTCGACACAAATACGTTTTGTTGAATGAAAGCCAAGAATGTTGAGGACGAAAGAGACTCAACACGAAAATACTTCTGAATGACGGGGACAAAAAGAGGGACAAAATAAAATAGGAGGGTGCTAATGGGGTTAGTAGTTAACTAACAATTGGCCAAAAAAATAGTAGTTAACTGATATTTGGCCAAAAAATTAGTAATTAACTGATAAATTAAAAGTCAAAAGTTAACTGACATTTTAGTCACAATTAATTATATTGAATACGATTGTTGATGTTTTAAAAGCAACAAAGATTTTCTTAACAGCGAGGCTATTTCGTGACATTTACTTGTCACGCTGCATGACCTGGTAACGGTATTCTTTGTTATTTGAGTCACTTCCGATGCAAAAGTGCCAGCCACGAGGAAGCGTAACTTGGACCTTGATCTCCGTGATGGCTTCGAATGGCGGGGTCAAAGTAGCCTGTGTGGCAGGCGCGGAAAGGGGAGAGAAAAGGGGAGAAATTATTTGCGAGGGCGGAGGAAGCGGGAGGAAGGAAGAGTCATGCAGGCCTTCCAACCCCATTTTATAACTATGTTGAATGTAAATCGAGAAACACGAATTTCGAGTACTTAAATGACATAAATTAATTGTGTCCAATCAGAGCATTCGATTGGGCCCTTGATTGCCCTACATTTAGTAATTCTGACCAATCACGATTTTGGCGAAAGTAAAATACGGCTGAAACAATGGCCTGGTAGTAGGCGCGCCCTCTCCCTTCCTCTCGCGCTCCGCGCTCGCGACTAGTTTCAACCCTTTTCCCTCCCCTTTACGCGCCTGCCACGCAGACTATGGTCATCTCGATAAAAGCTTAGAATAAGTAAGTTATTCTAAGTTTCTATCGAGATGATGACAAAGGGTCGGCATTCGAACGACACCGCCTGTGTGAGACTGGTCGCGTGCTGTTTGACTTGGCAAAACACAATTCAATGGACATAAGTATGTAAACAGTTGACAGATTTTATGGGAATTGAACAACAAGCGGCAAAGTTTGGACTCCTTGCGTTTGACTTAAAGCTGTTCCGATTAGATAATTGATTGTCCAGCACACGAACATGGGTTGACCTCGTTTGGCCTGATTTAGATCACGTCAATAATTGATTAAGGGCCTGAATGACTGTCCCTCTGAACAGACTAAACAACTAAACAAAAACAAAAACAACTTTCTCATTTTCTTAATAATTCGGACTGTCTTTCTCTGTCATTATGAGTAAGATTTCTGATTTGATTGTTTTTTTAAACGATTATTTTCATGTCTGGAAGTTGTAATGTATTTATTGATTTGAGTAAGGTCCACCCCAAGGATGATTGACATACTGAAGAGAGGGTTATGATGCGCAATAATTTTCGATGTAAGAAAAGGAAAGTTAATAGCTAACTACAATTAGTAGTTAACTGACAATTGGCCAAAAAAATAGTAGTTAACTGACATTTGGCTGAAAAATTAGTAGTTAACTGACAATTGTGTACCCCCATTAGCACCCTCAAATAAATATCTCGTAGACCAAGATTTCTATGCAAGACTCCCGTGACCCGCTAATTGGAAATCACTGGACTGTAACAACATGTTGACAGTCGACAAAACGCAGTTTCTTGATCAGCAAAAATATTTCGAGGCTAATAAGTTTTCAACTTGTGTCATAAGTTCGAACAGAATTATTCTCAGCCTTACGGTTTAATTATAGCTTTTCTCAACTTTTGTTACGCCCGAAGTCAGAATACTTTGTTGTGGACGCGGCTGTCATTCGGTAAACATGTTAATTGAAGCGAGGCCGAGCAAGGCTCGGTTACATTTGAATTTAGCGCATGCTCAACAGGGAAAGTCGAGGCGGCTGGCAGAGCTCCCTTCCTCTTCCCGACTTATCTAGGAAGGTCGAAGGGCCTCAGCTCGCAGGGTAGTGTTGCCTATACTGAGGTGATTTATAATTTGGCAAGATCGTAAGGCTAGATCGACAAAGCAGTAATGGAGGCAATATACACGCCATTATGTCTGCGGATATTAAGTTAATTAAGTACCAATAGAAACAAGAACGAATTTTGATGAATGGAGACAAAAAGTTAAAACTTGTGTTCAAAAGGAATTGTAAACCCAAACAGCACATGAAAAGTGAATATTATTTAGACTGATGGATTCTATGCCGTGACTTTGTTTATAATTTCAATTTCTTTCAGCGAGTTTTTTTTCGGTGGTTAGTGGTCTTCGAACCGCACTTTTTCTTTAAAAAAAATTAGTGGATCTCCTATATGACAGATATGTAGAGACTAAGAAGTTAACTGCGCTACAACAAAACGTTTCAAGTAGATCTTGAAATTATTTAACAGTGCTTTAAGGGTTTTGCAGAAGAAGCCATTTTGTGAAAGTGTGATGTCATAATGATGTCAGTAAACCAACATTTCTTAAGGGCCCAAATATTTCTACCCTGACTCGGATTATAGGTATAACAAGGTAACTTATCACACATGTATTCTTTCTTACAAGGATGGCAGGTAAAAATTGTAAAAGAAGGAAAATAAGCTACTTTAGGTACATTTTGTGGGGTGGAAATTTGCATAAAACTAGTGCCACTCCTCTCTCTTGCTATGACATCAATACCACGTTGTGTCCAGTGGCATGAAAGTAGGATGTTGGTAGAAAGGCACTTTATCATTAGATGTTCTGGGGGTTTTCTGTGGGTTTTGTGGTTACAGTTTCTATGAAAACAGTTTCTATGACATTATGCTGTCCTGTCGTAAGTAAGTAAGTGAGTGAGTGCGTAAAGTGAGTGAAATTCCGAAAGCCAACGGAACACCGAAGTTTCACTCGATGCTTCATCGATGATTACGACGTTTCTTCTTGACAGGCAATTTTGTTGGAAACGAGAATCGATATTTCTTCGACTGGTTTTATTGGAAATCCAATGAACAGTATGACTCAGGTTGAAAATAAGGTGAAGCAATTTTGAAATTGTTAGTGGTTTTAAAAACATTGCAGTCTGATTATTTGCGATTAACAAAACACAAACAAGAGACATAACTATTTTGGGCCGACGGATAATTGCAGCGGTACAAACGGATAGGAATAGCAAAGGAGAAAAAATTTGCTAAACCGATTCGAGAAATAACGCAAGAAAACGCAAGAATACACCGAATTCACAAATGGCGGACGCGCGGAAAAAAGCCTGGTACCTAAAACCAAAACGAGGCTTTTTATGATGAACAAAAAATAATTTTACTGTCTTTAAAGATGTGTTTATTGTTCATCGTGGTGTAAGATAGGCAAGATGAACGTTTATTCGTTTGTCTCACGATGGAACCGCTTTGAGTTGTTGATCGCGACGTTTCGACTGCAATACTGCTAGTCTTCATCAGGCGATGAGGTCGATTGTTTACGTGTCGCTATTTGTAGCATGTTGGTTCGCTGCCATTGGTGTATTTCGATCCTCATTATTATTCCGACTATTAGATGTTGTTTTCTCACAGGTCCGCTTTGTGGTTGATCGGCTGTTGTGCTTTCTGATCGTAGGTATCCAAGCTTCAGGAATTTTGATTCCACTATCTCTATTGATGTTATAAGGATATATGGATAGCCTCTGACCCTACGTGTGTACCAGTGAGGGTCACGATTAATTAACTTGACTTCTTTCCAAATAGGTAGATGCCCCGTTTCGTTGCTGACCTTTTAAACTTTGTCTTAAGATCCACGTATTTCCAATACAATGGGTCGATTGACGAACAGAAAGACGGAGCAGCCATGGGGAGCCCTGTCTCCGCGGTTATTGCTAACCTTTACATGGAAGAGTTTGAGGAACGGGCGATAGCAACAGCGACCTATAAACCTAAGATCTGTAAGCGATATGCAGATCACACTTTTACAGCCTTAGGTAAAGACTATGTAGACGGCTTTTTACAACATCTAAACAGTCAACAGCCTACTATTCGTTTTACCATGGAAATCGAGAAAGATAACACTATCCCCTTTCTCGACAAATTAGTTTCAAGGGATTCAAACGTTCTTCTCACCACCACTGTTTACAGAAGGCCCACCCACACTGACCAATACCTAGCCTATGATTCACACCATCCTCAGTCAGTGAAACGTGGTATTGTTAAGTGTCTATACGACCGAGCCAAACACCTCACATCAAACCCATCAGCTATCTCTGAAGAAAAGAAAAGAAACATTGATCATCGGTACGTGTTTCGAACGGATATCCTTCTTCATTTGTACGAAAGCTCACAAAGACAACAACAAGACCAACAACCAACAACGAGCCTACGCAGGAATTTAAATCTACTGCAGTTCTACCCTGCATAAAAGGTGTATCAGAGGTTCTTCGCCGCTGCCTACAACAACAAGGCGTACGCACCGTCTTCAAATCAGACACAACTCTTAGGTCTCACTTAGTGCGACCGAAAGACGCCCTTGAACCAACTAAACAAGACGCTGTCGTCTATAAGATTCCATGTCAGTACGGCAAAGAAAATACATCGGGGAAACAGGGAGAGCGATGCAAGACGGGATAAAAGAACACGACAGAGATATACGGCTTGCTCGTACGCGAACCTCCGCAGTTTCGGAGCACGCTAACGAAACGGGGCATCTACCTAATTGGAAAGAAGTTAAGTTTATTGATCGTGACCCTCACTGGTACACTCGTAGGGTCAAAGAGGCTATCCATATAAGACTTCATCCAAATAACATCAATAGAGATAGTGGAATCAAAATTCCTGAAGCTTGGATACCTACGATCAGAAAGCACAACAGCCGATCAACCACAAAGCGGACCTGTGAGAAAACAACATCTAATAGTCGGAATAATAATGAGGATTGAAATGCACCAATAGCAGCGAACCAACATCTTACAAATAGCGACACGTAAACAATCGACCTCATCGCCTGATGAAGACTAGCAGTATTGCAGTCGAAACGTCGCGATCAACAACTCACTCATCGTGAGACAAACGAATAAACGTTCATCTTGCCAATAAGTTTACTGCTAGCGTATGCAAACTGCACAGAAAGTAGTACAAATTTCTTCAATAACAAGCTCCCTAATTGCAGATTTCAATCAAGATCAGTCCACGATCCAGGTCATAATGTTAACTGTTGTGCTCCTTGTGATAATCCGAAAGGAAACCTATTCTATCATGAGAAAAGAGTCCGATAATTTTGCTTTTCGAAGGATCCAAACCTTTGAGGGGAATGGTTACAGAATTAAATTAACCACCTCTTTTTTTTTTTTCTGCTCGGGCAGAAAAAACATGGATACTACTGGAAACCTAAACTAAAAGTTAGCAATACTTGAGAAACTGAGCATAATGTATCGTGCCTTGTGGTGGCGAAGGTATAGGTCCCAAATTTTGACATTTTTACAGATGGCGGGAGTAATTTCTATAGCGGTATCCAAGTAATCTCTGCTGTCATACAAACGTCCAGCTCTTTATACAAACTCGAAAGGAAATTGTTAGAGTAAATGAGGAAGAATCAATTTTAAAAGAACGACTACAAAATACTGAAGGACGGTCGCGCTGTGTTTGTGCGCATCCTTACTGAGCACGTAATTCACGTCGCAATGTCATGCCACGTCATGCATCGAGCTCGAGGGCGCGCGCTGAGTAAGAAATATATAGACAAATACAGTGGTGGTGGGTATTTTTGTATCCATAAACGTGCTTAACTCTCTGAAATGCACGGTAAACCCATCCTTTTTGTCGATAAATTGTTTCGTTGATGTTATTCAATGAAAAGGAAACATTTTTTTTTTTTATAGTTGCAAAACTATTTCTTTTTTTTTTGTTTTTTTTTTGTTTTTTGTTTTTTGTTGTTTTTTTTTATTTGCAGAAGCTTACGTTACAAACAGTAAAAAAACAAACAAACAAACAAATAACACTAACAATATCCACACTACATACAAAATATATACTGTGTATATATATAAAAAAAAAACATGAAAACTTATAATACACTACAGATAAACTACAACACAGTTAAATAAATTAAGGATTGACATTAACAAGAAATAAAAAATGTAAGTAAAACAGAAGAAGGGAGAAAAAAAATAACCTACAGTATAGGTGCCCAAGTAGCATTGTATTTATGAAGCGTTTTGTTTGCTATGGCTACTTTACGTAAAACTTCTAATTTCGATTTCAGTCTTAAAAGAAAGCGATCAAAGCTCAGCCTGTCCTCGCAGATACAAGTTGCAAAAATATGGTATTTTGCAATAAGAAGAATGTAGTTGAGCACTCGCTCGTTGCTAGTGTTTTGGTGCCACCCAAATAAAATCTGATAAAGTTATTTTTTCGAGAAATTTTTCGCTCCACCATTGAGTAAACTGTTCCCAAAAGATTGACGATTCCCTGCAACTATAGAACATATGAACAAGTGATTGCCTCTCGGAATTGCAAATAGGGCAAATGTCGTCGTCTACTAGGCCAGCACGGAGTAGGCTGACACGAGTAGGCAGAATATTATGTATTATTTTGAACTGGAAAGCAATTAGCTTTACCTCTGTGGTAACCCGGAAAGGGAGTAAATAAATGTTGTGAATATTTTCTGTATTAAACCCGTATTTCAAGATTTTAGTTTCATTTGTTGGTGTCGCGGAACGTCTAGCAAGAATAGCATTATACGCCCCTCGAGTGGAGATGACTGTTGTTGATGGTGTGGTTTCAGAAGGGGAGCTCTGGGTACTGCGAGATGAATTTCAAATTGACATTTTCCAACTGATCGGGATAGCTCTGATGAGACCGTAGTACATAGTGAATGGATTGTTGACCTTGAATTTTTGTTTAAAGTCAGCTAGAGAGAGGAAATCTCGATTTTCATTTAACAGGTCCTTGACATGTATAATTTCCTTTTTAAACCAGGCGCTATAAAAAATCGGCTTTTGGTCAACCAGGATACTAGAGTTGTTCCAAATGATCTCATTTTCCGGGTTCTTTTCCTCAAAGGAGGTTAAATGTTTATATTCTTGCCAATACTTTAGTACGGAATGGTAGAAAGCAGGGAGTTTTCGTAGGTCGAGTAGCTTAGTGTCGTAACGGCACTTTGTTAAAAACGAAAGACCACCATAATGACTTGTTGCTTGTTCGGGAATTGTTTTCCAGGAAGCATCGCTTTGTTCATGTATTCTTTTAATCCAAGCGATTTTCAGAGCTTTCTCCATTATTTCGAAGTCTAACATCTTTAATCCACCATGATTCTTTTCAGCAATGATCGTCCTCTTTTTAATTTTTGCGGTTTTACCTTCCCATATGAAGTTAAAGATAAGCTTGTTGACTCTCTCTGCAAAATGCTCTGGAATGGATAAAACGGATGTACCGTATATAAGTTTAGCTACTCCCAGGGTTTTCACGATTTTTATTCTACCGATCAAAGTAAGGTTTCTTCTTCTCCAGGCATTAAGTATTGTTTCTAAATTGCGGGCCTTTTCTTCGAAGTTTAACTTATTCGCCGAAGTTTAACTTATTCGCCTGTTGTTCGTCGTAAGAGAAGTGCACACCGAGGGCGTGCACAGGCTCCCTCGGCCATTTGAAATTATAAGGAGTTTCCTTGTTGTTTCGCCAGGAACTTAGCCACAACGCCTCTGTTTTGGTGGTATTAATTTCCAGTCCACAATTCACTTTGAATTCTTCTAAGAGTCTTAGAAGCTGCGTTACCGACTCACGGTCACGCACGAAGACTGTGGTATCATCAGCGTATTGCGTAACTTTAATTTCCTTTTGTTCTACTTCGATGCCGTTAATTGTGTGGTCATTTTTTAACGCTCTGGCAAATAATTCAATTCCGATTACGAATAAAAGACCAGATAACGGACAACCTTGTCTTACTCCTCGTTGCAGGAGGAAGAATTCAGATGCATGACCATTGTTTAGGACACAACTGGACACTTGATTATATAATACGGTGAACCAATTTAATAGGTCCGGTCCAAAATTGAAAAATTTTAGAGCAGCGTTGATGTAATTCCATTCAATTGTATCGAAAGGAAACATGCCACTGTAGTATAGCCTACATTGTATTATAATTAAAGAGGATGGAAAACCTAACTGTTGACTTTAATAGCAACAGATTGAACTATGTAAATATAAACAGTTTGATTACTTTGCAAAGTGAGCTTATAAATTTCTCCCAAGTTTCCAGACAACGAGGGAAGATTGTACTCCTCTGAAGAAAGGTCTCGGCAAGAGTTCTGTTCCCAGTACAACGTGGACATACTTTATTTTTTTTTTTTCTGAAGCTCTCCTCAAAAATGTTCCCGTTGAAAGGGCCACGCTACTACGGTGATCGATGAAGAAAACAACGTCGTGTAAGAAGCCATGAGAGTCGCCCGGCTGTTCCTCTTGGCTGATTGGCCAGAAAAATATTTTTCTGGCCAATCAGAAGGAGAGAATTCAAACGCTTCTGGAACTGGATTGGTAACAGTAAGTGCCCAGGGGCTCTCCCGCTCTTGTTGTAGACTTTCGCCCATGAAAATCCCGTCATCCCGACTAGCTGCCCCTGGGTCTCCGAGGATGAACGTGGACGAGACTGCGTGTAAAAGTCATGTAGAGCGCCTTGACTTTTTGGATGCAAAAGCGAAAAAAAGAGGAAGAGAAAGGAACGCTCTCCCGTCTAATATTTCTTGGAAAAATGAAAAAGATGTGGAAGTGCTTACGAACAACCAGCTGAAAATGTATTTGAAACAACATGGTCTCAAGAAAAGCGGATTAAATCCGAATTAAATGTTTTGCGTTTATTCAAAAGTTATGACCCGTTAAAGAAAGAGAAGGGGTGTTTTCTCAAACTTCAAAGTTTAACCGAGTGCGGAAAACAAACCAGGCCAGATAAAAAAATTCCGAGAAGCGGTTTTGGAGACAAAGGTGTGAAGAATTCGGCGCGATGTTCGTCTCACACTCCAGACCATTTTCGAGTGGAGCGAGACCGATTTTGTGAACGATGTGCTTTTGAAAAGGACATTGGTGATAACGGAGTGTTGTCATTTGGGATTTCCTTAAAAAGCTCCCAAAGACAGAAGCAGAACGTTACAGTATCTGCCGCTTGCGCACGCAAACCGCAGACAAGCGAAATGCTGAATTTATTTACGACACAATCCGATCTCGCTCGCGCAGTGATGATTTGACATGGCTTTCTTCCCGTGTTTTAACTTTTGCCCAGACGAAACCACTCTAAAATGCCCATGCAATATTGGATCAAACTGGAAAACCGTTTCATGAAATCATAAAAAAAGTCTACGCGAAATATGCGCATATGTTCGATTTTACGAAACAAAAGGCGAAACAGCAGGGCGCTTTGTTCATTGTTTAGTTTGCCGCCTACATCATGATAATGAGCATTGCCATGCGTTCATGGCAACCAATGAATTAAGCCCTTTCTAAGCGTCTATGAATAATAACACGCGATGTGAAAGATCTACAAACTTTCTTGAACTGGAAGTAAATGTCGCGAGAACAATAGGCATTCTGCGCCATGCCAGAGCAGGTTCTCAGTACCACTCAGGGGGAGAAAATTAGAGTGATATCTGGTGAAAGGTTATGTGAAATACTATTCAAATACACTTGATAGCAGTCGTGAAAGAGTAGCTATCAGAATTTTTTGTGTACTCCTTTTTTTAAATAAAATTTTGCTTTAGCATGGAAACGAGGCTGACCTAAAACAATTATTTCAAATGTTTTCTTTATCTATTATAGCAAGTAAAACATTACATTTTACAGAAAACAGCATTTCCAAACTTTTTGTTGATTAAAAGCTAAAATTCATTATTTGATTTAAAAAACCTTAATGAAACCATGAAGCTCAAACTCGAAAGGCATCATGGGTAAGTTCCAACACGGCGGCCTCACTGCATGGTATGCGCTTCAAAGTTCTTGTCTCGTTTTACCTTTTTTAACGCTTTTTGCTAAGTAACATAAAGATTTAGGTTTTCAAAAGCCATAGATAATTTAAGAAGAACATAAAATTCACTTTTCCAATTTTAATTTTCCAATTTTAAAATACTTACAGACATTCGAGAGCTGCCGACCGACTACTATAAAGCTTCCAGTGAAACGTGACTACTACGTACAATTTCAGACCAAACTAAACAACCTCGTTATGAAACTTGTATTATTCACTGCTTAGGTGATGAAAGTTTGCTAGTTAGCCCTAAAGATCTCGATTCTTTGGAATCATTATTGAAGGCAGCTGCCAGTAGAAACCATAGGCCGCTACTTGATTTGGCAGAGAATGCCAAGGAAGGAGAAATTCCCACAGTCAGCTATTATAGGAAATGCCGCAGTCTTTTTACAATGAAGCGAGAATTGGAAAAAATTTCTCAAGCAGCAGCAGCCGCGGAAGAGATTCCTGAGAGTAATGTGGAAAGCGGGGAACAAAGACCACGTCGGCAAGAACCAAGCACGAGCAGAACTTATCCGGAAATTTGCATTTTTTGTCAAAAGAAAACTAGATATAAAAAATTTACAAGAACATGCGATCCTTTGATTATATTCAATGCGTTGACTTGCCTAGTGATGCCTCCATTAGAAAGGCTGCTATTGCTACGGGTGATAGCAGAATCATTGGCCTTGTCTCTCGTGATCTGGTAGCAGCTGAAGCGTGGTACCACAGCCAGTACTAAAGAGAGTATACCAGACCAGATAAAGCTAGCAAGCACTCGGACTCGGTTAGTGAATTACCTTCAGATGAAAACAGCTATTGTAAGATAGAGTCTCAAACTTATGACAAACTGTTTGAGTTTATTCGATCCCATTTATTAGAAAATCCCAGCCTTGTTAAGATGGTCGATGTGAGAGAGAAGCTAATGTCCTACATGCAATCAATGGGCGCTATTGAAATACTCGAATCAACGAAGAAGCATTTCCGAAGAAAGCTGGAAAAAGAATTTGGCGACTCACTGCAATTTGAAGATCTCCTGGACAATAATAAGCTTTTCGTCTTTCCAAAAAACGTTTCAAAGGCTCAACTGGCCAGAGAGATGGTAAAGTTACCTCAGCAAATAGACAACAGGAATACTCCCTCTAAAATCAAAGAAATACAACAAGCTGGCCGGTATATCCGTAATGCAGTTATTTCAAATAACACTGAAATGTCATGGCCACCGAAACCTTCTGAACTATATGAGAGTGCAATCAATCTTCCATCAGAACTAGATGCTTTTCTATACACTCTCTTGACTGGCAACACAGAAATCCCAACGGAATATCCTCATCGCGTCCGGCGCCTTGTCACTCTTTTGGGCAGGACTGGAGAACGACAGAAACCTCCCAAGCAAATATTGTTACCATATCCGATAAATTCTTTAACGAACTATGTCGAACTTATTGAGATGTTAAACCGATGTGGGCATGGAATCCCGTATTCACAAATTGAGGAAATAAACGCTGCACTTTGCCTTCAAAAAATGGCCTTGACGCCTGACGATGTTCCTTTGCCCAAAAATATCCAACCACATATCAATACGACGCTTGCGTGGGATAACATTGATAGACTAGAAAAGACCCTTTCTGGCGCGGGAACCTCTCATTGCGTAAACGGAATTGCTGTTCAAGCCAGACATTTTGGTCCAAACCTCCCTCCGCCACCAGGAATTGAGCAAGCTAGGACAAGGAAAAGAAGTATCGATCTTTCAGTAACCTCGGTTGTCCCTCCGTATTACGCTGGCGATCGCTGTGGTCCTCGCGCGAGAGCAATCATAGAGGTAACACCTGAAGAGATCTTGGCGGAAGTAAGAAAGAAGAATTTGTTTGGGATCTTAGTGCGACTCCAAGCAAAGGAGAAGCAAAAAGCCATTGGCTGGACAGGATTTAATATTTCTGTCCGTAACGAGGTTCAAATCTCACAGGATATTATCGGATACCTACCCACTATTGACGCACCTGCAACTGACATGGCTATCGTTCACGAGGTTCTAGTGCAGTCGCTCAAGATCAAGAAGACTCTCAAGTTGAAGAGCATCGTTCTCGTCTTTGACCAAGAACTGTAAGCAAAGGTAACCGAGGTCCAGTGGAAACAAAGCGAGAGATTCAAAGATATCGTACTTAGGATGGGAGTATTCCACACAGCTTGCACCACGTTGTCCATTATTGGCAAGCGCTTCCAGGATGCTGGTTTGAGAGACCTGTGCGTCGAATCTAGTGTGATGGCAGAAGGTTCTGTTGCAGGGGTTCTAGATGGGCGCAGGTATAATCGTGCTGTTAGACTACACAAGCTCATGTATGAAGCCCTTATGGGACTGGTGTGGCAAGGATTCAGGCCCTGGATAGAGGAGAATCATGAGGAATTCAAGACTATTGTTGACAGCTTCTTTAGTGAGACTGACGAGTTGTATAATGATATCTGCGAAAGGCAGTTCCAGAAGCACATGACCATTGCTTCTAGTGTCGATTTCGTCAAACTTTTTGACAAGTACATGGAGTTCCTCCGGCAGAACAACGGCAAGCTATGTGAGTTCTGGTTGTCTTACCTAGATATGGTAGAGGTTCTCCTTGCTCTTCTGAGAGCATCGAGGGAAGGTAGCTGGGACCTCCATGTTTCAACAATAAGGAACATAATCCCGTGGTGCTTTGCTTACGATAATGTGAACTATGGAAGATATTTATCTTCGTATCTATCAGAAATGTCTCACCATCCAGATGGTTTAGCGTATTTGAGATCTGCTGGCTTCTCAGTAAAGATAGGAGCCATGAACACATTCGGAAGAATGCCAGTTGACCAAACTTGTGAAGAAACTATACACAAAGATACCCAAACTCCTGTAGGCACAAAGGGGTTTAGCCTGAAGCCTGGAGCTGTGAGCAAATACTGCCTTGTAGTGGAGTACCGAAGCATATCCATGCGACAGTTTAAGGAAATGCTTCACCTGGGCACCGCAGCGACTTTTCCAACACACAGATCTCCGAGCAAGAGACGAAGAAGACGTACAACCATTGATGTCAATGCTCGAAGGAAGCTGGATCAATCCTTTCAAGGGCGAACAGCAAGACCTTGCTTGTCTATCTACTGGTAAGCTCACTACTCCTGAGATAGAGAAAGATCTGCTTCAGGTAGAGGCTTTGGGAGAGAAGGCCTATAAGACTTTTAATAAGGACAGGCTTGAGTCTAACCCACCTAAGACTAAGTTCCATGACAAAATAACGAAACATAAGCTTACGACATTCGGTGATCTCTCAAAGAAAATGAAAGTACAAAGAAGGATAAGTAAGGAAGTGGTTATAAAGCAGATAGTGCCCTCTTTGCCCAAATGATCATTATTGCCGAAAGCAGAAAGTTAAAGATGATTGAAGTACTGTGCCAGCCTCTCGGACCTCTGCCTTGGGCCTTAGATTCGGCTGATGGATTGCTGAGGAAAACTAACAAAGCATCGCTTGCCAAGGCGCTCCAGAAGAACAGGACAGCAGCGGATGTGATACCTCAGCCGTGTGCGCGAATCATTGACGGAATGGCAATGGTCCAGAAGATAAGAGGCGACCAGAAAACATTTGCTGAAGTGGCTGACAGTATGATGTCGATGGTTTTGCATGAAGGAACAGACAGCCAACGTAATCGACGTGGTCATTGACGTTTACCGAGAAAGTTCGATCAAGAATGCCGAGAGGGAGAAGAAAGGCTCAGAAAGCAGTCATGAATTCAGAAACATCAAGGCAGATCACAAGATACATCAATGGCGGAAATTCCTATCCAACTCTAAGAATAAATCTGTACTGATCAAATTCATGTCAGAAGAATGGCAAAACGAGAGATACAGAGAAAGGCTCGCTGGAAAGGCAATCTTTGTAACAACCGAGGATCACTGCTATAAAGTGTCTTTAATCGAAGCAGCAACAAGGGAAGAGCTAAGGTCGACGCAAGAGAAAGCAGATACCAGAGTGTTTTTCCACGCAACACGCGCAGCAGCAGCAGGATACAGAGTCGTTGTTACTACGTCAGAAGATACGGATGTATTTGTTCTCTCTTTGGCTTTCCAACACTTCATCCCATGTCCTATGTTTGTCAAATGCAGTCAACAAACTCGAACAACTTACATTGATGTGTCAAGAGTTGCTCGGATGTTGGGGTCAGAACTATGCAGATCTCTCCCCGGTCTCCGTGCCTTCACTGGCTGCGACAGTATCAGTGCCTTTTAAGGTAACAGCTTTGAAGCTTGTTAAACAAAGCAAGTCATTTCAAACCCTATTTCAAGAAATAGGCATGGAGTGGAACCTCACGGGTGACCGATTTGCAAAGCTCCAAGAGTTCACCTACAAGATGTACAGCTCTACCACAAGGACCTATGATGTCATCGAACTGCGCTATTGGTATGGGGAGTTTTTGTTTTTATTTTTGTCTTATTTTATTAACTGGTCTTAAGCTCTTTGATTATCGAATGATTATGGAGTGGAACACCATTCGACTATGTTCTAGGTTGTTCTATGCGAAACAAGGGAAAGTTGACTCGAACCAGCTACCTCCCTGTGAAGATTGTTTAAAGTTGCACGCGTTCAGAGCAAACTACCAAACAGCTGGTTGGAGAAGAAGTCTGCAGAGCTGCCCCAAAGTCCCTTCACCTGTTGGTCATGGGTGGGTTCAAGAGGACGGAAAGTTATCTATCAAATGGATGAGTAGAGAACCGGCCCCTGCAGCTCTTCTTGAATTTCTTTCCTGTTCTTGTGCAAGATGATGCAAGTTACCTACCTGTACGTGTCTTACGAATGGCCTTAAATGCAACAATATGTGTCGGGTTCGCGACTGCAGCAATCGTGGTGAAGAGGAAGAGAGGCCTGATTATGATGGAGAATGTTCTGATGACGAGGAAGACGAGGAAGATTAAGGCACTAAGCTAGAATATGTAGTTGATAACATCAGGAAATCATTAGCCCTCCATGTGAATTAGGCTCTCGCTTTTAAGGCAATAGGCCTCGATCTACTCCGATTTTTCAAATATTTCTTATTTGTGTGCTTCTTTAACATAAGGGGGCTTTTCAAGTTATTTTTTAGAATAAAATAGTAAGTGCTTTGAATCAAATCGTACAATACTTTCAATTTTCAAACACTTTTGTTATATTTTTTTTAGGAATAATCGTGTCTTAAAATCCAAGATGGCGGATGCAACATGGAGGCTCCAAGATGGCGGACGGTTATTATTTAAGACCAAGAGCGGGCATACTGTCTTAGAAGCAATGGTATCTAGCCAATAATCAACGCATTAAGAAACATTTCAGAGTTTTATGCTTAAATTTTAATATTTTCAGCATTGCCATGGAAACAACGGTCAAAGCTCATGTAAGTTTGAACTCAGTGGTTAAAAAACCTCATCTGGTAGAAATTTCCATCATTTTTACATATCTAGTGCCCTTTAGAAAGAATAGGTTTAAGCAGTCATTGTTTGTTTCCTGTCAATTCCGTGGAACTGAGCGACGTCACTTTGTCACGTGATAATTCCTGCTAAGCTACTCATTCAGCACTGCTATCATACATAATTTGAAACTAGAGTAATTGTAGTTTTCAATGATGCATGGTAGCATTACTCCCCCCTAGTGGTACCGAAAAGTCATTTTTGGAGGTCCTGGCCATGGACTAAGGAGACTGAAGAGAAAGAAAACCAAACCAAATATAGAGGTTTGTCTGTAAAGCCTGGGAGTCATGTTAGAATTTTGAGATATCTAACGTGGGTTACTGGGAATTTGCTGGACTATGAACAAGATCTTTGGCATGGCGATTCCATCCAGGTGATAAGTTGTGCTTGTTCTGTGGCATGACTTAGTCCTTGCGAGCTCCTCAGTTAGGTTAGCCCATCTGTAAATAATACTTCGGTTTCACCAAGAGATTTTAACCTCCAAAAGAATAGGCTTACTATTGGCAATTGACATAATTAAAATCTGCTTTGTTTTCCTTTTCAGGTTTTTATTCCATCAACCTGATGTCAGGAAAATGTGACAGTTAATTATAAGGCTTTGGTCAAGAAATGTGTACTCTAAACTATATTCCCACACAAACATGATCAATTCAAATGAAAATTTGAATTGATTTCAGCAGTTTTGAAATAAGGTTATATAATTTTTTGTCTTTTTCTGCTAAATATTTTGAGTCATTGATAAGTTTGATTGTAAGCACCTACACCAGAAATTCATTGGGAATTGAACAATTTCTTATGAGGTTCTCATCAGATGTTCCCTCAATACTACTAAGTGGTTGATGTGTGAGAATGGAATGAATCCCGGAGTACCTCTTAGAAGTAAAGGTAATTTGGAGCCACGACCACAAATCAATACCTTGGAACCTTCTTGGGCTTTACTTCAAAAGGTCTGATGAACACACCCATAACTTTTATTTAGGAGTGCAACCCCCCCCCCCCCACCCCTCGCCACCATCCCAGGAATGAAGATTCTGACTTATTTGATTAAATTCACTTTATTGGGAAAGCTATTTTAATTCTCAATGACTGATTCACCACAGTCTGATCCCTTCTTATCAGTTCACTGCCTGATAGGTTTCAGACTCTTCTGAAATTATTTAGGAAGAGGTTTTTTTATGTTTTGTTTTGGTACTAGAGTACGGCACTCAGTAACAATGCTTATTGGTGGCATTAGATGCAGTGTAAAGGGTAATAATCAAATCGAAAACAAAACTGAAATCACAAGATTTACTTCCATCTCGGTTTGGGGTAGTGACAGAGTGAGTCATAATCTGTGCATCGAATAAAGTCAGAAATGATTACAGGACCATTTGTTATTCTCATTGGCAATCGGCCTCTTAGTCACGGATTGGTCAATTGATTGTTTGATTGATTGATTGATTGATTTTTGATATTTAATTGGCTGATTGACTGATTCATCAACCGAGTGGTTGAGTGGTTGATTCATCGACTGATTGGTAGTTAAATAGATGAATGAATTGATTCACCTGAGGCAAGGTGAACAAAAATTGCACCCAATATTTAAGTTTACGACCTACAACAGGGGCTTATTTAAGATTCATAAAACAGGTTCTAAATGTAATGAGAGGCGTATTACCAATACTTAACTAATAATTATAATATTGTTTTCTGGTCCCTCTTGTAATAATAATAATAATAATAATAATAATAATAATAATAATGTCAGAAAAGATGGAATATTCAGGATGTCGCGAGCATGGGACAAAGAAAAAATCTGAGTCCCCGACGGGAATCGAACCCATGACTTTTCGTACACCGGTCGGATGCTCTAACCACTGAGCTACTGGGAGACTCGTGACGAGCATAGGTCATATTTACTGAGTTCGCGGTGACACGTGTCCTGCATACTACTAGGATCAGCAATGTCGAAGTGCCCTATAGGTGATAAATAAAGAAATATGGTGGATTTTAAGCTCGGAGAAGAAATCAGAAAAGATGGAATATTCAGGATGTCGCGAGCATGGGACAAAGAAAAAATCTGAGTCCCCGACGGGAATCGAACCCATGACCTTCCGTATACCGGTGGGACGCTCTAACCACTGAGCTACTGGGAGACTCGTGGCGAGCATAGGTCATATTTACTGAGTTCGTGGAATAGTTTATTTAACAGATCCACCAGGTGGCTCTTTTCTGTTCACTTGCATAGCTACAAATGTATTCCAAGGAAGTGAAGAAGTCATGATATGATTTCCTGAACTGTGTTTGCCTTGTGTTAACAATGCTCATACACACAGTGTCACTGTAGGTGAAACACACGCAATCACAACTACACAAGAGAAAGAAAAAAACTGTTCTGGTTTACTAGAGCTTGGTTTTGTCTTTCAGTGCTATGCACAAGCAAACACAATACATGCCTTGATTGCACATAATACATTAAGTAATCATGGTATATGCAAGCTTTCAAAATGAAGGAGCTAATTAAGATACAAATCACCTTTGTTCCCTTGTTGTACTGACCAGTTTTCGCCCACCAATTTGTCATTTACTGTTGCCATTTACCTGTATGCACCCGTAAAATTTATGTTTCAAATAAGTGATTTCAGAAAATATTCTTGCAATAATTCATGTGTTACATTTACTATTAAAAAGCATTTCATTACTATTATATATGCAAGACACAAGCATCGAATCAAGACACCTTCAATGGCCTTCGTTCTAAGTTACACTAATTATAAGAAAGTTGGTGGACTGAGAGGAGTCCGTAAGAAATATAAACATTTTCCAACCAAGAGTTTAAAACATACCTAAAATGATGCAAGAGCCATAGACGAAGGAAAATTGGTTTGTCTACACTATTTGCAATGAATTTAAAAATAACATACCCTGAAAAAACAACGTTTTTGTGGTTCTTCCAAAAATTTCTGTTGTTTTCACGCAATCAGAGCTTTTCCATAAAAATGATAACTAAATTCGCTGAGCAAACCGTCGATTATCTAAATTCGCGAGGTTAGTTCGCATTGAATTCTATCAGTATAACGAAATGCAAAGTGGCGCTTATACTTATGTTTGCATGTAAAAATTTATGGACCTCCACCTTCGACTGACAAACAAGTTTTATCGTAAATTTTAACAGAACAAAACGTACTTGAAGAGATTCTCGCTTGTATGAGACAAATTTTTCAATTTTGACTTGCGATCGCAAGAGGGCCTTAGCCTATTTTTTGCAGCGTTTTTGAGTCACGCTCAATTTGGTGCAGGTGCGGGTGACGTTTGCAGCGCAAGTCTCGATGCTCTCATATCTTGAATCACTTTCCCGATATAAGACCTGGACGTAAACTGATTGCAGCTACCCGTACCCTCAGAAACTGCTTCAGTTTGCGTAAACATTTGAGAAGGTTCCTATATTAACCAAAACATCATTCAAAAGGGATGCAAATACTAAAAGTATACGTAGCTTCTTTGAAAAGCCATACCCAATACCAGACCAGTACGCGCAAACCTTACCCTAAGTCAGACCAAAACGACTCAAAATCCACTCCCTTTCAGGCCGCCTACACCTATCTGGCTTATATAAGGTAGTACCCCTCCACCCAGTTAGCAGGCAAGTTTTACTAATTCGAGTTTCCCTTCCACTTACAGATTATGATAATTTTTTTTCTTCCTAAAAGCGACTGATGAACATATGCGAAGTTCAGGCACTAGAGCGGCGGGGCTCCTGATCTTGGCAGGATATGTTGTCCCTTTTCATGTCTACCAGGATCCCAACTCATTATTAACTAGTCTCACTTTTTTCTTGTTTCGTTTTGTTTTGTTTTAAACAGAGTTTCAACAGTCTTCCATTTTTATTCGACTTGCCAAGCCTCCTACGGTAGACCTTGAATGGACGTACTATATCAAGTAAGATTAGATTGTTGCCATTCACAGCGCAAGATTGCTAGTCTTTACAGCGCGGCAGGTTACAGCAGATCTCACGGCTATGAGTGCTACGTGTAGAATCGTGTACTTCAAAGATGATTCTCCCCTCTTGATTCTCTCATGATCACAAAGCTATGAAGGAAATTAGCAGTTCTTCTGCTTGTTTGATGATTGTTAATATCTCAGGAAATTAGTCTTTCTTCCGTAAACTCATTTCATGCAAAACTTTCCAGAATTGTGTTGTGACCATGGCGAAACATGCCGGTGAATATGATGATTCGCCCGTCATGGTTCACCCATGGTCCAAGATCATGATGAAAATTTGCGTATAAAAAAAGTTCCGAGGAGCGCCATTTTGGGGTTAGTGGAGAATCATGACGGCTGAAGCGTAGCCGGAGAATCATTGTTAGTTCCAATAGTTCCAAAATAGCTCTCACAAATCAAACTTTAGCTTATCAGTGCTCTTGAATTGTACTCCGGAAGATATCCAATTCGGATAATTTCATTTCAGTCACGAAATTAAAAGAAGTTGAAGTGGTCACAATTCTTGCGGTAAGTCATGTAGTACACGCAAAGTTTGCTAACATCTGACTCGTATTTAGAACTAACAAATACCTTTAATTATGACGTTTAACTTGCTGTTTTTTTAATTTCACAAGTGTTATTTAAAGGCAAAGAAGGTTCTTTAGTAGAACTAAGAACTTTTTCGCTGCTCAGTGCTTGATGAACGAAAGAGTCTATGGAAAAGTATATAACGAGATCTACTCACGGTTCAATACAACATTATTGTCTGTCTCTAGAGGGTTTTTACAAAGTTCTTACCACTTGCATGTCTTTACCAGTGTTTCTGATTGAAACTTCCTGAGCCTTATTATCACAGATGCCACAAACGAAAGTTTTAAGAAAATATGATGGGCCATAGTCTTTCAAAGTAGTGGCCCTCTTCAGGGTTTGGATGATCATCCACGAACGAAATGGCTTTTTTATAAAAATCAATTGGATGTTTTTTAATCATGTGCCGGGTCGCAGCAAGACATGCCGACCAGCATTGAGGAAAGTCATACGGGTGTGGAAAACCAAACAGCTCTTGGAAAAATTCCCCCAAAGTCAAGTTAGCACGGCGCATTTCGCCGTTATTAAATGCCACAAGAAATTTGCTATTGTGCTTAATTCTCGTCCATCCGTTTTCCGTTGAACGGTAAAATACTTTACAAGTTATATTTTGCTTAATCTTAGCTAGGATCTCATCGAAGTTTTCAAAGCAATGTCTAGACACCCCCTCAGCTTGTATGAACACAGTTATCTCGGGCATCTTTTCGTAATTGTTTATGATGTGGTACAGGTAAGTGTGAGACTCCCTTCCAACATTTGGTAACTTTTCCCAGGCGTAAAGTCGCAATGGTGGAGGCTGCAAATCCTTCCCCTTATGGTAGACATGGCTGTGATTGGCTAATGGTGCAACCCAGTCAAGTTTTTCGTTATAATGAGCAATTACGATTTCGTAGTCCAGCAAACGCTCGTAGTAAAACCGGCCAGTGTTTTTTCTCAAATTGACAAGGCTTGCGTTGAAAGGGATTCCCCTTAACATTTTGTCGATAATTTCAACACCCTGCATGAAAGAGTGGTCTTGATTTGGATTCTAGCCAAGGCTGAACCTTTTCAAGAATAATTTCTCTTTTAATAGAAGGAACTGGATAGCCATGGTCTAGACGCCGGTAGTATTTTGAAAGGACCATTTCTGATGTAATGAATCCGTAAGTGATTAGCGCTTGAATGGTGGCGTCAATCAAACGCTCCTTTGTCCATTTTTCTGGCCTGGAGTTAACTTTAGGTTCTGCTACCTCACACATCAGTGACCACTGTTTTCCAGGCACAAGAACATGATCTTCTGAGTAACTGGAGGAAACCGTTATTCGATAGAAAGGAGAATCAGAATCAGGAAAGTAAATCCACGACTTATTTGAAAGAAACTTATGAGGCTGACCTTTTAGTCCAATACCTATCACGTGAATGCGCGAATAAACCAGCTGAGAGGTAAGTTTTTTCATATTTTCTCGAGACAAATCCCGGCCCTTAATCATATTGCCGACCAATATGTCGAGGGGAGCGGTTGATATAAGAGATTCGAACTTAAGCTCCTGGACTGCTTTCGTCTTTGCATCCCTGAGCTCTACTACTACAGTTTTTGTCTCCATATTTACTTCTGTCACTTTATGACAGAACTTGAACCACCCGCGGGGAAGATTATCAGCGACTGCCTCCCACATACCACCTGTTCCTTTATGCCTTGGGAAACGAAAATTATCATCAGGGGTTAACTCTTTTACAGAAGTTCCACTGTCTAATGCTGCAGTCTTAAGTTTGATCTTGGCAATGTCTGGTAAAACATCTCGCTCATTCACCCAGGCATAATTCATTTCAGTGGGATCTACAGTCCAAAATTTTCTATTATACTTCCTCATAAACACCTCGTAAAGACCAGTACCAAAATTGCCAAGAAGCCACTTGTCAAAGTTGGCAAGCTTTTTCTTTCTCGGATTACTTGTGGTAACTTCTTCCAGGCCTGATAAGCTCTTCTGTTGGTCCACTTTGTCCATCATCTCGACGTTATTCTGGACAGGGTATGGGATAAATCTCCGTTTGTTATCAGATCCCATCATGAAGACATATGCAGCTCTTTTGATCTGATTCCAGTCCTTTACCACCCTGTTGATTGTCTCGTCAAAATAGTAATAATGCGAGAACACCACGTGTCCACCCACGTTCCAGAGGAAGCCTTCATTATCTCTCTCTGATGAAGCGAGCCCGCCAGGCTTCTCACCTTGCTCAAGGATGGCAACCGATATGTTAGGAAACTCTTTTCTAAGCTCATGAAGTCTGTGAGCAGCGCCCAGTGCTGTTGGACCTGCACCGATGATGATGATACTAAAGCTACTCTTATAGTAATTCCTGTTGTCACTGCGATTGCAGCTAGAACCTGCAGAACAGCATAAAACAAAATTCAGTAATGCTTTTTCACACAGTGTTTTTCTATTGTAGTATGGCAATTCACACATGGAAGGGAGATCTTTATTCAAAATACCACCCTATGCAACTCCTCGAGCTGAATTGGCTTAATTTGGTGATCGTCTACATATTTTTGTTTTTTAATCCTATCTGTTTTCTGAAGGGGGCTGCAAAACCGTGGTATAAAACAGTATCAAACGTTTGTCCCAAATCGTCGAGGGAATAAGTGTTCATCAACTGGCGTTGCTTTAGAACAAGTTCAGTTATGCAGTATAGCAGACCTTAATTACTTAAAATTTACGTCTTCAGAAAAGGGCTGTGACAGTTGCTTGAAATGTGGCTTTTGATCTACGTTGGTGATTTCCTTCTTACGATGTAGTCAAAATCTCGAAATGTGTTGATGCTGTTCTACAGGCTTATGTATTCATCGTTACTTGCTGTCTTTCTTTATGGCAAAAGGGATGTGAAGTGCATTCCAAGGCAACTCATACGTGTTGCGTCCATTGTTAAAAGGATACCATCTGACGTTAGTAGAACATCTGCAGTGTCAACCTGCCATAGTCATGGTTTCTTTTGATTTGAGTGCACTTTTTGAAAACAAAATTTTCCAGAAGAAAAGCTCCGATTTTCTTTAAACTACATCAACTTATCAGTAGTTTATTGTTTTTTGGTTTACGAGCAACAGTGGTTAACATAGCAATTATAGTTCGTATTCTTTCCTTTCAACAATATTGATTATCGCAAAATCTGGCTGGACACTTTTTAACGAAACAAACTAAAACACAGATTTAAATACCTTCACAATTTGGCCTACGAACAATGGCGCTTTTACATTATCCAGTTTCAACATAGTGGGCAATGTAACAGAAGCATTGTTTCAGCATGGTTTCACTATATTGCTTTAAACTTTCCAAGCTGATTTCTGGACACAAACGCCTTTTGCTAAACCTGGTACACGCAGTGTCAGGATAGCAAAATTCAGGGAGTGTAACATCACATCAAAAGAACAAAATACTGTTTTTAACGGAACTAGGAAACACTGTGTCACGAGGAAAATTATTTAATTGTTAGATGGAGTTTGCAGTTTGCGCTTTTCAGGAACGAGAAATAGTCATTTTGCATTTGCTTTAGTAGTTTGGCTGGAGTGGCACTGCTGCAACGCAGGTATGCAGCGGAGAACCTATGAATGTTTCATTGTTGGTTAAAAAGGCTACGATGTACGCTGCTACATGAACGTAGTGAAAAAAAAAAGATTCCTTCGTATACAACTGCATAATAGGTTGATTGATGTGGTTACGAGGTTTCCCATTCACACAGTGCAGGATCCAGTCTTTAAAAAACACTTCATAAAGATCAAAGATCTGTACGACGCCCATCAAGTGGAGATATCCGTTTCATAACACTTTAAGAACAAAACTGACAAAAAAATTATACTTACCGAAACAAAATTCGTAATAATAACGAAACAGAAAAATGCTATGCAGAGCAGCCACAGCCACAAGTCCCAACAAAAGGGCGTGCACAAACTTCCAGGACGCCATGGTGGTAAGCGACCTTCTGTTTAGTAGATGGGAAACGCAGCAACACTTTGACACCCTAAAAAGATAACGATATTGTTAAGCTTGGTTCTGTATTAATTAAACTTGGTAAACTGTAGGTGTTCACAAACATCTCTAGCTTGTAGCCTGTACGTCCTGGTGTATCTTTGGCATGTTGTTCACATGAATGCACTTTGGTAGCGTTCTTAGTTACGCACTGAAGCGTAGGAGACGCTGGAAGAACGTTTGCTAAGCAAAATAAGGAACTTTGTCCTGGGATTTCCTGGTCCCTTAGTGGGGAAAGGAAGCAAGAAAATCAGAAAATGAAGAATAAAACGATTTTGAGGAACAGAGACAGGCAATCACAAAGTTAGGTCTCTTTTTGTCCCTTTATGAGTCAATAGGAAGCTGACATAATTTGTTTGTGAGTGCTTAAGCTTAACTGGGGTTTAAACAGTATTAGCAGGCTTCCTCCACTAGTCTTCTTTGGCAAGATTTCTTCAATATGTCTCTTGGCTGTAGCTACGAATTGTTGAAGATGAAAAGTATACTTAAAAACTGCCTCAATTCTCAGTCCAGGGGAGTTCAAGCCCAGTGTAATAGCGGCAAGGAAACTTCGGTGGATTTACAATTGGGTATTTTTGAACCAAAGAAGAACAAGATCCCTTTAAGACATATCCAGCAAAACAGTTTTGACATCAGCGTTCTGTTACAAGAAGCAACAGCAAATTAAACCATCAACGTTCGATATGTGTGTTGTTGCCAATTACAGTCGAAACAAATCACCAAATTTGTCACAATCTGAGAAATTAGGCGCTAGAATATCAACAAGGCCACTCAATTCTCTGGCAATGTAATAAATTTCATCAGTTTGAATTCTAACGTCGAAAAGGTCTCTTGGAAGTTAATCGAAAATAAACAGCACTTTTTGTTAATTTGAAAAGTAGTCTTCGCCACTTACTATATGTAATAACGCCTTGTTATTCCCGGGTTGAAGCTGAAACTTTGAAAATTAATAAGCTTTGCACACCTAAATAGCTTGCATTCGCTCGTTAGTTTTGTTCGGAATTAAAGTTCGCGAAACTACTAAAGGTCTTTCTGCAGTGAATGGCAGATGGGAAGAACTGATAATAATTGAAATTGCACTGTAAACGACTGAACGCTGAAAACAGTCGTCATAACTTCATAGTTGCTCGTCAGTTCCATTTGGTTGAATTCGAAAATGATTAAACCGTACAGAAGCTCATGTAAGGTGTTTCTATGCAGCCTTTTAAAGTTTCCAGTGTGTCGGTCTCTGCTTGGACTTACAGCAGAATTAGTCAGTAACACCAGAGACTGGCCTTGTCTTCATTCTCGTCGTTGGGAGCACATGACTTATTTATTTGTTAAAAAGCGTCGGGTTAATTAAAGTCATCCCCAACACAAGACTTAACTTTTCGTTCCTAACAGTTTTTCCCTGGTTTGCACCTTGTTTTAACAGCAAATGCAGTAGTTTGATTTCAGTGCTCGATTGCTTTCCATGGGCTTGCACGCTCATACAACTGTTTAAGCTTAGACAGGAATTTGGAAATGATTTGATGGAGAGTAACGTTGACAAAGAAACTTTCCTTTTACATCACCGATGGATGTTAACGTACTCGGTTGTTAATAGGAGAAAAAAAAAGCATTCTTACCTTGGTTTCTGAAACTGAGCAACCACAGAATACTTTAGGATCTACTATCTTCCAGCAAAGGTGAGGTTAGCACAATCATCTATTACTTCTAAAATCAGCACCTGCGACACGAAAATCATGCAAATAAACTCTCCTTTAAGTAACCAATTGGAAGCAAGTATACTGCGTTTAGATGACAGCCTTCACGGTTGATTAGGGAACCCAGCAGGGTACCCAAACGTAGCCAATAGCCCAGCGAACTAACGACGTCACCAATTTCCGAGCCCTGCTGTGACTCGGTAAAACAAACTTATCCCTGTGTTATGTTCATAGGAACGTTGTACGGAGAAATAGTGTTGGCGAACACTTCTTTGCTGCTTTAAAGGACTTAAAGGCAAAAAGCCGAAATACCCAGCTCAATGCTGAAGAGAAAACCTGAAAATAATTCCTTGGAGTTAATGAAACGTTGGAAAAAGCGCAAAGAATTAATCCAGAGCGGCCGCGACTTTACTGTCTTACCAAGGTCACCAAGAATTCCCAACATTCACTACTGAGCTTAGAAACGGCAGCATTTAGAACAGGACGGTGAAGCGGTCCATGAAAAAAGTGTGTTTGAATGGCAGAAAAGAAACAATAATGTGTCCCTGGTTCCAGAGAAAGGATGCCCATTTTTTATCTTGTTTGTGGGGCTGCATCAAATTGCTGGAAAGTCACAGGCATGTAAAAGCGCTGAGCAAATGGCCTCATTGCACGGATGTTCGAGAATAAGTAACTCTTTATCAAACTGTAGACTATTTTAACTATAGAGTGCTATATCATTCATTAACAAATAACACAAAGGCAAATATTAGGATTTTTGCGCAAAACTGACAAAATTCGTGTCATTCCGGGACTCATTGTTCTGTTTTGTAACGAACTTCAAATATCGTGGATAATTTGGAAATTTCTCGGTTTTGACCTAGTATTGACCAAAGCTAGTGATGCACACATTCTTGTCACACAAGATGAAATCGATGGCATACTTTTTGCTCTGCCGGGCATATTTTTGTAAGTTGGAATGTTTTGTTTTTTTAATCACATATTGGAAGAACGACGATCGGATTTCACTAAAGTCTTCCCACAATTTAACGTCTTTTCAAGCTGATTATCTGGATTTCCTAAGTCAGTTTTCGCTTCATAAAGTAGCAGTGCCTTTTACTTATTATACTTGACGCTTACATATCATTTATTAAACATTTACTGCTCGGGATCTGACTATTTTTTTCATGTTGGAAACAGATCTTGCTCATGTAAAGTCATTGAGCTAACTGTAAATTTTGTCTGACACACAGAGGGGGTCTACCTTTAGTTCTTATCAACCGAGCGGGAGGTCTGTATGGGAGAATCTTGACCGAGGTCGCCAGTACAGACCGAACGCAGTGAGGTCTGTACCAGCGACCGAGGTCAAGATTCTTCCATACAGACCGACCTAGCTCGGTTAATAAGATGTTTATTATATGGCCAAACAAGAAATCAGAAGGACAAAAAATAAACATTTATTTTTTTCCCTGAGCGGGCTCAAGCATTTAGCTGGCTTACTTCTGTCACTAGTCTCCAGTCCAAACGGGACAAAAGTCCAGCTTTGTACAAACTTCGTCAATGAACGAAGACAAAATAACCGTTCTTTTTCATATGGGCTCAATGAAAAAGCTTGTGGTTAAACAACAATTTATGGAAAGTGACCAAAGGTGCAACGAATTTTAATCGATCGATCAGCGATCAGTTCTCATTTAGCCTTGCGATCTTCGACTGATCACCGCAAAAAACGTTGCTGTTGAATGTGCAGCCTTCGAACTTGTCAATATGCGCTCCGGCAAAAATTGCCTGAGGCTGGATTTGTTGGACTGTGAAGACATTTTGATGTGTTGTAGTGGAAGCACTGACTTGGTTTTCTTTGGACTGAGCGGATGTACCTGGCCCACGATTCAAGACAGGAGACATTTATCGCTGTCGCTTCAGAGATGCTGAATGTAGCTGTCGAGGGTTTTCAAATTTTTATCACCGCTAAGCTGTGCAACGAATTTTGGCTGAACGTCTGCTTCGAGGAGTCGTCCAACACTGGTCCTCCTAACGGAGTGATTAGAAACCTTCTTCTTTTTTGTGTCATCGAGTTTGGCTTAATGAATACACGGTTCGTACTCGGTGTCATCTTGTTTTGCGAACGGAGATGAAAAATTTGAACAAAAGAAGGACGACCTCTTTGGCAGGTATGTTTACAATTGCTCTAGACTCTTTCAGTAACTCACAAAATTTCGTCCATGCGTTTAAGTCGCCCTTAGTTTTGTACTGAGTGTTTCTGGATTTCTGTGCTTGTAAAAGCTTCTCAATTTCGACTTCATCTTCGCGCGTAGCTTCCTCGGCTGAACTCAAATTTGCCAACGTTTGCTCATTCTCTTTACTTGCTAAATTTCCTCGCTGTCTACTGGTTCTTCCATTTAGTATTACTAACAGGAACAATCCAATTTGTTTGTACTTTTTTGTTTGTAACTTTATGAGGGCAAATGTTAGAACAACATCGGTCTAGATGCCGGTCTAGATGGGAAAATCTAGACCGCGGTCAATATCGATTTTAGCCAATCAAATTCTTCTATTTGGTTGTTTCCAGTCCTTTTGAGACACGGCCATATAATAAATTTTAAGTAATAGTGCACAGTGCTATTGGATTCACAAAAGAAAAGAAACAAACGGACTCGATCCTTCAAACTTGCGTGGGTTGCCCGCTCTATATAAATTTTTGAAACTGCGTCTTGCTTGAAACTATGAAACGTTTGAAACTATGTCTTGGTTTTAACGTTAAAACCCAACGACGAAGAGACCAAAGGAAGTGAGAGGGATACTGCAAGGCTTTAATCCCAGCTTTTGTTAGCCTCCCACGCAGACGCCCTTAGGGGCTATGCTTATGTCGCTAGGTTTCTTACAGACTTGTTTGATGAAATTGCACTCAATGTACATCGAGAGAATCAGTGGTGGATTGTATGTTGAAAGGATTTTAGTAAAACTTAAACCTTATTGTCACCGTGCGCTTGCGGTGGCATTCAAAGAGTTTGCAAAGCAACGGAAACTAATTCTTTGCATTGTCTTCGTTAGGCAGTCACCTGGAGCGTAATCGTACCATTTGGATGATTATCTTAGCATTAACTAAAGAAAAATAAATAGGCATGTCGTATCTCGTCCTGCTGCGAAAATATTTTATCGTTATTTTACAATAACCACAATCTCGACCTCAATTCAGTCTAGAAGTACCGCACGAAAAAAACAAAACCAAAAAGTCCAATAACCTGAGAACAATGAACGTTTCATCTTTTGTTTTATTTTTTCTGCTTGTGAATAATTTGCTCCAGTCGCGTTTGTTTACTCTTTCTGACTAGGCTTGTTATATAAATTGTGCGCAAAAACTTACCTAAAGTCGAGCTTGAAATAGCGCTCTGTTTTGAAAACAAACGATAAGTTCTCTACTTTACATATCATTCAGCTTTGGTTTGAAACTGAGCGGACAACCTCAGGAAAGCTTGAGTATTACTCTTTGTCTCTGTTGTATTGTGAATGCGTACTGTTGTGGACAGATGAATAAAAACAAAAGATATTGCACGCTTAGTAACCAAAAACATGCCGCAGATGAGATGTGTGGTTTTGATGCTCCCAGTTTTTTTTTATCCATCGTTCCATCCTCGTCAGCACGTTCCTTCACAGTAGAAAGGAAGAACAATGTCTTTCTAAAGAATGGCGAACCTTTCCGATACATATCAGGAAGTTCTGATTACTTTTTATTGGAAGGACAGACTGGCGTAGATGAAGGCAGTTGGTCTGAATGCTTTGACAACGTGAGTGGAAATGCATTTTTTTAACTGACTATGAGTGTAGATTTCAAACAACTGGTGCCTGGACGCAAACTATTCTCATGTTGGAAATGTTTCCAAAAGACGAAAGTGTAAGCAACTAACTTTTTGTTTTAACTTTCATTTTCTTTGTTATGCCACCACACTTAAAGTTCTTTTAACTTTGGAACCATCAGTACAGCAGGGTGATACACTCTTTAATTGTCTAAGCAACTAAATCTGAGCGCAATATCTAGAATTTTTAGGCCCATATATTTCAAAATGTAGCTAAGCTATGGGAAAGGTCTCTCCGATGCACCCCGCAGTGTAACCGAATACGTGCTTTCCTTTAATTAATATTTGCATGTGTAACTTTCACTATTAGCAGCAATGGCCTTTCATCTTATAGCCTGCGTAGCAAGCGTTTCCGTAGGGTTTTCCGCACGATCTAAGCATTTTTCGTTTTTTAGCCGCGCGAACATTGGGCCGAGCGCAAAAAAGTGCGTGACGGGGGAGGGGAAGGGAGAGAAGGAAACGCTTGCACGCAAACCCCACGATTTTGAAAAACCCGTTCGCCCACGAACGGAGTTTCCTGATTGGCGCGGCATGGTAGTGTTGATTGCTAAGTGATAAATCCGTCAATCAAATCAGGTATGTTCATGAACACAACAAAATGGCGGAGGAGTTGTTTGAAGAGTGTTTGGACGATGTTTTGAAAGAGCTGAGCTCCAAGGGATTTGCTTTTACTTTGAAGGCAGAACAACGATTGGCGTTGCGCAATCTTTTGGATGGCAAAGATGTGTTGGCTGTATTACCCACTGGGTTCGGCAAAAGTTTAATTTTTCAGCTCTTCGTCTTAATGGTCCGATGCGAGAAGAAGAAAGCAAGGAGGATCTGGCTTCGCTAGCATTATTGTTATTTCACCCCTTCAGAGTATAATTCGAGACCAAGTAGTCGAGGTCAATTCTATGGGAATGACAGCGTGTGACTTAAGTGAAAAACTGGGCTGTTTAGAAGATCGTTTTTGTCCTGATCCGACGGCTGTGGTATCACATCATATCTTAGAGACTTGCGAGAAGCTTTTACGGACTCGGGAGAATTTACTCGAACAGTCTTGCGACAAGGACTCCTACCTGGTGTAGTGTCGAGCAGCCGTTTGGACAAGTTATCAGCAAGTTTCGGCGGAGTTTGGGTAACAGCAGACTGGCTGACTATTATAGCATTTCGAATAAGTTCAAATAATGTACCTAAATTCGTAATTTTCCGCGCGCAAGGGTTGCAGACACGGTCCGAATAAAGCTGCGAGTTCTCGACAACTTCCACACCAAGCGCTCGGCAAATATCCGCGAGAATTGTCCCAATATAACCACTTCTTTTTGACTCTTTGAATAGGTTTTCTGACGAAATAAAACGCGATTTTCCTGGCTGACATATATTTCCAAATTTCACTCTGAAATTACAGCGACAAATCCTACAGCGATCACTTAGTGTTTCGACGTTTTGAGCCTTCGACATGACACATCTCCGCGCTGAGTGTTTGGCAGTTCACGGGTTTTATCCACGTGTAGCATGTTTATATTTTGACGGAAGTAATTCTGAAACATCCGGTAGTCTGTTATTTGTTACTTTATTGACAAGTTGTCATGCTATGAATTCATCCAACTGTGAAGGTGTCAAAGCGGCGTTTTTGAAAATCGTGGGATTTGCGTGCAAGCGTTTCCTTCTCTCCCTTCCCCTCCCCCGTCACGCACTTTTTTGCGTGGCCCAAAATTTTCGCGAGGGTTAAAAAACGAAAAATGCCTCGAACGTGAGGAAAACCTTACGGAAACGCTTGCTACGCAGGCTATTCATCTTATTACGCTCTTCTTACTTTTTATTCAAAGAATGGAATGAGATTCCTTCAGACGTCAGGAACATTATTTCCAGTTTTTATGTTTGCTTGTGTTTTCCATTGATGAATCATTGTCCGGAGAGCAGAAGTTTCTAGGTCCAAACCAACCTCTGGACACAAGCACTTACTTATTTAATCATCCGCGTGGGAGAGAAAAAAAATAACAAAAAAGAGGAAAGAGTTTATGATCCGTTGGGCAATCATGTGATACTACATGATCGAAATTGAGGTCGTAGATGTTTCTGCCGCGGTCCATTTCTTGATCTAGTACTCAACGGAAATCTATTTCAAATTTTAGTTTATTATTGATGTATTGGACAAACAGATCTATTTTGCGGTGACGTCCGTCCGGTCAAATAACTTTTATACACAATAATACAGTGTGACAGGAGTATTATTAATCAGCGGGAGGTGAAGTCTTGTGGCGCTATGGCCTCTTTTGTGTATTGTTAGATGACGCCAGTTCATGACCAGATGGCTATCACGTGTATCAACGCCTACTGGGCGACAAAAATAATTACTCATTCACACCTTAAGTTGACAATCTATCACGAAAACGCAAACGCCTAACAAGTAACTGTGCCTTTCTTGCAATCGTTATTTATTTATTTATTTATTTATTTATTTATTTATTTATTTATTTATGGGAGAATATCTTATTGGTGAAACATTGCAAAGGTAGCATTTCGGTTTCCACGTTTTTGAAGTACAAGACGGTGGAGTCAACGACCCATGACAAATTTGCATTTCTCGCCTGAAAAGTGTGAAATGGAGGTGCTATTCAGGGTGCACGACTGACTATTTAAGCTAGTCATCTTTACGTGCCTGCCTATGTTTCCGTTCCTACGAATGTTATCGTTTTTTTTTTTGCATAAAATTCAAGGAACCCTGCTATGAATTCAAGTATTTCGTGAAACTCGTCATGGTAGGTTTCCTGTTGGCTAGTCAAAAGTCCAAAAGAAACTTCGTATGCATGATTTGCCTTCTTATTTAACGTGGCTCAAATTGTTGTCGTTCAAATAGAGAAGATTACTGCCTTTGTGTGGATGCCTTTAAAAATCTCAGGTGAGAAAGATTTGTACTAAGATTAACATCAAGTGACCAACAGAATAACCAATAACGTTAACACTCATCGCTAATTCAATAGGAAAGTTTTCAGTTGTAAAAAAAAATCGTTTTCAGCAAAAATATTTCCTACATTCCTGTTCACAAGACTGGATGCAGGAGTATGAAAGTTAAGATTAAAAAATGACAACATCTCAAAGCTACACCAGCTGAATATTAAAATGCGAGAAGACCAAATAGTGTCGTAGCTCTAAACCCAAGTCAAGAAATAAAAAACACTCTTCAGGACAAAAATTAAAATTGTGTTGAACATGATTGTTGTGAATGTTGATTCGTCGCTATTTTTAACAAAGAGACCAAAGACATAGATACAGAAACTTCTGTTTCTGGGCATTCCATCGGTGGTAGCTAGCCAAACTGAAAACACTAAGAAGCTTGTCATGCTCCGAAACAACTCACTAAAATAAAAATCACTAAAATAAAAAATCACTAAAATAAAAACTAAAACAACTCACTAAAATAAAAAATCTCCCTTGGTTTCTATCAGAACGTTTCGCAAGGGTTGGTCACAAAATAATAAGCAATAACTCATCACACGAAACGGTTAAGTTGAAAAAGACTCTAAGGACAGGATGAAAGATGTTTTTTGAAGACCCAGAGCAATATAAGTTAAATTATTCGTTTCAGCTCCTATTCGAAAGTCATTGTAGACCGTCATTGCGGAGGTGATTGTTTTGCACTTTTTACTAGCAAATGGACCTTATTGAGTGTCCACAGCACATATTTAAAATCTTGACTGTTAATTGTCGTTTAATAAATTGTCCCTCTCCTCTCTTGTCGCCTTGAACTCCACGTGCTAGTTTTTCTTTTGTTTTATTTTCGTATATTTGCGTATTAACTGGGAAGTAGAAACAATCATTACACTTCACGGTTACCTTAAAAGTACTAACACTAGAAAACTCTTTATTTAAGACCATTTGATCTCCGTTTTAAGATCACATGCAAACTAGTTTTGTTAAAGTAGTTTCGGTTTAAAATTTTGCACATGCTACACTTTTTGTTCAATTATTTTCTCTTGCGCATTTCTTGTAGGATCGAAATCGTTTAGGAGAAGGGCATGTGGTTGTAAAAGGTTTCACACCAGTGTGAAATAAAATCGATATAGAGTCTTGGGAACATCAACATATTGGAAGTGAATAATTATATCCTTGCATCGAACCAGATGAAGCAAGATAGGATTGAGGCAATTAAGATAAAGTTAACTTACTGAATTTGTCTTTAATTATGCAATTTATTTCCAAGCTCATAATTCTTCCTTATTGTAGAAATCTGATACGTAAAAGGCAAACTGGAAAGCTGTTTAATTTTATTTACAGGTCATTACAGCTAAGTTAGTACTAGTCTAAAGTAAACATGGAAATAAGCTAGTACCAGGCATGCAAAACACTGAAATGCTTGTCTTTATTTTCTTCCATCAATTGTCAAAGTGCAGTATTTATTTCATTTAACTTACATTTACAGCGTTTCTTCTGCGTTCTCTCTTGACCAACCTAGGTGGTTAAAAAGTAATTGTCTAGCACCTAAAAGCTTTCCTATTACCAATATATGTTAACGTACTTATTTAGTGTTCTATTGCGTGAACCTCAAAAATAAATCATTCAAAGTCTAAAATAACATTTTCACGTTTACACAAGTCAACAATTCAGGAACACTTTGAATCAAGTAATCTGTGAAACTAAAAAGTGCAAACAATCCAGCCAAAGTGGAATCCAAAACAGACAAACGAACACAAAATATCTAGGGAGCAATAAGAAGCCTTACTCCGTTTTCTATTTGATAGGTTCAACGAGTACGTCATGGAAATTCTGACGCCTTTGGGTCAAAACTGAAATTAAAGTTAAACACTCTTACATAAAACGCCACAGGGAACTGAAAGTGACTTTCTCATTTTACGCGATTTTTCCAGGACACGAGAGAAGTGCAAATAACTGGCGCTTTTTAAAAAGTTTCATTCCTTTTCCATCCTAGTCCATCCAGAGTCCATCCTAGTCCATCCTAGTCCATCCAGATGCTCTAACTGAAGGGCCATCCTGTTTAAAAATTCGTTATTATTATTATTATTATTATTAATTTATGGCTTAAAAACTAGCAAAGCAATTTTAAACAAAACTGAACCATTACTCGCGGTTCCTTTGACTTTAATAGATCATGTAGCTTTTTAAAGTAACACTAAAAGTAAGTAACATAGCCACGTTAAGTGTGCTGCTTTTGTGGTATGCTATTGCGTTTGTTTTAACAATTGCAGTCTGCTGTTTATCTCATTGTAGTTTCAAAGTTATGCATTAGTAGTTGTTCTTTCGACTAATGCACCAGTGAAACCCTTCCTATATCCTAGTTAACTTAACCGGCATGGTAATACTTTTCAGCTGCTCGGCTAATAAAATCTATTTCTTGCTCAAAAATCCTTAGAAGATCCAAAACACATTTGGTTTTCAATTAGCCTGTTCCAGGCATTCAGATAGTGGAGCGCGAGCGAAAACAAAAGCGAGCGAAAGAGCGGGAAAAAACGAGGGGAGACTGGGGGAGAGGACGAGGGAACGCCTGTGAAATTTTCTCAAAGGAAGCCGTTCCGGTATACCAGAATCTGGTATACCCTCTGATTGGCCAAATTTGACACCTGCTGTCAACACCAGAGGGCTGTTGACGCAGACAAGAAATGCGATATGGCGTGTTCGTGCGAAGGTCATCCTCCATCGAGTCACGCACGGTTTAATATCTGTTTACGGCAAGCGCTTAACTATTTAACAAATGTGGATACTTTGCAAATGGAATAAAAAGATTGTCTTCAAAACGTGTTTCTGGGAAGAGGTCTCATCGCCATTCTTCCAACAGGATTGGAAATAGCTTTATCTTTCAACTATTTCCAAGGTTAATCAACGCTTTGCAAAGAAACGCTGTTTCTAAGATAATTGTGGTCACTCCGCTTGTCGCAATCATGAAAGACCAAGTAGAACAGCTTCAAAGCATCGGAATTAGAGCGCTGGCTATCGAAGTAGACGAAGAAGAAGCAGGGGAAATGGATCGGCTAGATTATTTATGAAAGTCATGAAAGCCTGCTGTCGAAGGAGTGGAGGAAAAAACAACAACAAACATATCGTAGCCATCGCAATCGATGAAGACGACGAAGTTCATTCCGTCACAGAGTGAAAAGCTTTCTATTCATCAATTTGATAAACCGATGTGTATATAAAGTCGTCTGTGATTCTCGTTACCTTTATTGGTCCATTAGTGGAGATGACATTTGCGTTTCCGTATCGCAGAAAATTTTGCAATGTCCATTCGGCACGTCAGATTTCTTAAAGCGTCACCAGTACTTTTCCCAACGCTTCAAACTCGGGAGAAACCTATTTCGGTGAGCATTATTACATAACTTTCTTGTTTACTTTGACCTGACCTTGGGTTCATGTTTCTCTGCCGCTGTCGGCGGTCTAAAGTAGGCAGCATGGGCTTTTTAAAATTAATTTCACAGGCGTTCCCTCGTCCTCTCGCCCAGTCTCCCGTCGTTTTTTTTCCTGCTCTTTCGCTCGCTTTATTTTTCGCTCACGCTCCACTATCTGAACGCCTGGAACAGGCTAGTTTTCAATTGATTTGGTTCACTTGTTTAATTGAACTCACACAGCGTTAATAAACACTGGTTATTTTGCATAACGGTCAAGGATCACGAGCGACGCTTTTAAAGCAACGAGCGCAGTATTTATCTTTGCGGAATGTGCTTCAACCAAAGCCCTCATAAAAAAAAGGTACAATAAATTAGTCTAAGACATTAAAAGCTACAGAGAAAAGATTTTCATGGATTGGTACATACAGCCTTGGTAGAGGCTCAACGAAATAGTGTACGTCCTGCAGTTCTTGAGACGAAAACTAGTCTGGCAAGGGAAAACCACGCGTCAACTCCTTTTGCTTTGTAATAATTCAAGACGTTTAGTGGAAACCCTCAGACATTGCCAAGTCGTAAAATGCGAAGCTACCCCCAATTTTTACTCTGGTACCAGAGATTTTCTCTCGCTAGCGTAAGCTGCAACCAGACACCGCGCATGAATAGCCTGTGGCACCGAGGGTATCCAATTTTTTGAAGCGCCACGTACTCGACTACTCTGTCAACCCTCATTTTACCATACACGGTAGAACTACAGATATCTTATGGGCCCATGTTGTCGGTCCTACTTCATAGTCGATGAAACAACTAGGAAAACAAAACACGTGCTATAGATTTTGTTTTTCAGAGGTTGGCGTGGTCATTTCCATCACATTGCCATGTGAGTGCGCTGTCACCTATAAAGCTTCCAAGACGCTTTACAATGAAACGTTTATTGTTGTTTTGTTTTGGTTTTGGTTTGACGTACCTTGGAAATAGAGAGTATGCAACGGAACGAAATTCTGTGTTGACAACAACAAATGCTGGTTGTAATTCTGTATTCTCGATCATTGCAACAAATCGAGTAACACGAACGTTCCTTTGGGCGAAACATCTCTCGATTATCGTCAATAATTTTAACACCGAGATGGTCTTAATATATAGATTTAGGCAGGCCTAAAAGCGGAGCCCCCGATAACATTAAGGTTACTATTACATAAAAAAGAACGTTCGTTTTCGTAGGCCAATACATCTACAATACGACAAAATTATGGCTCAGTCAATTCCAGGCGTGCAAATGCCCCACGGTGAGGCAAGTAGACTAATACAGAAATCCCACCGTGGGCGTTAAAAATGTGTGCAAATGCCCCACCCTGGGGACAAGGCAAAGATGAAGTTTTCTTGAGCTAAAATCGCAATTCCGTGCGATGGAAACAAATGAAAACAAATGGATGAGCAACATAGTGGTTTTAACTATATGGTCGAACCTCCATGTCCGACCACCTCTCGTAAGCGATCACCACCTACAAGCGACCACCTTTCCAAAACGGCAACTTTTTTCGAGTCAGATCCCTATAATTGGAACCTCTCCTAAACTGTGGCGTTCCTTTGCGGACAAGAAAATGAGAAGTCTAGAATCAAACAGATGATGCAAACCAAGAAATTCTAGACTTTTCATTTTTCCATCTCGTTATTTTGTCCGCAATGAAACGCCATAGTAAACGACCACATCTCGTAAGCGACCGCGGCCACTTTTTGGAGGACACTCCTGTAAGCGACCACTTGACACATGCTCTGATCCGTATGTTCGTTGTATATTCTACGCAACTTAGTCAAAATATAAAACAAAATATTAGTAACAAGATGGTAATGCTCCCGTTGTAACTCAAAAATTGTATGCTGTTAATTCTCCTTGAACAAATGTCAGACTTGTTGTCAGGAAAGACCCGCTGCGGTTCGACTCTCGTAAGCGACCACCTCCCGTATCTTGGCATTTTAGGTGGTCCCTTACGAAAGGTTCGACTGCAATATACAAAAAAAAAAAAATTCAAAGGAAAGAGCAACCTCAGAGTTTTCCCCATATAGAATGATATTTCTGATGAACAAGCCGCCCGGCCTTCTTTGAGGATTGATATAACTTGAACCTCTGAAAACACTCCACAAGAAAATGAACTACGTGGAATCCATTTTTTTCAAATGGCATTTTATAAGATAAAACGTCCTTAGCAATCATATCGATTGGTGACAATTTCTCTTCAAATTTATTGCAAAGCTTCCGACAACCTCCCAACCTCTAATACCGGTGACCTTTCGTACACTAGAGTGATTTCGCAAACCCCTATTCTTATATGCTAATAAGAACCGTTAAATGCTAATGTGAAGAACAATAAGGAAAGCACGCACCAAAGTTAAAAACCATTGTTTCGATTTTTAAATTGCGTACATGCTGGTGTGTGATATCTGAATGGTTTACACAGACAACAGACAACGGCAACAAATGAAATGATCTTTTTAACTGTTGTAATGTTGCGGGCAAACTATACCCAATGCTTACAAGACTAAGACTTGTACCTAATTGTAAAAACATACGTTTACTATTCGATGTCGGAAATGATAGATTTCTGCGGACACGTGGCAAAACATGGCCAAACTGGGACAATTTTTTTCCCAAAATTAAACCGGGCTTAACATTTCAAAATTTTCGTACGTAAATAGACAGTTCGATGAAAAAGCTGAGTTCTGAAACAAGGACATTGGCTTGTGTTCCCTTAATTGTGGAAAACATTCAGATATTTCTACACACCAGCGTACCAGCATGTGCACAATTAACAATTTGAAACAATTGTTTTAAATTTGGTGCGTGCGTTTTTCATTCTTCTTCGCATTAACATTTAAGAGTGAATGTCTGTAAGGACCATCGATATCGCGGTCACAGCTCAAAATTCGATAGCGCTCATACTTTGTACATCGGTAGGCCCAAGTATTGTACGTATGAAATTGGGGTTTATTTAGTCAAATATTATTTCCTTTGAAAGAAATTAAGTTTAAATTAGTTGCGGTATTTTTCGTCAACAACACGCACAAAATTGTCAATATTTACGTCTTTGCTGAGTCGGCTAATTGCGCGTTTTGATGTACTTCTACACGAATCTTATTTGAATAACACATCCTAAGTCCGCTGAGTGTAGAAAGAGTCAACTAGCTACATTTCCAAATATTTTGTAATTTTTTGAACAAGTGCACTCACGGTGTCCCACAAAAAGGTTCGATGGTACCTCCAACAAACATGCCAAAAATGCCCGCGGTACGTAATCAAACTCACTAGTAAACCACCAAAGCAACGGTAAAGGACAGTTTTCAGTTTCTGCCGTTCCATTTTCTTGGGATCTCCTATACTTTTCCAACTAAACATTCGTAAAGTAAGCGAAATTTTGCTATCCGCCATTTTGAAATGTGCAACAACTCGGACAGTTGAAAGATTGTACTCGCCACAATGCGGTCGTCAGAACCATAATTTTGCACTAAGTAGAAAATGTAAATCCCCTTTGCATTTCTTTCTTAAAATACAGTCATTAACAATGTAAAGCCTTGTGTGAAACTGAACCAAGAAGAAACCCGTTGAGCAAATTATAGCCCTCGACTCACCTCATTCTATTGTTGGCTTTGATTTCCTCCGCGGCTGTCTTTCGTTTGTGACCTTACAGTTCGAATTTATACTTTTTCCCATTACGTTATCCATCAAAAGTTGCTGCTTGCCCACGCTATTCGAACAAAAGTTTGATTTGCCAAGTGAATATAAACACTGTTTATACACTTCAGCGTTTGCACTAACACACAGTAACGTGATACGATATCTTTTATGATAAAAAGTTCCCATTTGTCACGCAACGCATATTACACTTGAATGGCTGAAATTTATTTTCCGTAAAATGAACTTTATTTTCTTCAGTGACCCGCGAATGAGACAATCATTTTAAAGGTAACATCGCTTCGTAAAATTGAGAAATAACCAGTTCATTCCTTAGTCTTCTGGCTAGTCTTTTCTTTTCTTGAAAACGTTTCTAAAGCAAGCACGTAGGCTCCCCCTCTTGTCGACGGTGATCTAGTCACTTGTGCTTGCGTGTCTTACTCAAATCAACATCCTATTATATAAACTAAACAATTTTAAATCAGCTACAACATACACGTATGTGGCTGTTGGCCTAATGAGCAGTAATCAGGTACTTACACATATTTCCCCTGTAAATTAAAGTATATATTAATAAAACGTACCGGTATTATACAGTCCGAATGACCGGGGTCCTGCATGTTCGAGTCCAGGATGAAATCAATTCACAGTTATTTCAAGCTAAAAGGTGGAAAGTTGAAGACAAAGTATCATTCCTATACCCGGGTTCGCTCGAGGTTTTCTCTTAGCGTGTTTTTTTTTGGGGGGGGGGGTTAAGAGGGAGGGGTGAGTGGAGGGGTTCTGGGCGGGATAGGGGCTTGGCTTCTCCCCAAAAGCTATTTTTTTTAATTTGCACTTTGAAAATTTTAATCCTCATCAGTTCTGTAGCCGCTAAGTTGGCTCTCAGGCCTCATGCGTGATAGGCCCCATGTGTGATAGGCTCCCACGTGTGATAGGTTCCCTTGGAAATTTGATGTTCAAACTTCATTTAAGCCTTCGAACTACGTTCTCGGGCCAATATATGTTGGGAACATCAAATTTCCTCTGGCAACTATTACACGATACTGGGAGAACGTCATGCTAGCCCACAAATAAGGCACTAATGTGAAGGTAAGTGAGTACAAGTGAAGGGAAGTGAGTACAAATGAAGGAAAGTGAGTACAAATGAAGGAAAGTGAGTACAAGTGAAGGAAAGTGTGTGTTAGTGGAGGTAGGTCCGTTAATCAGTTATGTGGGCTAGCATGACGTTCTTGCCCTAGCCTATATGTGGGCTAGCATGACGTTCTGGCCCGATACTGCCTTCGACAGAAAAACTCTATTGTTTAAATAGTTGTGTAGTTGCGCGCGCTGATGACTCGAGCAATTTGCGCACACTCGCATGAAAATGTCGGATTTTCCGATATTTTAGTACTTAGGCAAAATTAAAAATAATGTAAATCTAACATCGGATTTTCTAGCGTTCCCTCAAATGAATTTTTCTAAAATGTCGCACAATTTGTGGTATAAATAATAAATTTTACATATTCTTTTTACGTTTAGCATGGAAAAAATCTGTCAAAGTAATTTAGATTAGTAACTAAATATGCAAAATTGCATAATAATGAGAATAGTGAATTTCTGCAAAATATTTTCCACTGATTAGATGTTCTGTTACCACGGTAACAGCCTCGGTCAGATAGTCGCAACCAAATCTTGTGAAACTAAATTGCAACACAATAAAACAAGTATTCATTTTGTAACTACCGTAAGATATAGTGTAAGTGCTTTTGTTAATACTCTTAAGAGCCACTTTAACTGATATTGTTCATGACCATGCATGAAGTTACACCTGTTAATTCCGTCCACACAAGCACTCCCCAACCACCAGGGTAATTCTATTAATCAACGGCTTTTTCTTTCTCTCAGTAATGTCATCCACGTTTAAACCCAGGCTCTCGCAAATCTCCTTTAGCATAGCTACCGACAAGGTCGATAACTTATTATCGTGCACCAAATTGCAAATGTTGCGAGAAAGTGCAACAATAGGGTGCTGCAAAGCAATTTCCTCTTCGACAACTGCATGGAGCTTTGAATGTAAAGACTCCGTCTCAGCTGCATTCTGGTGATCTTCATCGTCGCTGTCAGGTTCTTCATGTTGCTTCGATGAACTCTTCCTGATCTTGGCAGCCAGACGAGAGAAAAAGCCCGCCACCTGTTGAGGCGAAAGAACATCACTGCCAAGAAAAAGGCGAGCCCCCGATTCATTTCTGACTTTACGCATCTCATTTGACACTTCCTTCGGATCGGCTTTTTTCCCGCGTTCTTCGCCAATGACAAATTGTTCTGTTAGAAATTTCTTTTGTTTCTCAGTGAATTGAGTTCTCGTCTTCGTAGTTTTCAGCGCCCATCCCTTCTCAAGTGGCGAATGCAAGGCTGCAACTGTACTTTCAGAGGTTCCTGCACAGACACCGACAGTTGGAACTTGTGTTCGTTCTCCGATTATCTTAGCCGCGTATCCTCGCCTTGCCTTGTCGAACAATGTTTCTTTTTCTAGTGCACGCTTATGCCTTCCTGCGTCTAAATGAGCCTGTAAACTCGAGGACTGCTGAAATGTCCGAATGCAGCCATCTTCTGGACAAGTAAACAAACCGTTGGCCTCAACTTTCGCTTCTTCATCTTCCACGCCTTGTGTGGCTGTGTCTTTCTCAGAGGTAGTAACTGTATTTGTTTGTATGGCTTCTTGTTTTGGCTTAATGATCTTAAAATTTGACTGGGGGCTTTGTACTGGAGACTCCAACACTTCTAGCACAATAGGGGAACCGCCATCACTCTGAATGTCTTTCCATGGAACTAGTTTTCCGGGTCCGATTTTATAAGCCTTCCAAACTCTTATTCCTCTTTCTTCAAACTGGAAATTATTCAGCGCGCTAATTCCATCCCATTTGACCATAATCTTATCAGGAGATGCTTCGGGAAGCTTCACGTACTTGACAATTACACCAGGAATTCCGCCATTTGATTCAATTGCTTCCTTCATCTGTGCGGCGTTGTTTACATCGTGTCCTTCGTTTAAATAGACATTGATGTGTCCTTTAATTGTAGCTGCCTGGCGGTCGGCCTCTCCCTTGCCACCTTGAGGATCTGAAAAGTCAAATCTCTCCACCTTGACACCTGCATGATTGCTTGTCTTACTTCCAACAATTGTCGAACCACAATGGTAGCAACCAGCGTTGTCTTGTTTGCAATACACTTTCTCCAGTTCTGGACGGTGTTCGAGCGTAACGAGAACATCCCGCAAGACACCTGCTACTGCAACACTATCTTGCGGACAGCTCTGGAACACGTGCACAAAAGTTAGTTTCTCGAAAGGACTACTTTCATTTGGCCGCGTTAAAACCACAGTTATATGCCAAGGGATTCCACGTTTAGCGAACCAGTCGCACTGTGATTCTCTGAATTTGCGTGGCAAGAACTTCATGGCCCAGTCCATGACCAATAATGCCGAATTGTAGTTAAGGATATCTAATACATCATATTTGGCCTGATCCTGATTTACTGTTCGAAGCTGGTGTGCTTTCCATGCCAAGATATCCTTGTTTGCGTTCTGCACTAAACACGTCGTGTCGTCTCTTTCTTCTTCAGATTGGAGTTCCGCGCACGCTGTTTCTATGGTGGCCAACGACTCGCCTAGCTTGTGGCACTCCGCACAGATCTCGGCATGACTGTGGTCACATTTTTTCTCGAAAGTATCATCGCTTGGGTCACTCAAAGCAAATGCCAAGCAGTAGTCAGCCACTTCTGACTCCATTGAAACGTGCACCTAAGAGTATGAGTGGGTTTTTAAAACCTAATCTGGAACTTATTATTTTTAATGTTATTTACCTACAACCAGTGACACAAGTCGTTGAAACACCCTCCCCTCCTTCCCCTATTCAATGTTGCATAGTGTTGTGAGCGCTTGTCTTCATCAATTTGGTTGAAGCTTTTTTCCAACATTGCCTAGTGGGAGAGGGAGGGAGACACACTTGTACCGACAGTGTTTCAACAAAGTGACACTGATTGTATCGAAGGGAAAAGGCTTTAATTACGTGTCACGGCATACAGGTCTTAAAACCCAAAATAACTTCTTGAAAATTGACAAGCATATATGGTTGGGAAAAAATGCGTGGTGTCTCAGACGGCTCTGAAGTTTTCCAAAATGGAGAGAGGAGAAGCCAAACCTTTCGTTTACGGCTAAAACACAGAAAACCGGCTTTGGCTACAGACCAACATGTACCGGTGTAAGAGAGGACACCAAAATCACCCCCATACAACTGTGTTAAACCATTGTGCTAGATGTTCAAGCCTTAAGCCAACAGAAAACGCTTGTCATTTGATGTGATACGAAGTGGCAAGAAAAGAAGCATTTGAAAATTCCAAAATAAGATATGCACAACGCCTAAATCAAATAACATCACGCCGACTTTAGACGGCTTGTAAAATACCGGAGTAATTGGAGGCGCCATACTTATACTCCAACAGACACTAAAATCCATTTCAAATTATTCCTAAGGCTTTTTTCATAACAGCACAATGCCTTTTTTGCACCGGTCTCATATAAAATAAACGAAACGAGCTATTTCTATTACGATGTGGACATAATAATCAAAGAGCTGAGGACATTTGTGGCGCGTGTTTACGGGTTACCAATGTAACCCGTCAAAATTTTAAAAATACTGATGTAACCAGATAACTTTTTAGCAAGTCCACGGGTTACAATGGTAACCCGATGTAAATTACAAACCATTGTAAAAGAAACCACATAACTAACTTGTTTCATATAGCAATAGTCAGTTCCTTCAGAAGACTGTCCTTCTTGTGGGTTTTTAAGTTTGCTTTGTTCAAGTGCGCTTTTAAGCCGGAAAAAACTGCTCTGGAAGCACATGTGATGTAACGCGCTGCGGGAAGCAAAAATTATTGTTGTTCACGCATTTTAACTGCTAAATACTTTTTAACGAGCCTACCATTCAAAGAGGAAATCAGTGCATGCTCAGTGAAGATATCTGTAGGGATAGCGTAGGCAAAATAGGCCTACACGTATGATTTGATTTTAACAGACGTTTAGAAATATCACGCAATTTCATAATTATTTTCAAAGATACATGATGCTTGTAAACCATATACAACCAGTGACACAAGTCGTTGAAACACCCTCCCCTCCTTCCCCTATTCAATGTTGCATAGTGTTGTGAGCGCTTGTCTTCATCAATTTGGTTGAACCTTTTTTCCAACATTGCCTAGTGGGAGAGGGAGGGAGACACACTTGTACCGACAGTGTTTCAACAAAGTGACACTGATTGTATCGAAGGGAAAAGGCTTTAATTACGTGTCACGGCATACAGGTCTTAAAACCCAAAATAACTTCTTGAAAATTGACAAGCATATATGGTTGGGAAAAAATGCGTGGTGTCTCAGACGGCTCTGAAGTTTTCCAAAATGGAGAGAGGAGAAGCCAAACCTTTCGTTTACGGCTAAAACACAGAAAACCGGCTTTGGCTACAGACCAACATGTACCGGTGTAAGAGAGGACACCAAAATCACCCCCATACAACTGTGTTAAACCATTGTGCTAGATGTTCAAGCCTTAAGCCAACAGAAAACGCTTGTCATTTGATGTGATACGAAGTGGCAAGAAAAGAAGCATTTGAAAATTCCAAAATAAGATATGCACAACGCCTAAATCAAATAACATCACGCCGACTTTAGACGGCTTGTAAAATACCGGAGTAATTGGAGGCGCCATACTTATACTCCAACAGACACTAAAATCCATTTCAAATTATTCCTAAGGCTTTTTTCATAACAGCACAATGCCTTTTTTGCACCGGTCTCATATAAAATAAACGAAACGAGCTATTTCTATTACGATGTGGACATAATAATCAAAGAGCTGAGGACATTTGTGGCGCGTGTTTACGGGTTACCAATGTAACCCGTCAAAATTTTAAAAATACTGATGTAACCAGATAACTTTTTAGCAAGTCCACGGGTTACAATGGTAACCCGATGTAAATTACAAACCATTGTAAAAGAAACCACATAACTAACTTGTTTCATATAGCAATAGTCAGTTCCTTCAGAAGACTGTCCTTCTTGTGGGTTTTTAAGTTTGCTTTGTTCAAGTGCGCTTTTAAGCCGGAAAAAACTGCTCTGGAAGCACATGTGATGTAACGCGCTGCGGGAAGCAAAAATTATTGTTGTTCACGCATTTTAACTGCTAAATACTTTTTAACGAGCCTACCATTCAAAGAGGAAATCAGTGCATGCTCAGTGAAGATATCTGTAGGGATAGCGTAGGCAAAATAGGCCTACACGTATGATTTGATTTTAACAGACGTTTAGAAATATCACGCAATTTCATAATTATTTTCAAAGATACATGATGCTTGTAAACCATATACAACCAGTGACACAAGTCGTTGAAACACCCTCCCCTCCTTCCCCTATTCAATGTTGCATAGTGTTGTGAGCGCTTGTCTTCATCAATTTGGTTGAAGCTTTTTTCCAACATTGCCTAGTGGGAGAGGGAGGGAGACACAATTGTACCGACAGTGTTTCAACAAAGTGACACTGATTGTAGATTGTATTGCTGAAGAATCATAATTACATTCCATGTTGACTCCTCTGTAAATTTTATCTTGAGAACATCCCTTAACGTTAATAGCCGTATATTACTGAAAGCGTATATCCCCCACCCTTTAGACAGAAATGAACTTGCCCCTTTACTTTCAACAACGGCCGGGTGTAGGAATCCAATCTAATTCTTTTCAGCTAAAAAGCAAATAGGAAGGTTCCGTATCAGGGTGCCAACTGTTTCTTCGCGACAAGACCTGCTTCTGTAAGTTTGTGAGTCATAGGGTGTCTGTTGCCAGTCGAAGTTCTCTCGTCATGGTATAGTAAATCGGACAGCTGACTAGGGTGAAGTCCCTAAATTTTGTTCCCACGTTTACTGTAGAGAATACCTGTATTAAGTGGACACCCCCTTATGAGCCCGCTTATTTGTCCGTACAATGAGTTACGTGGCCTTACCTTGTAATCTGCTCTTAAATATTGCTTAGCAGACCGAAGTGCTTGTTTTGTTTCCTTTGCCCAGGCTTGTGCCTTTGCTTGGTCTGCTATTCTGTCTACTGTTTCGCAAAGGTCTTCAAATGCTTTGGTACCTTGAGCGGAGAAGTTGTCTAAACCCTGTAGCGACTTCCGCACCGATGCAGAGCACACGTCTAGTACTCGGAGTAGAGTGCGCTTCCTCATTGGAGTGAACTCGGTCTCGGCACAGAACTGAAAATACTGCTGCGTGATACGCTCTGGTATCAACATGCGCACGACATTTGGTGTTTTGATTACTTCTTCCGTCGATAATTTCAGCATCCTTTCCCCGAATGGCATGTCTTGAACGATATGAGGGCTGGTAATAAAGTTGAGGAAATGATCCACCTTAGCATAGTCAACTTTCATACGTCTTGCGATATCAACAGACACAACCGCCCCTCTTCCATGTAAAAGCTTGTGATGTCGTGCTATGTTAAACCTGTAGCTAGTGATCCCAGGAATATACTGCGTAAGTTCCTTAAGTGGCACTTTATCTGCCATAATTGACAGGATTTGCCTTCTTGTGCTCCAGTGTGTTGCAATCAAGTAGCTCTCGGCTAAAGCCTGCAAGAGTTCCACCTCCGCCTGGGTTCGCTCAGAGGGAAAGTTACCACCCAATGTAGACAATAACTTATCGCTTTGACCTGGAGCAATAACTTCAAGGACTTCGCGGACACTTTGTTTTGCTTTACGGCTGTATCTTCGCTTTGTGCGTTCGTGAGCACTTTCCCACGGAACGGACAATTTGTGGCGCACAGGGCTGACGTCACGACATGCTAAGAATTCGTTCAACATTTTCAAAGATTCGTTCTCTGTGTTTATTTGGCTATTGTCTGGTGACTCATCAAGATCAGATTCTTCAACATTCAATTCCTCAACGTCCGGGATAAATACACTTTCCCTCCTTTTACCGCGAATCATTGGCGTTTCTTCCGTTTCTTCCTGAAAAGTCAGAAATGGCACTTGTATCAAGACTACCTTATTACTATTACTCTACCTTAGCTGATATAGGCTCAGGTTCAGGCATAGAAATGTTGTCGTCGATCTTTTCTTTGTTCACACGTGGTCCTCTCGAACCACACTTAAGTTTTCCGCAATGTCGTCAAAAACTGATTCAGGCAAACTGCTTTCTGGGACACTTCTTCGTTGTGGTAGTGTCTTTCGGCACTTGGTACATATTGCTGAAGGAAATATACCAGGAAGACGTCAGATACACTGCAAATTTACGTCACCCATGGAGATAAATTTACTTAGACTTAGAAACTCCGATACTGTGAGGGGGCATCAAGGGGGCATCAAAACGTTTCGTCACAATCGCTTGTGGCGGAACTTTTCTAAGTTTCAAGCTTTTTTGTAACAAATAAACAAAAACCTTGAAAATGTTCACAAAACCTGTAAAAATCCCTCCAAATCACTAAAAATTTCATAGCTAGTTTTCTAAAAATCCCGTAAATAGTCCAAATTTTTTATAGCTAGGCCTATTTCCTACCCTCTTTGATTGGTTAAAAATAGCTGGCGCCACTTTCTTAACCAATCAGACGTAAAACCAATCGTCACTTGCTCCCACACGTTTTCCCGCGCTTAACAATGCTTCGATTTCTGATTGTATATTTTGTGTTCTGTTCCTTTTGTGATTGGTTAGAGCAATTATTTTGGTTTTGGTTTTACGACACTCATTTGAAAAAGCTCTAATATATTACTGAATTTCCAGAAAGGGGTAGTTGTTTTATTTTGTGTGTGGGTGTGTGTGTGGGGGGGGGGGGAGGAGTCAGCGTTACCCAGCTATTATACAGACGTTACCAACCTAATATTTTGGCGCCAAAACATGACGTCACCAATTTCTTTACTTCCCGACGTCGGACCGCAGATCGCCTAGGAGCTATTTCGTCTCCGATACAAATTTTCTAATAATTTAAAGGTAAAGGTTAATAGGTTTACCTGATCCAACTGGAACGAATTCTCCAGTTGCTTCCATTATGAGTTGAGACTGAGACAAGCTGAGGCCCCGGTCAGCATTTCTCTTTAAGTCTTCGCTGTGCCCCGAAAGTTTCTTTGGAACACTACATAGCCTTACAGACCTCCGCCAACCAATGCCCAAACGTGCGCGGTGCAAAGGACAGATGGTCATTTTCTGGATATTTGATGGCGTTTGAAAGCAGGCACTTCGCGCTAAAATAAGCTCCACTTCGGTTTTGCAACCACTGAACTTCAGCAATTTTTGGTGGCTCAGTATACTCTTGTTACATGAAACCAGTGGCACAATCTCACACGACCGAATCCTTGATCTTGCGTCAGGTCCACATTCCCCACCGACCAAAAGTGCAAAGGTGCAAGCCATCTTTTCATTTGAAAATACGTTTTCGAAAATCCATGAACTGTTTGTTTTACTGACGCAGCGAGATTTATCTTTCGGAAATATGAAAGCAAATTGACAACTCAAACGATGTTCATTTCAGTACGTAATTTAATTAGAAAACCAAGGAAGATAAAATCTCCTCGTTGAAGCCAATCCAACTGTTTGTATTCGCCATCTGTTGTCATTTTCTTTTTTCATGAAACTATTTGTTTTCTTTAATATGTCTTGACTTACTATGTAAGAAACTGTCTCGCGCTTAATCAAGTACAGAATGCACAAGCTTTAAACTGCAGTGTCACGGAAGACGATAGGGAAAAAAACATTGTGTTGGTGGAAACAGGATCTATTTATGAAGGTAGTCATTACAGACGCGAATCACTTAAATACAAATTTCACTTATATTGCTGTTTTTGAAAAAAAAGGAGGTTTAATCAGAGAGGAAGTACATTATTGGCACGGAACTTTGACATTTTGGAACAAGGCGTGCATCACCTTGACAATATTTACACAGGTGTTTCATTGTGTTTACACAACTCAGGACTACAGTCCGATTATTCAGTCTGATTGTGTGGTCTGTGAGTTCAGTTCCGAGACAGGATTTGAGGAAGGTTCTCTTTCAAGAAGTTTCTCTTTCAAGAAGGTTCTCTTTCAAGAGAGGGCATCCACTGTAGCTGACGGTTTCAACAAAAGTTGATGTTTCACTTTCCAGCGAAATTCCAAAGGTCGGTGTTTAGTAATTCCGTTCACGGCAGTGTAAACAGCGCAAACTTTACTCTGTCAGTTCTGTTTAATATTTTAAGGATAAGGTACAAACAACTTTCTGTTTGCATTAACAAGCTGTATTTTGCTACAATTTACGATTTCGAGCCTTTTTAAATGTTAAAATTTTGCGTGGATATTTTGGTTACAGTTTCAATATGGCGGCGATCAGAATAAACATGTCAAATTAGCAAACTTTAAGGAGGGCGCTTCGCAAAACTAATAGAGATCCCAAGAAAATACGAGCAGAACTTAAAAGAGCTATCCCTTAGCTGTATCCTCAGTATAGTCTGGGGCTTAATTTCTGCGTACCGACAGGGTTTTTTTGCCGGTATTTTAGGCCACCTCAGACCTATATTAATAAAGGCTTCAAAGTGGCTTCGAACAAAGGTCCACAACATGCCCGTTGAAAGAAAATAACTTACTTTTTTACCATGATTAAATTGACTAAGGATCGAACTTTAAAGTTATCGCAAGAAATGTTTTATAAGCTATTTTCTGTTTACGCGAGGCCACCATAAACAATGCAAAGTTTCGGCAGTTTCGAATAAGCAAATTTGCCCTTATGCGGACTCAACGGTTTTTATTTAATTACTCTTAAATAAGGAAATATTTAAACAAACTAAACCCGTTTCGTTTACTTTGGAACAATAGACTATCAATATAAAAAGTATCAGCGAAATCTAATTTTGAGCTGTGTCCGCGATGTTAAGGACCATCTTTGATTTTTACCGACACTGACTTTTAAAGTTCTTATTAGCATGTAAGAATCGGGGTTTGTGAAAACACTCTACTTTCCGATAATATTATTAAACCCGCATTTTTGAATTATCAAATGCAAAATTAAACAATGACAATACCCCCACCACCACCTCCAGGCAGACTGTTGATGACAAATGCCCCACCCAGGGAACTCATAGCCTGCGAGCAGGCTCTCTATTCGGGGGGCAACGCAACGTGAATTATTTTCTTACGTGAATTATTTTCTTCGAGAGCGCCGAAGGCGCGAGTTTCGGCGAGCGAAGCGAGCCCGCGGTGAAAATTGAGAGCCTGCACGTATCCCATTGAATTTTGAATCCGGCGCGTTCGTCCACGAACGCAGCACTCTGATTGGTCAAAAATGACAGGCTCAATTAATATGAGTAATTAATATGCATATGGCTCAATTAATATGCATAAGTTCCTAATTTTTCGGGCGCAAGAATTACACACACGGCTCGACAAAGAAGACAATTTTACGAAATAAATACCAATGTTTTCGCACATCGTCGCCAATACTTGTCCGCGACTTCCATCGCGATTTGAAACTTCAAATAGATTTTCCGTGGACATTCGACCCGATTTTCCAGTTCCATATTTCACCAAAAAACTACAACTGCAGATACGGCAATGTCCACTTGCTTTGTTGACAACTTTTTTCGGAGTTAAAACGCGTTCTTCCGATCCTTCCATGAAGAGCCACAAAGATCTAGACGAAATCCCGGGAAAACTTCCACGTGCATCTTTCTGTCATGTTTGTTTATATTTTTCTCGTTCCCTATTGGCTAGTTATTTGACACCGGAAGCGTGGCGAGTTGTCAACAAGTTGTCACATTTCGAGGGGCCGGAATTGAAATTCAATGACTCACGTGCAGGCTCTCGTTTTTCACCGCGGGCTCGCTTCGCTCGCCTTCACTTCGTTCGCCGAAACTCGCGCCTTCGGCGCTCTCAAAGAAAATAATTCACGTTGCCCCCCCGAATAGAGAGCCTGCTCGCAGGCTAGGGAACTCACAACCTGACAAATGTTCGGAGCGGGGTGGGCACGCTTGGAATTGAGTGAGCCATTAGTGAGAAAAATCGTACGACGTATGGTCTCACCAGCTTATTATTTACAAACTTTACCGAAAAAAGGAAAATGTCAAATAAAGCGCACCTAAGTTTTGCACTTAAGTCCAGACTGCTAAATAAGATCCTGTCAAGTATCTTTTCAAGTTCTTGACATCGCGTATTCGACTTTATTGAAGACCATTAAAGGACAAGTAACCGTAGTCTGCCTGTGACCCTCTATTAAGAGGCATATTGCCCCTTGCCCAAGGTTCGACTGTTCTCTGTCTCGTACTTCATACACAGTTTCAGTTTCAGCTTATTTAGTTCTTAATTTAGCATAGCTAATCCTAGCACTGGCGGCCTAGCGGTATATTAATGAATAAGTTATAATTTTACAAGCAGAATGTTGACAAAAATAAATCGTAAGTACAAAGCAAAATATGCACGATAAAATTCAGTACACAGGCAGGGGAGAGATTGAGGGTTTTCGATCCGTATCTCCACCGAAAGTCATTTAAATTCCAGCAAGACATCTCCTTTGAAAGCTTATTTTCTCTCAGTGACCAATAAGCCCGCAACAGGCAGGAGGTGCTGCACCTGCTACCAAAAAATTGGCGCCATTGCAATGCGTGAAAAAAGGCGGGAAAACGCCTCCAGGATAAGGGGAGGCTATATTGTGCTGACAGTTGCGACAAGCGAACAACAAGCTGAGGGACAAATGAACAAGAAGGTAGGTGGAGTTCCCTGTATTGTGTGTTCAAAATAATTTCCCCCGTTACACTTTCGTTACCATAATTTATTTTGCGCTTTTTTTAGAACTAAATAAAGCAATTATGGCAAACAATACAGAGGAAGAGGTAAGAGAAAGTCGTTCAGTTTTATTTCTTCTTATTGTTACACATAAACATAACATGCACACATAAGCTTACAAGAGACAAAGAAAATGCTTGTGTAAACATTTTTTGGTGTAAAATAATTGTTGCTACATTTTTTCCCATCACTAGATGTCAAGCGACGAAGGTACTATTGGTGGTACAAGTAAGTAAGCTTAAAATACTGCTTTGTTGGCTCGAGGTCGATTTTTCATAATTGTTTACTTTGAAGCTAAGGCATTTTAGGCTAAAAAGGAACTCTTATTTATGAGCTGTTTGTCGATTACACAGACGATGACGACCCTCCAAAACAGCCACCACTGGGTGCGTATTTTATTGCATCTATACCAGCTAGGACGGAGCAATTGGTGCTATGATTATTACTGTAACCGACTGTAACCATATGAGATTGTTCACCTGTTTTTTGTTTTTGGATGGGGGGGGGACTTCTATGTATACATAACTCTTGGGGAATCTATACCCTTGCTTCAAGTAAGGCTGAAAAGCAGTTACAGTAGCCACAATGTTGGAATTTTCTTAAACGGAGTGGCTTAAACGTACAAATATCACTTCGTCTTAAAAAATACTGATAGTGAACGTTATAGGAGCTCATGATACCCTCCCTTATATTACAGAAAATTCAAGAAAAAGAAAGAAAAGTAAGTACGGTAAATTATTCTGTACTACATACCTTCGTCTCGTAATTTCTAAAGTAAAGGAAATTATTCTGTACTATATACGGTCTTCCCGGGATTTATAAACTAAAGAAAGGTGGAGAAGGAAGGTGGAGGAGGTCACTGAACAGAAAGCGTCCAAAGTGTTGCAGTTAGTGCCATGACTATTACTGTACCAATATAAGATTGTCCCCCTGTCGTTGTTTGGGACTTCTGTGTAAATATAACTCTTGGGGAGTTTACACCCTTGCTTTTAGTCAGGTTTAAAAGCAGTTAGCCACAATGTCGGAATTTTCTTTAACAAACAAGCTTATACCTACAAATATCACTTCGTCTAAAAATTATACTAATTATACGTCTCATGATACCCTCCCTTATATTACAGAAAATACAGGAAGAAGAAAGAAAAGTAAGTACGGTAAATTATTCTGTACTACATACGTTCTTCCCGGGATTTCTAAACCAAAGAAAGGTGGAGAAGGAAGGTGGAGGAGGTCACTGAACAGAAAGTGTCCAAAGTGTTGCAATTTTCTTTAACCTCGTACATACTTGGTATACCTCTAAACTATAATCATTATGCTTTCCTTGTTGTCAAATATCAGCTTGATCTAGAAAGTAAAAAGACAAAAGGGTGATAAATCAGGTCTTAGGTAGGTTAGGGACAGGATATTATACCCTTGGGATCGCGTCTTCTCTGTGCTGATCCCTCAGTGATGTTTTGGAAGTGAAAATTTCCAACATTGATGAAATATTTAGCAAAGTAGCATCTTGTGCTATAATGCACTCTCAAGTGTGGAAGGGTAAATAAACGTATCACATTGACAAGTAGAAAGTCGTAGTATTGAAAGGAAAGGTTGCCAAAAAGTTATATTCACAGAATACACTTATCAGTATCAAAATGGCCAAATGATAACTTTTTTTTTTTGAAGTAAAGGACTCCTAAATACAATAGTGTGCAAATATAATGCCAGATTGGCAGGTCAGCTCAGTCAAGGAGTCCCCTTCGGGGGGGGGAGGGGCTTTATGCTTGCTTTAGATACAACATTAAAACATTGGAAGCTTGGCATTGCTTGTTCTATAAAAAATGATGATGTAGTTCAGATACTGAATAAATTTTCCTTAATTCCTTTTTCCAATTGTTAACAGGATGTTTCAAGTGTGACGGAGTGGGGCACTTTTCGTACATGTGCCCCTCTCCAGAGGATCCAGGTAAAACTGCTAAATAACTAGAAGTAAATGTTGTACAGTAGATACCTCTATAAGATAGGCACCTCTCTAAAACGGACACTTGGAGTTGGTCGCTGCTACTTCTGTTCTTTGATTCCCTATAAGGCAGACACATCTCTAAGGCAATAAGCTTGCTGCTGGTCCAATTAGTGTCTGCCAACAGAGACAGTTGACTGTAGTTCACACAAATGGAGAGGTCATAAGCGCTAGATTGTTCTTTGATTTTGCCTTGTATATCCTGGTGAATCACAAAGGGATAATTGCACATAATTTAAATAAGGATGCGGTTGTGTAGGAACTTACTCCACACACCCCTGTAGATACTTTTAATGCTCATCTTTCAACCTTGTCTTATAGAAATGGATTTCAAATGCTTCAGATGTGGGGGGTCTGGACACAAAAAATATTTGTGTCCTACCCCCCCCCCCCCACCAAGGCCAAACCCACAAACAGAAAAAAAACAAAAGAAACAAAAACACAAGAGAAAAAAAGGTATGGTACCTATAGTACAACTTTTACAACATTAAGAACTATAAAATGAAAAAAATCTTTTTATGTGAAAGGATAGTATGAATAGGTTTCATAATCTGAAAACAGGTGCTATTCTTTCACTTGCTGGGTAGAGTCCATAGACATGAACAGTTGTTACTTTTGAGTGTCTACAGTAAATCCTAACTTGGCTATTTCTCAGACTTGCATAGTGTATACTATCAAAATCACTTGAGTGGTAAAACGGCCATTGGGAATTTGAACGGGCAGCGGCTCAATTCTTATCACGTGGCTTTAAAAGAAGTTGGTCACATAGTCTGAAATAATTGTCATGTGATTCGTGCTATGAAACCCTCCAATCGGAAACCTCTTTTGCAAAGTAGTCATTAACTTTCCTTTTGTAAGAACACTTCAGTTAAGAAAACGTTTTTGTACCCTCTGAACTCCACTAGCATTGAAATGCACTTTCAATTGGAAATGCGGGTTCACGTTTTAGTCGTTTTTCGTTAGAAATAATGGAAGTGACTCTGAATGGAATGGAAGCAGATGGCGCAGAGCTTTACCTCATGTGGTGCTTCTCATTGCAATTTTAAACCACGTGATAAGAATTAAGCTGCCGCCAGTTCAAATTCCCAAAGTTCAGCGTTTCTACCACTCTAGTGATTTTGATAGTATGTTCCTTGAAAAGATAATTATGATTATTATTTTCTAAATTTCTTTGTCCATTCATGAAAGAAGTACCAGTCCTCCCATTGTGACTTCAAACCCAGATCCAGTTTGCCTATTCTGCAGTGTTCTCACCAGGCCGCGGCCTTGCGGGATTCCCGCAAAAAAATCTGAGATAGCGCAATAAAAGCCAAGAAGATGCGCCCGTTAGGGCGCAGGAGCAAGCTTCGAGTCAAACGGACTTCTGAGTAGTAGACTTCTTTATGAGTAGTTTAATGGTCAATCGAACACTCCAGCATTTTGCTTGTTCAAATGAATAAAAACATTTATCAAAAGATTTAAAGCCTTTAATTTTATTGCCTTTGCCCTCGTTGGTCACACGTACGTGGTGAAGGTTTGCGTAAGCATCGTTATCAAATCGTAAACATCTTGTCCGCTATGTTGGATCAGGTAGGTACTCCATGTAACAGACCTTTTGGAGTGCGAGCTCAGATTATTCGTACCGCGTGGTTTTTGTTGACGAACAACAGCTGATTACACCATGGCACAGCGTAAATTAGATTGCTTCTTTCGTCCTAAAGTACCCAGGCTTGAGGAAAGAGTACAAGATGGTGGAAATTCTGGTGAAGATGACGATAAAGAGGAAAACGTAGCAAATAAAGATCAAGGAGCTGTTCCATCGAAGAAAGAACGTGTGTTCCAGAGTGCATGGCAGTCGAAATACACATGGCTAGCCTATGATGCCGATAAGAAAATAATGACATGCAAGATTTGTGTTCAGGCAAGGAAGTCAAATGCATTTACCCAGGGAAATTCAAATTTTCGAACAGGCACTTTGAGTAGACATGCTGCAAGTTCTGATCACCAGGCTGCATTAGTAGGCAGGTCGATGGAAAGCAGTTTTACGAAGGCCATCGAATCTTCTCTAAAAGCGAAAGAAAAAGGAGACGAAGTTGCCCTCAAGAGTATATACTGGCTTGCCAAAGAAGGTATTTCTACACACAAGTACTCGAATTTGTTGTCATTTCTAGAAATTTTGGACTGCCCAAATGTTCAAGAACTGCACTGCGATGCTAATGCTACATATCGTACTGATGTTATTGCTAACGAGTTGCAAGATTCAATTGCTCAGGTTATAAGAGAAGACATTGACAAAGAAACGGAGCAGTCAAGCTGCATCAGCATTCTGGCTGATGAAAGCACTGACATAAGTGTTACTCAGATGCTTGTGGTGTATATGAGACTTATCAGTTTAACTGATTTCAAACCAGTTACTCATTTCCTGACCAATGTTCATGTATTGGATGGCAAGGCAGCAACTGTAACAGAGGCTATTCTAAAAGCACTGAAAGAAAGGAAAATACCCATCAGCACGGTTACTGGTTTTGGAAGTGGTGGTGCCTCTGCTATGTCTAGCAACAAGGAAGGAGTTGCAGGAAAGTTAAAGAGACTAAACCCAAATATAATAAGTGTACATTGCATTGTACACAAACTGCAACTTTGTGTTTCTCAAGCTGCAGAGAAAGTCAAGTTCTTAAAAGAGTTTCAAGGAAATGCTTACAAGTATGTTTTACCACTTCAAGAAATCTGCCTTGAGAACTGAGAAGTTAAAGGCTGTACAAGAAGTCTTAAATGAGCCTCAGTTAAAGTATAAAGGAATTCATCAAGTGAGGTGGTTGTCCTTCTACAAGGCATTGGAAACCCTGTACCTGACTTGGGACTCTCTTGTTACCTACTTTGAACAGGAAGTGGAAAACAAGCAAGACAAAGATGGAAAACTGAAAGGTTACATCAAGAAACTAACCCAATTTGACTTTGTGGCAACTATCCACATGTTCATGGATGTCCTACTGCATGTTATGGAACTGACACACATTTCAGAAGAAGGACCTTGACTGCAGCATTGTATCTCCTGCTATCGCAACATGTGTGAATGAACTGGCTAGGTATAAGCTGAACCAAACAAGCCCAGCAAAACCTTCCTTTCTCAAAAAATTTGAAGATGAGGTCTAGTTCAGCAGTGAGAGTCCTCCAACCTGCCAGTTCAAATCTCACAAGCTGTCAGCAAGCTCACAAACAAGAGAAAGATTCCAAAAACTCAAAGAAGAATTTCTTGTTAAACTGATAAATAACTTGAACAAACGCTTCCCAAAGGAAACGCAAGACATCATAACTGCTTGTAGTGTGCTGGCAATGAGGCATTTATCATTTGTACCAAGCAGCGATCTCCAGGCCTGGGGAAATCAAGAACTGGAGGTCTTGCTAACCCATTTTGATAGGAATCCTGCTGATGGTGAAGGAAGGTTTCTTGAATCTGAAGCAGCAAGGCATGAATGGTCACTTGTCAAGCACCTTGCTCTTCAAGAGAAATATCCCCGTGACAACATGGAAACTCGTTGGAGCATCATTTACAAGTTTCACAAGGATTCATTTCCTAAGCTTCTTAAACTTGCTGCTGCGGCATTGACTTTGCCCATTCATACTGCAGACTGTGAAAGGGGTTTTAGCCTTCAAAACAACCTGAGAAACTGCCAGAAAAATAGGCTTCTACCAGAGAGGTTGGACACACTGATGGTAATTTCAGCAGAAGGGCCACCTTTGCAAGAGTTTCAATTTGAACGTGCTTTGATGAAATGGAAGGCAGAGAAATCACCAAAGATTTTTTCCACGTCCGTCAAGGACCGCGAGTAACTTTGTCCCTCTAATATTCTTACAGGGCCCCTATTTTTCAGCAGAGGGGGCCCTGCGACTCCCCAAGGCAAAATCCTGGTGAGAACACTGATTCTGTCATTTTGTTTCAAATCTTTCACCTATTTTCTTGTTTTTGTTTTTTTGTTTTACATTCTTGGTCTAATTATTTAATTTTGTTCTTTATCTTAATTTTATTTTTCAGAAGATTCAACCAAAGGAAAAAAAGGAAAGAATGTATTTTATATCTTCAATGAATAGGATACCCTGGACAGATTGTAGGCTCTGGCCGGATGAGAATGGACTAGTGTCTGCTATTTCTAAGTGGCCTTGCTCAGTTTATCTGCAATGTTATACGTTAAATTAATTTATTTATCTTTCTTATACACAAACCTCAAAACCACAAATAAAGATTGTTGTTGTTGTTGATGATGGAAATTGAGTAGATGAAATTCTGTAGTGAAGTGTAAGACATGTTTGTTTGCGAGGATTCAAACCTGGGAACAAAACCATGGGAGACCAGCACTGCCACAAAGGAAAAACTCAATCATACAAATTTGGTTGTAAATATTCTATTTAGGAAACATTACATTAATACTTTTTTCCAATATTTTTCACACTATCAGAACTGAGAAGACCTGCAAGGCATACATGTATGTCAGCCATGTCTTTGTTCAACAATAGACCTTATTCCAAAATGGCAGAAAATACATTGTTATTTTGTCTCCATGTTAATTGGCCCTGGTTACCTTGTTTTAAGCTAAATATTCCTTTGAATTCTGCAGATGGGATCAAGGCAACAAGGCCCAATTAACAACGACACAAAAGAGTAATGTATTTTCCGCCATTTTGGAATAAGACGTATAACAAAGAATACCTGCCAACTTCTTATGAGTCCTGAAGGTGTAAGTTTTATCCAAAGAGTGTCAGCAGTTTTCATCTTGGACCCAATGATACCCGGAAATGTCTGCAAATTTGTGAAGGCATTGCAAATCTACAGTAAGAGGATTGTTTGGCGGATTTTCATCAAGGATTTATTGCCAAAAACCTGGCTTTTCTCTACTGACACTGTCTATCAGCTCATACATTAACAGAGTGCATTAGCATAATATAATGGAATATTTGCAATAGAATACTACTAACAAGACTTTTAGTAGTTAAAAGTTAATAGAAAAACTTGAGATTTCTGTCTCCACGTATTTAATAAGGGATGAAGCCTTAACACCTTCACACCTCAACTGCCTGTGTGGAACTATGTCCCTTGTGCCACTTAGTGTAAAATCATCAACTTTAATAGTTGCAGACATCTTTGGCAGCTAACGTGTGCAGGGAAAGAAGATCTTTCAAACCCTACCCAAATGAGCTTGATTTAGTCAAAAACGGCAGACAAAAGTGCATAAAATCATGTAGCTTTCACCAGAAAATTGCAATTTAAAAAATCTTGTTCCATTACCCACCTGTACTAATAGTTCAAAATATTTTTACTATCCTCTGGATTTTTGCGAAAAAGTTTTATACCAAAATAAATCAAGCCTAGTAAAAACCCAACTAAAAGTCACAGAAGCAGCGACAAGGGAAAGTGCAAGTTAAAAGTCCAGGAGGCAGTGAAAGTTTTAACCCAAACAGCATTTCAAAATTTCCCCTCACTATGACCATGCCCGAACTTTGAAAGCTGTAATTTGGAATCAAGAACAAAAGCTTTTGTTGTCAGTGCTCCCCTTGTAAAGAACGTTTTGGATAGTTTTGGTTATATTTGGCTACACAGTAACCAGAAAATGGCTCAACTATGTTTACAAGTGTTTTCAACAAAATTGCCAGGGGAAAATGGGTTAATGTGACTAATTGTCAGCCACTTATGTACTGGTCCAACTGAACCTTCAACATCCCCCACCCCCGGCATTTGACTGTGCATCGTTCACGGGGAGGGGGAATTAATGAGCATTGCCTTGGAAGGGTGAGGAATTTGAACTGGATTTATCTCTTGTTCTGACGCAATACACCCGTGAGGTTTTTCAGTTTTTGGAGAGTTTGACAGATTTACAACACAGAATTTCACCTTTCTTCAGGGGCGTAGCTAATCTTTAAGCCATTAAGCCTGGGCTTAACAGGAATTTCTATTTTTTTTTAAGTAGCCAAAAGCCCACTAATTTTCTTCCACTGCTTTCCCTGCTTACTATTCAACAGTAAATCCTCAACTTAAAAACGTTTTGATTCCGCAAAATAAAACCATGACTTTCGAAAGACCAAGTGTTAAAAATGCTAAGAGATTGTGCTTCAAACAAAGAAAATGCTTCGGGCTAAAACCTTGAAATAGTTTTGTTTCTAATAGTAAAATGTATATCGTTTGTCTCACAATGTGGTCAATTGAGTTGCAGATTGTGCCGTTTCGACTGTTTACTGCCAGTCTTCATCAAGCGATGAGGTTGACTGGTTGTGCATAATTATGAATCACGATCATTGGCTGTAATGTTTCCTTTCGAACCTCATTGTTTTGGTGAGAAGTTGTTTCCTGAGAGGTCCTATTTGAAGTTGTTCCCTAGGCAACTTACTGACGTACCGCTCTCCTTCTGTGTTTCTTGATAGTTCGTATCCACGCTTCGGGAATTTCAATGCCGTTGTCACTGTTGATGTTATCAGGGTAGTTCCTTGACTCTACAGGTGCACCAGTGTGGGTACCGAACAATAAACTTTACCTTGTTCCAAAGTGGGTGGTGGCCATTGTTATTGGCGTGTTGAGAAACGGCGGATGTCTAGGTACGGGCAAATCGTGTATCCTCATCATGCTCTTTGATCCTCTCCTGCATAGATCTTCCTGTTTCGCCAATGTAGACTTTTCTGCATTCACAGGGAATCCTGTAGACACCCTGTCTTGTTTTGCCGGATCAAAGGTGTCCTTAGGTCACACTAAATGTGTCCTAAGTGTCATGTTGGACTTAAAGACAGTGCAAATGCCTTGTTGTTGTAGGCAGTTCTGTCACTCCTTTTACATATGACAGACACTTAGGTTGTATGCTTAACAATACCGCGATACTGATTGAGGGTGGTGTGAATCATATGGTTGGTGGTAAGGCGAATACGGTTGTCTTGTAACTGATGTGTCAAGAAAGGCGCTCATGATGGCAAAGGTGTCATCAACATAGCCCTTCCAGATGTTAGGTTTGTAAGGTACAGACTCTGTTGCTTGTTCTTCAAAAACCTCCATATAGAGGTTAACAATAACTGCGGAAACCAGGCTCCCCATGGCTTATACTGTAAGTATGTAAATCTTGATACGAAATCCAAGAGGTCCGCAATCTCAGCAGGTGCGGTCTGCAAGACCAGGATCACTCTCCAACTTTCGTTGCACGGCTTGTATGGCACCCTCGATTGGAACGTTGGTGAACAGTGACTTTACATCGAAGGACACCGTGATCTTGTGTCTTGTATCTTCTCACTGATGATGATTGATGTTTTTGCAAGACTGGGCATTACAGAACTGGCATGTGTTTACTTTCTTTTCTGGGTTTTGACAGCTGTGTAATCGTAATTTTCAGAAAGAGAAGATATGCCCCGATCGAAAACTTTATAATTTGTTTGAGTCAGTTAGCAAAAGTACAAAATAAATCTCTTCATTTCACAATAGAACAAAGGACGTCTTTAGTAGAGAGAAAACTGAAAACATACATGTGATCTAATATGCTGACACAGCAGCTATCATCACTACATGCAAAGTAACCAAGAAGGGTTGCATTTGCCTGAATGAGTGGCAAATACTCAGTAATAGTCACAGCCAACAAGGAAAAGAGATCTGCTTTGTGTTTTTACAATGCAAAGGATTAGACTATTGATCGTCAGTGGTAGAACTGGTATAACCTGATCTACATGTGAGTTGAACTCTAACAGAATTTGCATGATACACTCAATTTTCGCTTTACATCTCAGGCAGGGCTTAAAAGGAAAAAACGGCTGGCTGCGCCCCAGTTGTTAGTGAATAACTCTTTCAAAAGGGTCATAAAAAGAAGTTTGAAGGTATCAAATAAACAGCATATCTCTCTCTGAAAAGTTTGTAAAGTGTTTGATTGAAGAGAAAATTTGTCTTTGAGGAGAGGTATTACAGTACTAATTGACGGGGAATTTGAAGGGCTTTTTTGCCTTGAGGGGAGGGAATTTCAACAAGCCAATCTTCAAAGGTCAAATGCCTGGAAGATTGCTCGAGGGGGTGGGGGGGGGGAGAATGTTAAAGCTTCAATTTGATTGGTAGATTAGAATGTGTTGAAAATCTTGAAACCAAAGTAAAATTTGAACCACAACATATACAAATACTGGGAATGGGACATTTTTTGTTATCTGCAGGCACCCCACATGCGCATGCTGGAAGGCATTATTCAAACAGGCCTTTTCCTCTACACTCCAAATTTAACATCAAGTAAAACCTGTATTAAGCGAACACCCACAGGACCCTTGCTACTGTCTGCCTATTAACCCTATAAATATGAAAAACGTACGCTAAATACAGGTTTGTTCACTGCTGGTACCCCAAGCATCGTTGTTGCATAGCATAATATAATTAATCAGAATTAATTATAAGGGACATTTGTATGGGATTTTTTGCGATCGCAGAATTGGGAAGCTTCCATTGCGCATAAAGATTTCCCAACGTAAAAAGAGTTAATAGCTCAATTCATGATCGCCTACAAACCAGCCCAGATACAAGTTTTAGCGTTTTAAAGATGTTTTCCAGACATCCACAACATGAAAGTCTGAAATCATACAACATATTAAATGCCACTAGATTACGAAAAGAAAAATGTACAAGTAAGCTTACCTTTTTCCAGTGAAATCTCACGCTTAATCCATGTTAGATTTTGTCCATGAATAACGCTTGGTAACAAGCTTAAGCTTGATGGAGCCTGTGTGCAGCATAGGAACCAGGAGACGTGTTTGAAAGCTTGAATCGACACTTCCCTTCGAGTGGGTATTCTCCTTCATGGGACAGCCGAGGAACACTAGTGACGAGTTTTCAATTCGGTTGAACTGCCCGTCGGCCTGTCGTCGGCCTTCGGAAATCTCGACAAACATCCAATATGGCCTAAAGGAGTGATGAGACTGATAGTGAAAGCAAGCGTTTTAAGCGGAAGAGAAGCATGATTTCACGGTACACTTTACACTCTACATTTGTTTAACTGAATAATCAGTTGACCCCATTTTGTTTTTTAATGTTTCCAAAAAGTGTTTATTTATTACCCGATCCGGGTAAAGCAGCTAACCTATGTTGTAAGCCCGGGGGGGGGGAGGTACTCGGAAAAATTTTGATGGGAGTGTGCCGCTGGGACTCTGAAACCCTTAACCTATACCAGACCACGTTCATGTCGTTTTTGCAACCCTATTCTAGACTAGATGCCAAAAATCCCTACCCTATCCCAGACTAGCTATTTTCGAGCTATCCATCAGAAATATAACCACACAGTGCTTTTAATGGAAAACCATCTCTCGATCAACAATATTGTCGCGATTTCGTTTATATTTTATATTTCCGAGTTTTTCAAACCCATTAATTAATTGGATTAAATTTTCACACCACCCATTAGTTTCCCGGTAATTGATACCCTATCCTAGACCAAGACTCCCTGATTTCTATACCCTATCCCAGACTAAACTGCTTGAAAACCATACCCTTCACAGCGGCACATACCTATATAGGTTATATATGGGAGTACCCCCCCGGGGTTGTAAGTTATAGCAGTGTGACTGTACATGTATAAGCCTACGTCTCTCTTACAACGAAGATTAAAGATTTTTTTTTAATCAGAGCTGAGCTTTGTGATTGTGACGTGCTTTTAAGAATTCTGGATACTTTATGGCAAGCTGTCTTTTGATTTATAAGAAAATAGTACCGTCCAGCCGTTGGAAGCATGTAAGCTTAAGCTTACATGTAACTCAAGCTCATTATGAGATCTAGAGGAGCATATTCCATAACAGTTTGTATGACAGTTTGTATGAAAATGTAAAAAATACGCTTCAAGCGTTGTGTGGTTTTTCCCGATAACGTCTATACGCTAAAACTGGTGTAAATCACAGGTTCTGCATTCGGTCAGTGTAAAACGCAGACTGCGGACTGCAGACTGTGGACTAGGGGTAAAACGCAGACTGAGGGTAAAATGCAGACTGCAGAGTAAGGGTAAAATCCAGGCTAGGGGTAAAATGCAGAATGAAGACTGCAGACTAGGGGTAAAATGAAGACTACAGGCTGGAGACAAAGGGGAACTCGTGAGAGAAAAGACAGCCGGAAATACGTCTGCATTCGTAGAAGTTCGAGATATGTTCGTACAAATCTATCAACAAAATGTTTGCAATATCTTTTCATGTTCTCATAGGAAGGTTTGTTTGTTAATTGAGAAGTGGAGCAATTTTTTTACCAAGGATTGTCCGGAATACGTTGTCCCGGTGGGGGGGGGTGTACTCTGGATTTCGTTTTTGCATTTTTTGGGGGGGGGTTGAAATTTTTGATTCTGGGATTTTTTTGGGTAGCAAAATTTGGCCAGTATTTTTTTTGGGTGGCTTGATTTAAGTAAGGATTTTTTTGGGTATTCAAAACAATCTGAAGACTCATGGTAGTGCCCACATATCCTGGCTGCATAGTCCTAAGAATAAAGTACAACCAAATTTGTTCTTGCCAGGTGGTCTTGTTTAGAGTTGTCATTCATAATGTCATCATTGAAACAGAAGATGTTCTTGGGTGTCCCTAGTGTTGTTAGAATGACTACGAGATGAGGAAAACATAAAATCAGCCGGTATGATGACTATAAACAAACACAAACATTAAATATCTAGTGTTGTGTTTTTTTTCATGTTATATCAGTTAATCCCTTCTGGAAATTTTTAAGGCTCGGAAATTCTGCATGGAACTTTTTGGGGGTTAATTTTTGGTCCAAGGATTTTTTTCGGTTTTGTTGGAAGCCCTAGGGATTTTTTTGGGGGGTTTGATTTTTGCCCCTATTCGATCATCCCTGTCACTTGAAACTCGGCGTACCCCTCCTAAGTACGTTGTTCATAAAAGAGTTTTGCTTCAACTTCAAGCTGTAGATTGTTCAGAATTTGAAGGGACTACATAAAACAACCTGTCAGTCACCCATCCAAGCGCTAACCCTGCTGAACAGGGCATTTTACCCTCAGTGGGCGTCTTACCCCTGGCCCGCAGTCTGCAGTATACAGGACTCCGCAGTCTGTGTTTTACACTGACCGGTTCTACATTTTGCACACTTCACGTATGACTTTCAGTTTTCACAAATACACCTCCCATACATGGGATAGTTTTGTCCTGAGTGCCTTTTGTGCAAGTCTTCCAGTGAAAAGAGATCAGAAATTTGCATTCACGAGCAGTTCGTCACACAGATGGTTTACTATTGTGCAGAGAGTGAAAATTGTGATTTTGATAAGGGAAAGGATGGGATTGTTAACTTTTTTGGTATGTATTTGTTGTTCCACTATAAAGCTATTGGTGGATTGAAGAATTTTGGAGAGAGGTGCCAAAATTTGAGATTTACAGGAAATAAATAACTTTGTATCGGTCACGGGATGGCTAACAGTGTACTACCTTTTGCTTTGCTTATTACGTGTTAGGTGCAAATAATTCTTGCTCAAAATGCTTCAAATCATCCCAAAAGGCCATTAAATGGCAATTAATACAACACAGCAACGAGGTGAACTATTTATTATTGTGAATTATTTTGCATTTACTGGCAATTAAAGCATATTTGTTGCATTTTTGATACAAATTCTCATATTTTGCTGAGGTCATAAAAAAGCAACAGGTTAATAATATAAATTATTAAAAACTGGACTAGGTATATTGGATTTCTACCATTCTGATTGGCTGAACGGAGCCAGGCTATCAGCTCATATACCTGCTGTGACCAAATATGGACAATGAAAACTCAACAACAAAATGAACAAATTGAGCTGGAAGTTTTTTCCTCGCCAGCAACCCGGCGAGAAAAAATAGACAAGAAAAATCACTTGGCAGCGAATTTGAATTAAGCAGAAATTGCAACAGCGTCACTAACAGCGTCGTCTAACACAAGTCAAAATTGTTTGAAGAAACTGTGCAGAAAAAGAAATTAGAAATTTAAGCGTTGAACGTTGTGTTTACAATTTCTTTCATCGATCGTCACGTCGATCATTAAAATTGAACAAACGGTAGGTTTTATCAGGAAGCCTTTCCACTTCAAAATATCAAGACAAGACAAAATAAAACACCGTGAAATGGGGCAGAAGCATTTAATAACAACTGTCACACATTCATGACGATTCGGTGCGAAAATCATGAAGCAGTCTAAAAGTACTAAACAAACTACAGCTGCAAACTACCAAGAAGGCCGAAGGAAGGGGGAAAATTTTTTTCGGCTTTAACACGCAAAATTGACACTGGTTTACCTGCACTCGTTGTAGCTCTGTGTTCCAACAGGTCCAAATGCTCAGATAGAAATCGGATGCCATGTAAACGGAGTTGAATCGCTTTTCCAGTTGTTTGAATGTTGATTTTACCATTCCGTCCGCAACCTTGCATTAAACAAACTATGATGGTGAATTCTAATGTTCCTCGCTACAGTAATCTTGCTTCTGAACTGCATAGAAATTACTTCTTCAAGTTCAAATTGTTTCTGTCTTCATTTCGATCAAACACGCACATGATGACTCCGTTGTGCTAACAGATTACAAACTTGTTCTGTTTTAACTCCAGCAGCTAATATGGTGAAATTGTACAGCTTCAATCCGCTTTGAACGATGATTACAACAATGTTTCGGGAAAAATCAAACATGTACCATATTTCAGAGCCAATAATTAGAAGATTTTTTTCCCAAACTTGTGCCACTTCGTTCACTTTCGAGCAGTTTTCATTGTTTTCATTGATTGCTGGATATCAAATGATTATAACCAACTCGGCGCTACGCGCCTCGTTGGTTATCTATCATTTCATATCCAGCGCGCCCTCGTAGAATAATTGTTAAATAGCTATGTATGCCTGTGTATGGCTGTGTATAGCTGTGTATAGTCATTTATAGCTGTGTACAGCCATTTATAGCTGTGTATAGCCATGTGGGCGATATACAGATGTGTATGGCCAATGTATAGCTATGTTTAGCCATGTATGGCCATGTATAGCTGTGCATAGCTATGTATGTCCTCATTTCACGTCGCGTTGTCTTTGCTAAATCTGTCTATTTAACAATTATTCTACGAGGGCGCGCTGGATATCGAATGATAGATAACCAACGAGGCGCGTAGCGCCGAGTTGGTTATAATCATTTGATATCCAGCAAGCCCGAGTAGAATAATTGTTTTATTAAAAACTTAACCACTATTAAAAAAAAATCAAGAAAGAAAGAGAAAAATGAGAAAAGAAATTTAAGCGGAACAAGAATCGATCACATGACTGAACGAAAAAGGCGCCAAAACCTTGCGAAGTGCTGCAGCGTTTCATTGCAAAGCTGAATGAATCAATGAAAACTGCTCGAAAGTGAACAAAGTAGCACAAGTTTTGGAAAAAATCTTATAATTATTGGCTCTGAAATATGGTACATGTTTGATTTTTCCTGAACATTGTTGTAATCATCGTTCAAAGCGGATTGAAGCTGTACAATTTCACCATATTAGCTGCTGGAGTAGAACTGAACAAGTTTGTAATCTGTTCGCACAACGGAGCAATCATGTGCGAGTTTGATCGAACTGAAGACAGAACAAATTTGAACAGTTGAACTTAAAGAGGTATTTTCTATGCAGCTCAGAAGCAAGATTACTGTAGCGAGGAACATTAGAATTCACCATCATAGTTTGTTAAACGCAAAGCGCAAAATGCAGTTGTTCTCGGTTTAGAGGTTGCGGACGGAATGGTAAAAACAACGTTCAAACAACTGGAAAAGCGATTCATGCGATCAACTCCGTTTACATGGCATCCGATTTCTATCTGAGCATTTGGACCTGTTGGAACACAGAGCTAAGGCAACAAGTGCAGGTAAACCAGTGTCAATTTTGCGTGTTAAAGCCAAAAAACAATCTCACCCTTCCTTCCTTCTTGGTAGTTTGCAGTTGTACTTTTTTTTTAGTAGGCTTACTTGTTGAGACTGCTTCATGATTTTCGCACCGACTTGCCATGAATGTGTGATAGTTTTTATTAAGTGCTCCTGCCCCATTTCACTGTGTTTTATTTTATGTCTTGTCTTGATATTTTGAAGTGGAAATCCTTTCTGATAAAACCTACCGTTTGTTCAATTTCAATGATCGACGTGACGATCGATGAAAGAAATTAATTGTAAACACAACGCTTAATGCTTAAATTTCTATTTCTGCACAGTTTCTTCAAACAATTATGACTTTTGTTAGACGACGCTGTTGGTGATGCTTGTTGGTGACGCTGTTGGAATTTCTGCTTAATTTAAATTTGCTGGCAAGTGATTTTTCTCGTCCATTTTTCTCGCCGGTTGCTCGCGAGGAAAAAACTTTCAGCTCACTTTGTTGTTGAGTGTTCATTGACCATATTTGGTCGCAGCAGGTATATGAGCTGAGAGCCTAGCTCCGTTGAGCCAATCAAAATGCTAGAAATCCAATATACCTAGTCCAGTTTTTAATAATGTTAATTATACACTCCTCTTATAGTGAGCTTGGGCGACCTGTGGTACATCACAGCTGCCTTTTTTATTGTTACGCTATAGACCTTGCTTTCTGTAGGTTTTTACCTGGTTGGGATAACTGAACAGATATATTTTTGTTTGTGAAAGTTGTGTTGTCCTTGTGGGTGGTATTACTTGAGAAAGTAGTACCTTCCAGGGGGACATGGACACACTAGACAGCAGTCAGCGTACATTTACATCGCCTGTGGGCTTTTATTTCATAGTGTATTTTGAGGGCTCCATTTCGCTGGTTTTTACCAGTTTAGGACAGCTGAGGACCAATGTTTTTGTTCAAAGTTGTCTCTGTGGTTTTTACCTAAGAAAATAGTACCGTCCAGGAGGACACACTTGAATAACCTTGCCTGAACCTTCAGGGGTCTTTTCTCACAGGTTTTTCAAAAGATTATGGACAGCAGCCAATGCACAATGTGTTTTCATAAAGTAGTCAAGATTTTGATCGCAGTGGACTGGAAAAAGAAAGCTGGTTTATTGCAAAAAAAGGACGTATTAACGCTGCTGGTTTTCATAATAATATGATCGCTAAGATCGCTGCCAAAAAGGTTGAGCTGTCATTGCGATTTTGATCGCTGACCAGTTTCGATATAGGCTGGTCTCCGTATGATTACCATGATCCCTATGCTGGCTTCCACATGACAGCAACGATTGCTGAACGTTTTTTCCAACGATCACAGCGATCGTATCAATCATATGGAAATCAGCCTTCATTTATTACCCTCTCTTTTTCTAGAAAGAGAGTTAAAACCATTCAATATCTCCAAAGGCATTTTTGGTGAGTGTGAGGTGTTTCTATCATGAGAACAAAACTACATTTTTTTGACATAAGATCTTTTCTTACTTATATATAGTGGCTGATTTGTAGTCATGTCATTGAAATTTGAAAATTAGTTGATGCAACCAGGTACACCTTTCTTTTTATATCAGAACCATTTTTATAAGAACGTTTAGGCTAAAATTTGCCCCTAAATTTAAGAAAATGTATGGGCCAAAATAAGAACATCCTCACGCCAGCCAAATTTTACGCATTCTTATTAAAAAAGAGTGTACTTGGAAAGTGTCTCTATTATTTTTGAAGTTAGTCATTAATTGTTTTTGTCGCTTTTTCACTTCCTTACTGGTCACCTCCAAAGTTTGAGTACAGTAACTATATTAATTTTTTATTACATTTAGACGTGGCCAGTGTATTACAGCGAAAATAATGTAAGCTCCTTTGTCAACTACATGCACTTTTGTGTATTGGTAATCGTGATTAATGGTTCCTACATTGTTTAATGTGTTGTTCCAGAAAATATCCACACTCCCCCCTTTTTTTGGTTTGAATCCCCCACCCCTCTGGAAAGTCCAGTTTAGGCTAATGCATTCCTTTAAAAATTGACCCCCTCCCCTTGGAATTTCCATTGATACTCTGTGGTAGGCGGTATGGATATTTTCTGGAGCCACACAATGAATAGATTTCAATAAATTATCGGAGAGCAAGTTGAAGGTTCATGAGTTTTTGAGTACTGATAAATTATTTATATATGCCCTATCAAAATATTCTGATTAGGAGTATTTCTAAATCTGACAAGTGTGACGTGAGAAGAGAAAAATAAGCTAAAAAATAAATTATAGGTGTATTTAAGAAATAGTTTTCACTGTACTATATGTGCATCCATTCCACTTTTTCAAAATGCACTGAATACTACTGTACATGTATGTGTGCTCTGGTTGGTCATTACGTATGATCTACCAGAAAACAGATGATGAGTGATGTCATAGAAAAATGTTGCATACTTTTGGAAAATGTTTACAAGTTTATGTTGGTTTGATAAAGTGACCACCTGGAAAGAAATGTTTGAACAGTAAAGCATAATAATAAAGCAAGTTTTTAGATTTTCTTTTTTGTTCATCGTGGAAAGAAATATAATTTTTATTTTCTCATGTGTCTGTTTAGTTATAAATCACATAAGACATCAAAATGTGGGTAGAACATTACTGCGTCACTGGCCTGGGGCTAGTCTGTTATATTTTGACATCATCTGTGATGTCGTAGTGTACTTAATTATTGTAAATATTGTAATTGACTATTAACATAATTAAACATTATTGTTATATTGCTGTATCGTTTTTAAAGTCTAAATTAATTGTAGTAGTATTATTGTGTTTGAAAAGTGCCTTTGACGAAGGTCAATTATGTATGCATGTTTGACTGTATAAGTAAACAGGCACAGGGAAAACTTAAAGATATCACAGAATGTAAAAGTGTCACAGACAACTGATGTACGAAAGAGCTACAAGCAAGGTGGTAACCAAACTAAACAAACAAAATTAATATTAATTTTATAATAATTATAGTTGTTTTAGAGGATCCCGTACGAAAATTTGCGGCCTGACCGAGCGAGATTCGAGCCCGATTCAGGCCATAAAGTCATTTTTACGGCGAAAACTGAGCGAGACAAAGCGAGACAACCCTTTTTTTCTCGCTTGTGCGACTGAACGAGACATTTGTCTGGCTGTTTTACCGTCGATAATATAGCGTGAATGAACGTGATAAAGAGTAAACCGAAAATATTAGCTTTCGCAACAGTACCGAGACATTTGTCAGGCCCTGTTATCGGCCATTTTGGATCACCACTGTCACGTAGTACGTATCAACAGCACGCAACATTTACAGGTTAACAGTTGTACGATGTTGGAATCATTCTGTTTTCTTGATATTAATATTATTCTTTTCTTCCGCACGAGACTCTGTCAGGCTGTCACAAAAGTTGTCATTTCAGCAAAAAAGGGGGTGTCTGTAAAACCCGGAACAACCCGGAACACCCCGGGAACACCCCGGAACATCCCCGGAACACCCCCGGAACACCCCGGAACAGCCCAGAACAACCCCGGAACACCCCTGGAACATCCCATGATACCCCGGAACACCCGCGAAACAGCAAGGAACAACCCCGGAACACCAAAAATAGCGGTCAGCGGTCAGACTGCTCACGAATTGACTAAGCCGAAGACCTCTGAAGATTCCCAATTCTTCATAAGACTTTTGCGGATCACCCTGAGATTTCAGAGCATTTCAAGAATGCTTGGAATATTTTCGAAGCTTTTAAGAACAGCGAAAAAACCATTAATTAATGGGAAAAATATATCATGCACGTGACCTTCATATCAATAACTTACGATTTTCAGTGATATGAAAATGTGACAGTTGAACTGTTAATTCTGCATTGATTTTTCTCGTGCGAGGTTTGCATTATCACGTTCAAAAAAAAGGTGTGACCTCAAGGATATAACAAAGCCAAATGATACAGTGTCACGCAATGCTATAAGGTCATTATTCCGAGGTCACACGATCGTCATCGTTTTATTTCCACAGGTACATGGGAATGTTTGGCCGCTGGTTCGTTACGCTAGTATACAGTGAATATATACACCTCTTTTAAGAAAACCTCAGTTCACATTGATTTGAAGTATCATACCGTAGTGCATGAGTGCTTCAGGAATGTTAAAATCTGAGAACGTTTTTCCATGTCTAATAAATTCCCATCTTGCAGCTTTCTCTTGTCATATTTGAATGACAACGTTTTTGCGGTTAGGCCTGCATATATTTTTGGTTAACAAAAGAGCGTAGCTCCGAAGATAAAGGAGTAGGAGAAATGTGCGCCTGCAAAAAAGTACTCACTATAATTTTGTAGAGGCATCCGAGGGCTTATAATGTGTGTAATGTAGGATGTCACAACGTAACCCGGGAGCAAAAGGAACGAACGAGTTTACACTCTTATAGCGAGAAAAGGAACAAGTATTTTATTTACTTTCACAAGATCTAGTTAGACTTTAAGAGAAAAATTCAGTAAACGAAAAAAGGAAAATATCAACGATGAGAGTACATATCAGATTTCCTTGAACTTTGCAAAGTTCGTGTGCTCCCTCAACAAGCCAACTTTATACGTTGCGATAAACCTTGAGATACAACTTACTTCTCAAAACTATTCAGACATTTTCTAATTGGTCTTTAGAAGGAGCGGCGGTGTTTCTTTGCCCAGTTCGTACAGTAACAGCAAGTGGGGCACTTATTGAGAAAATGGAAAAAAAATCCTATAGACGTTTAACAGCCTGCAAAATCTGTTTTGTTTTGCGTGCAAAATCTGTCACGCAAGGCCCAAGAGAAAGTTATCGCGACCGTGACGTGTTATATGGTGAATTGAATTATTATTCGGGATGCCCACCCCCAAAATGTTACTTATAGACGTCACATCGGTTTGTCGAGAGTTATAATGCAAATCTCGCATGAGTTACAACAACTTCAATAATTGAATTGAAATATTCAAAATCAAATCTTTGTCGATCTAAAGGACACCAATGTTATTTTTTTTTTTTTTTTTGTCATTTTGTCTTCGGGTGATCCGCAAAGGTCTTTGGAAAAATTCGGAAATCTTCGTTAATCTTCGGAGGTCCTCGGGTCAGTCTATGCGTGAGCGGTCTCACCGCTGACCAGAATTTTTGGTGTTCAAGAGTGTTCCTGGCTGTATTGAGGGTATTCCGGGACATTATGGGATGTTCGGGGGTATTATGGGATGTTCCAGGGGTGTTCCGGGGTTGTTCCGGGTTGTTCCGGGCTGTTCCGGTGGTGTTCCGGGGGTGTTCCGGGGTGTTCCGGGGGTGTTCCGGGGTGTTCCGAGGTGTTCCGGGGTGTTCCGGGGTGTTCTGGGTGTGTTCCGGGTTTTACAGACACCCAAAAAAGGCGACATGGTCGTAAAGTCGCGCAGGAGTGAATCGACTATAAAACCTCAGAGCTGTGGATTGCTCAGGAGTCATATTACATTAGCACGTGATCAGTCGGCACGCTTTTCGCTTGCACGCAAGAGATCAAAATTACTTTACAGGGTAAGCAGTCGTCTTCTAACACTCTTGATTTGGAAACTCCATCGCGTATCTTTCAAGTTATTCCCCAGCCACTCGGAATCCTTACGTCATTAGCCGTAAAATGATCCCAATGGAATGCATCAAACAGTCGTTATTTGGCGGTCAATAGGTTTATACTTTTCAAAATTCATCATGTTGTCCATTGTGAAGTTCGGCTAGCCTTGAAAATCTGGAGGAACACCTTTTAAATCTGAACTGGAAAACTTTCAAGAAGAAAGTTACCAAGAAAAGAAGTTGAGCTTGGAGACGCACACAAAGCACAAAAAATAGCCGTTATAAAGTTGTATGGATGCGACCTGGAGATTCATTTATGGGAATGTATGCTTCCATGTATGTTTCGTACTTTAGCTACTAATTTTCAAGATGGTTCATGGATTTTAATACCGTTCGACGGATTTTAAAAGCAGAGGGATGTAAGAAGATTTCTCTCAAACTGGTTTGCATCGGGAATACTACGATTTTCATTAGATCTTCAGAGAATTGGTCTTATACACTACTGCTAGAAAAGTTCGTTGCATGCTGGTAAGTTACCGCTTTCTTCTTCCGAGAGAAAATTTGTATGTCAGCTATGAAAACGTTTCTTGTGAGCTCATTTAATTAAGGTGGAAATAAACAGTGTTGATAGGATACGTGTAACTATATTAAATATAATAAATGACTTTAAATGTGCTTTTTGAAGTTGTATTACTAGTAAAATGTCGAGCGATCACGGAGAACATTAATTAAAGCATAGTTATTGACGCCACGGCCATACAAATGTCTCGCTCCATTCTCGTCCATTTATAGAATAACTCGCGTTTTGTCTCGTTCATTGGCGTGATTTTTTATGGCACGAATCTCGCCGGTTTATCGCCAAAAATTTCGCCCAAATGTCACGGCCATAAAAATGTCTCGTTCTATTCTCGTCCATTTATCGTTCAATTTTTATCGCTCCTGTCAGGCTGATTATCGTCACGCTCTGTCTCGCTCATCAACGGTATTTTATATGGCTTGAATCTCGCTCGTGTCTCGCTCAGAATTTTCGTACGGGATATTGCATGGCCGTTCATGGTTTCATGTTCAACTCTCATGAGTGAGCGAAGTGATCATGAGCAAGTGAAATTATCAACACGAGAAGATAAAATTTGTATCCACAAGTGGACGTGTAATGTTCTGTTTATTATTATAGATGTCAATGAGAGTGTCGGAAAGAGACAAGTCTCATGGTTTTAGTTTGCTAACTATGGCAACATCAATACCACCACATGTGAAAGATGAAATAATTATTGATATGTTCACTGAGGGCAGTGAAGAGTTGACATTTAGAAACAGTAGAAATTCTGGTAGTTCATTGAAATGTATGCAATAAGTTTATATTCAGTGTTAAAATAGACTTGAACAATCTCCATCTTGATTCAGCTTCTTTTATCTTGATTCCACGTTCAAGTTAAACCTAACTAATATGGAATCAAAAGATTTCTATTGGTTACTGGTTGACAAAATTCATGTTGAATAATAAACTGGTGAAAAAAAGTGCAACACTAAAATGTCCTTGGATAAAAACACTTGGAAAGCAATCTTGAAAACAGTCAGAACGGGTTCTAAGGAGACTTAAATTCAAATACTTACATAGAATAATATTGTAAACAGAAAAGAACTCTTTAGATTTGGAATCAAGCCTGACAAAGCATGCTAATACTGTGGTGAAGAAGACTCAATCAGCCACATTCATTCACTGCCAGTTTTCAAATCACCACTGAGAACGCTATTCAGTAGTTCAATAACTCCAACAATATATTGTAACTTTATTCCGAGAACTAAGGAAATTTTATTTGGTCTTTCAAATACAGCAAATGCTTTAACCAAGAAATTTAGTTATTCTTTACTATTCATTGGCCACTACATTTGCAAATCTAAGTTACATGAACAAGCTCTACTTGCAGAATTTGTAAATATAGTCAATATAAAATATTGCGTAGAATCCAGATCATAAAAAGGGAGAGAAATACCTTCGCTGTGTTCTCTGTCCCTGCCCTGTCTGTCCCTCCCTATGTTCTCTGTCTCTGGATACGTTCAACATTAAATATTTAGTTCCGCTTAAGTCTTTGCTATTTAATGTAACTAAGTGATGTCTAATGTGTTGGGTCCAAGTTCTTTAATATAGTTCAGTTTTGTCTAGTATTGTAAAGAAGCCAACTGTGGTATTCGTGACTTACGTTCTTGTCAATAAATGTTTCTGGAACAAATACACTTGTGTGTTGCAGCTTTTCTAACAAGCTTGCAAGAATAGTAAAAGCTCGACTTAAAAATTCTAATACAATGTAGCTACTTATTATCCAACTGTATTTAGTTATAAATTTAACCCTTTCAGCCCCACTATCAGTATGCAAATTCTCATTACTTGTCTCCATACATTTTCTTGGGTATCAGCTGGGAGAACTTATTTATACATCAAGACAGTTCAGCTTTGGTCATCATTTCTCTAATTCTCATGGCCTGTGTGTTTTATTTTATGCACTGATATGATAAGGAGAAGTTTGATGCTGATCACCATTGGGGCTGAAAGGATTTAACTGAAAGCATATGAAACAATTACAAATATCCCACGATATTGTACAGTTGGTTATTGAATAGTTGGTTGTCGTACAGTACTGGCGTGCACTCATCCAGTTACACTTGTAGTTTTCTTTCAAGTTACTGAAAAAGGAAGTTGGATAGTAAATCTCTTATTACATGTTTCGGTGCGAAGTATCGCCATATATTTTTTCTTGTTGTTTGTATTTTGACTTGCCCTGCGGGCTCATCAAAATACAGCCAACTTGTAAAAATATATGGCGATACTTCACACCGAAACATATATATATATATATACATATATATATATATATAAAAAACAGTTAATGGTTGCCTCAGGCCAACAAAGAATGCCACTACGTCAGGAGGATCAAAGATTCACAGTCCAAGCCTCACTGCATGGAATTAAAACTCGTTGAAGGAAAGCGAGGACGGACAACTTCTGGCGACTAAAAAGTTAAAAAATTTAATAAAAAACAAAAACGTTTCGGTCTTAGACCTTCGTCAGTTACATGTATATATTCTCAAGAAATCAAAAAGAAAATGAGTTCCAGTATCAGCCAGTCAGAAGCCAAGTTTCAATGTCATGATTAATCCCCACTTGTGCTTATTTAAAAGTTTGATTGCGTGGTTGATACTCTGACCTATTCTGAAAGGGAAGTAAAGGTGAGAACAAAACATTGTCCAAAGTCATTAAGAAGAAAAAATAGGAGGTCCAAAGTACAGATCTCAACACAAGTTGGAGTTGTTACTCATGAGCACCTTATTTCTAAAAACTACTCTAGTAGATAATATAACTGGTTTGCCTTTCACCACTCCAAACTCTGCTATATGCTCATGTCATTTATTTCAGTGTCCCTTAAAACCCCCTGGTGGAGAATAATCACTTACTATTCTTTTTAATTATAATAATTATTATTCTACACCATCAATATGATAGGTATGTGTGGATGATGTCACAAATAAGAATGAAATGTGACATCACTCTAATGTTGCCCAAATGGTTTCAAAACAAGGAGGGTTCCCGGTCCCCCACAGCATTTTTGAAGATCTCATTCCAGACCTTGCTGCGTATTATCCGCTCAGAAAGGCGGGGGTCTCATGAAGGGACCACCTTCACTCATTGTTGCCGGGCTAAGAAACAAGGTAACCTTATGCATTTGTTATTCATGGCCATAGAGGCCCTCAGCCACCCATGCTGATACAGCATACCTGCCCTTTATTTGTTATGCATGGCCACACAGGCCCTCAGCCACCCAGGCTGATTGCAGCATAACTGTCCGTTTATTTGTTATGCATGGCCACACAGGCCCTCAGCCACCCAGGCTGATTACAGCATAAGGATCCTTTTATTTGTTATGCATGGCCACACAGGCCCTCAGCCACCCAGGCTGATTACAGCATAACGATTGTTTTATTTGTTATGCATGGCCACACAGGCCCTCAGCCACCCAGGCTGATTACAGCATAAGGATCCTTTTATTTGTTATGCATGGCCACACAGGCCCTCAGCCATCCAGGCTGATTACAGCATAAGGATCCTTTTATTTGTTATGCATGGCCACACAGGCCCTCAGCCACCCAGGCTGATTACAGCATAACGATCCTTTTATTTGTTATGCATGGCCACACAGGCCCTCAGCCACCCAGGCTGATTACAGCATAACTGCCCTTCTAATTGCCATGCATGGCCACACAGGCCCTCAGCCACCCAGGCTGATTACAGCATAGGCATTAGGAATATCACAGATATGGTCTTAAAAGAGTTACTGCATAATTATTTACAAATGACTGGTTCAGAAATAGCTCAGTGATGTACTCGAGACTGAGCCCACTCTAGAAGTTTGAGAAAGGTTTCCTCCCAATATGCTGGTGCCAAAGCCGCTCTCCGCTGACACTCAGTTGCTAATTCATGCAGTCTTTCCATCTCCACTGCTCTAGCCCTTGTAGTTGGAGTGTCCACAGGTCTGAATCTGTCGTCGTTTATTAGGACATCTTCATGAAATGCAAAATCAGGATCTATACCTTCTCCACCTGCTGATTTTGCTCGTGACAATGCCACAAACAGAGCTCCTGGATTCTTCGCTTCAAAGTCGTGCTTTCCGGGGTGGATCACAACATACCTGAATGGTTCACCAACACCCACGGTCATCCCTTGGCACTTGTGGATCGTTGTTCCCCACGCCAGTCTCAGTGGGACTTGAAGACGTTTGCACTGACAAGCACACTCAGTGGACCGACTTACAGGCACAATTGGCACAAGTGTTGGATCTTCATTTATATATGATGGACCCTTATATCCTGGAAACCGTACAAACACGACATCGGGTAGTGGTGCAGGATCATCACTAGGTCTGCAGCCATCTTTGTAGACAATGTCCACAACTGTGCCTACTGCTCCATTGTACAAACCCCAATCAGCCTTTAAGATTACCACCAGCATGACTTTGCTCTCGCGGCAAAGATACAGTAGAGGTAACAATCCTCCTGCCTTATTACTGTCAGCCTTTTGTGCATGCCTGCCATTGTCAACTGCCTTGATCTTTGCTACTGGGTGGTTTGGCAGTCTGTTGCACTCAATTAGCTTAGTTTTGCTGCGCTCCCTTTCCAGACGATGTGTAGGTAAAATGTACAGACCTTGCTCATCCATCCTACCAAGAAGTTCCGGCCCATAGGAAATACAGAGATTGTGCCACTGAAACTGCTGTAGCCATCGGATTTGCTGTGGTGTCGTACTGTAAGTTCTCAGTGACATCAACACATCTCTCAGCTGTTGTTCAGATTCATTCTGCCGCACAATCTGAGAAAGCTCCACAGCACTATCCAAACTTGTCCATACCAAGCGACCATGGTTAGATGGTGCACTGCGACAATCTGGAATGTACACAGGAGTGTCACACACAGGAGGTAGCTGCACATCGTCTCCCATAAACACTACTACAGGAATACCTCCCCACAACTCATCTGCATTGGCTCCTCTGTTGATTGCATAACGCGCATGCTGTTCCATCCAGCCCATTGTCGTACGTCCAAACATTGACCGTTCATCGCCAACCAAAACTTTCAGATTTTCGCACTTTTTCTGAATTTTCTCTTGCACAGGACCTGAAGACCTTCCACCAGTTGGTATTCCTAAGAAGCTGTGAGCTGTTCTGCCTTGAACGAGATAGGCAGAATTTCCTGTCGGGGTTATCACCTGTATTGCATCGTTGGCTCCAAACACTTGCCGCACTAGCCTCTGAAGGCACTTGATAACGTATGATTTTCCAGTTCCAGCAGTTCCAGACACAACAAGTCGCAGAGGATGGTAATCTTGTGGGTTTTCAACAAAGTTGTAGAGGGTAAGCAACACCAGACTCACTATTGTTCTCTGATTCTCATTTAGAGACAATGGAGACACTTGTGGTAATTCAAGGTCTACAGTTTCTGTTTCCTGTTCTTCATTTTCTTTGATGCTCTCTTGAAGCCACTTTTTGGGTTCTTTACCTTCAGGAAGAATAATGCAGGTACTGCTCCAGTCATAGTCCTCTCCACCATCATCATAATTAAAGTCCTTCTCTACACTCTCATATCTTTGGTTCTGCCCTGCATAGACATCCATCCAGTCTGGTTGTTCTTCTGCTTCTACAGCATCATCACCCTCATCCCCTTCAAAAACCGGTTCTTGTGGATGCTCTGCATAACGCCGTGCCTTACAAACTTGGGCCTTCACGAATGTTGGGCAATCATTAGTAAAAACTTGCAAGGTACTTATCCAAGGGGGTAGTAGTATAGGTAATGGGGGCGCTTTAGGTAATGGCGGCGAGGAGGGATGAGGGACAGAGCTGAATAACGCTGAACGGTCAGCGGTGCGAAACGCGGGCGACCGCGCGCGAACCTGACTTGGCGACTGGGCAGGCCTGGCGGGCTATTTAAAATGGCCGGTATTTGTGGGATTTTCCCGTACGGTAAACAACCCCGTTGGTTAAGCACACTGTTGCGTTGTTAAGAAAAGTCTGTGTGTTTTTGGACAGCCAATACCATATTGTATCTTATTTCAGTTTGAAAAAATTTTGCTTTCATCGGTAAAATGGTGAAATTTTGGCTTAAACGAGATTTTACGAATTGTGCTTACATGTCCCAGTCGCTTTATTTTATCGCAAAAGTTGCAAGTGGTGTCTTATTGGTTGTGGGACTTTTACTTTTTCCTCTGTTTTCGAGTCGGCCCAAGAAAATCGCTTTTTAAAAATGTGGAAGTCTACGAGCAAGTGAATTCCAAGGCGATTTATAACGACTTTCTCCCAGAAAGCCTGATACTCAGGCTAAACTTTGTCGTGTTGGTCAAGTGAATGCTGAATCGCTCGCTTGTCAACGCCACAGAAAACAACTCGAGAAAGACGACAACAGGTGTTCCTATCAAAAGCATGGCACCGCTTCAGACAAGAGTAAACTGTCAAAAAGTCCAATGACATTATTATCACTGAGGTAAGTAAAGCTTTCGTTCAATAGAAACGTCTTAAATTAAGATTTTGGTTTCTACGGAGCAACACCGCCATTGAACAAAAACCATGGTCGGTGTTAATTGAATTAAAATTAAGTACAGGTCTGCATTAGCGTAACTTTCAACTTGCTTCATTACAAGTTTACAAGTTTCCAATTATAAAATTTTAAAAGTTTGTTGTAAGAGAATAAGGTATCTTTATGAACAGTGACACAGCCGCTTTACGACGCTTCCACTTGCCGCAATACAGCTTTTAAAAATAAAAAGCTTTTCAACCACAATTTCTATTGAACGAAAACTTTACTTACCTTAATGATATCGCCAAAGAAACCGAATTCATCTTTTAACATTTCCCACACTAAATAGGCATTGAGAACAAAACATTCCACAATTTATTGTCCTTTTCGAACACAATTAACAAGAAACTGACTCATTCAGTAACTCATTCACATTCCACAACCCAGAGCTGCAATCCGTGGCGCTGACCGTAAGGATCGCAGCTCTGGGGACGAGAGAGGATGAGAGCAGTGACGTAACGAACATGAGCAGTGCGTTATTCAGCTCTGTCGGGATCAGGAGGGATTTTTCCCAGTAAAGGGATCGCGGGCTCAGATCAGACAAGAGAGGACATTTCGTGAGGCTTACATGACGTATCAGAATAGCCCTCTGACTAGGGTGGGAAACCGCTGACCATAGGTGAAAAACAGGATCGCGGGCTCAGATCAGAAAAGAGAGGACATTTCGTGACGCTTACATGACCTATCAGAATAGCCCTCTGGCTAGGGTGGGAGACCGCTGACCAGTAGGTGAAAAAAGTGGATCGCGGGCTCAAAGGGTTGGGGTTCATACAGAGGTTTGATACCGATCCGATTTTTGTCGATACCGAGGTTCAATACCCATCCCACTTTTTTTTTCAATCCCGATTCGATGAGATGGTGGTGTTTGTTGGCAGGAGCTGCAGCAGCAGCAGCGGCGGCGGGCGCGCGCGCGCGGGGAATCGGCGGCGGCGGCGTGCGGGGATGGTGTGCGCTTGGTGCGCGCACGCGTAGGGGAAGGGGGGCAGCACGATCTATTTTTAGTCCTAGTGCATGGTAGGTGAAATAACTGCAGTTAAACATTGAGCAAGACATGCACATGCGTCCATGATTTTTTGTACCACAAGGTCAGGATGGTCTTTTCTCTTGTCAAATATAAACGAACCTGTTTCTAGTACTAGAATCGGGGTGTGAGTTCAGTCATCTACTTAGCTGTCAAAAGATTGATACTTAACTCTCTATTAAAAAATCTTTCATTCTAAAAATATCTTCTCAGCTGTCAATCAAACTTGTTCATCAAACCAATGTTTTCTTCAACTGTCAATCAAAACTTGTTCATCAAAACCTGTCCATCAACTCAGTGCTTCCTCAGCTATCAGTTAAACCTATCCATCAAATCTGTCAATGTTTAATCCATTGTCAATCATTGTCGACTCATGTCAATTCATTACACCTAGCAATCAAATTATCCCGAGAGCCAATCAGCATGCGAGAAAAGTATTTTCAAAAAACAGTATAAAAAGGGTGTGAGGAGGAGGAGTGTTGTCAGTTTACACATGCATCCAAGATGGAAAGGTGGTGTTGTGAAAAGTGTGGTAAAGAATTTCGCGTAAAGACAATCTCAAGCGCCATTTCAAGGCGTGTGTCCAAAAACTAGGACACCAATGCATATGTGGAAAGAAGTTTGCACGTAATGACAACTTGAAGAGGCATTTTAAAAGCTGCCAAGGTGAGCAGCAGCATGGAGGTGGAGATGAGAAGGCACCAGTGGCCAAAAAACAAAAAAAATGGATAAAGAAGAAGAAGCCAGACCAACTAAAGAAAAACAAGAACCCAAACCAAGTGAACAAGAAGCGGGGCCAAGTGGATACTTTAGAGAAGAAACAGATGTTTGGCCAAGTAATGATGATGATGATGATGATGATGATGATGATGATGATGATGATGAGATCCTTGTTCAAACGTTAGAAGAAGTTGAGAACAATTTGAAGCAAAAAGATCAAGATGAAGAACCAGGGGAAAGGCTCAAATTCAAATTAACACCATGCACTGATAAGCGATGCAAAAAATTTGGACTTGAAAGAAAAGTCTTCTCCTTACGCTTGGCTGAAAATGAAAATGGAGAACTACAAGGACAAGAGGCGTGGAAATTATTGGAAGGTAGTCTACAAAAAGCAGTAGCAAAGGTGACATCCTCGCATAAAGATGAGGACACAATGTTCGTGGCCATGTCGAGCAACAGATTACATCATTCGTATCACTCTCCACGTCTCTCCGTGGGGGATTGGAGAGACTCCACACTCCAGGCACGCCGCGTGTTAGAGATGATGAGTGCGATTTTGAACTCGAATGAATCCTTCCAGCTGGATGATTCCTTTCATACGGAAATTACTGTGGTTGAAACGCCATCGCGAGGAAGTAGTAGGGTGTCTTTAAAAAACAAGTCCCTGGACTCACTCATTCGCAAAAAGAAGAGTGTAGTTCAAATCAAAAACAACGATGAACTTTGCTGTGCCCGATCCATCATCGTGGCTAAAGCCAAAGTCTATAATGATGCAAATTACAATACCATCAAGCGTGGGACAGTTATGCAAACCAACCTGGCCCGACAACTTCACCAGGCAGCTGGCGTTCCGCAAGGACCATGTGGACTGGAGGAAATTTCCCAATTTCAAGAACATTTGACACAATACCAGATTGTAGTGATCTCGGCGGATCATGGGATGTAAACCATCTTCCGAGGTCCCCCTGCCAGCAAAGTTCTTGGAGTCTTAAAAGTAGGGACCCACTTCCACGCCTTAACATCCATCAAAGGGTTCTTTGGCCGAGACTACTACTGTCTGGACTGTGGTAAGAGTTACAAGACAGGAGGAAACAAGAGAAAGCATAATTGTCAAGGAACACTTTGTCAGGCATGCATGCAGCATCACTGCCCCAATGCAAGAAATCAACAACAACTCCTTTGCAATGACTGTGGTCGGTCCTTTAAAGGGCCATCCTGTTTCGAGGCTCACCGTCAAAAAACGCCAAAAGACAAGCCTAGCGTCTGCATGACCTATAAAAAATGCCAAGTCTGCAAAAAACAAGTGACAGGCAAAGAAGTGAAGCATCACCGTTGTTGGCACACATCATGCCCATCATGTAAACACTGCTGTATGTTGATTTAAGGAAACATCAATGTTTTATTCAAGTGATTAAAGAAGAATCAGAGGATGTGTCATCTACAGGAGAAGAAGCAAAAGAAGTGTCTGAAGGAGAGGTCTTGAGTACAGAAGAACAGGGAATAGAACAAGAAGAAGAACTAGAAATAGAAGGAGATGATGTTGAAAAAGAAGAAGAACCACCGCTCTTTGTGTACTTTGATGTGGAAGCAAAACAAGATACGGGAAATCATGTGGCTAACCTCCTGGTGGCAGAGACGGAAGACGGAGAGATGAAAGAGTTTAAAGGAGAGAGGTGTATTCAGGACTTTGTGAACTGGTTAGAAGATCTTCAAGAGACGCCTGGGAGGAAGTTAATTGTCGTGGCCCATAACTTTAAGGGCTACGACAGTTACTTCCTTCTGGAAGAATATTACAAGCAAATGATCCTCCCAAAGCAGTTGGTGAACGGGGCCAAGATTCTCTTCATGTCCGTGGGAAACATTCATTTTAAGGACAGCTTATGCTTTCTACCCATGGCGTTGTCAGCTTTTTCGGAGACATTCGGTTTAACCGAACTGAAGAAGGGGTTTTTTCCCCACTTCTTCAATAGATCTGAGAATCAAGAGTATGTGGGACCCTTTCCTGACGCCCATTACTATGATCCGGACGGAATGTCCACACAACGTCGAGAAGAGTTTGACAAGTGGTATAAAGAAAGAAAAGAAGAAGAAATCGTGTTTGATTTCCAGAAAGAGTTGACAGAAAGAGTTGTCAGTCGGATGTTCAACTTCTCAAGCAAGGGTGTGAACAATTTCGGAAACTATTCAAAAATCAAGCGGAGTTTGATCCTATGGAAAAATGTGTTACCATTGCTAGCGCCTGTAACAGGTACTACCGCACCTGTTGCATGCCACCCAACACAATTGCCAGCAAACCCGTGTTAGGCTGGCGTCAGCAACCCAAGCCAAGCTCCAAAGTGGCCCTCGAATGGCTTTTGTGGGAAGAAGAGAAATTACGTCGCGCCCACCCACCCTCAGATCCTACGGCTCCACCACAGATCGCACACGCCGGTAATCGAGGGGAAGCGACCATCCTCGTGGATGGTGGCCAACGTCGCCTCTATGTTGACGGATACGACTCGGAAACGCAGACAGTCTACGAATTTGATGGCTGCCTCTGGCACGGGTGCCAGAAATGTTTTCCCAATCGCCAGCAAAAACATCCTAAGCTAGGGGGACGTACGCCTGAGGAAGTCTTAGAAGAGAGGAAAGAAAGAAACAGACTCATCCAACACGCTGGATATTCTTTTAAAATCATGTGGGAATGCGAATGGGCAGCGCTAAAAAAGACCAATCCAGATATTCAAGAGTTTGTCGAACACCTTCATATCGCTGAACCCCTCAATCCACGTGATAGCTTCTTTGGGGGGGAGGACGAATGCTATCAAATTATACCACAAAGCTCAACCTGGTGAACAGACCTGGTATGTCGACGTGACTTCACTTTATCCCTACGTGAATAAGAATGCTGTTTATCCTGTAGCACACCCCACCTTCATCGACCAACCCGGTCACACGGACATTTTCCAGTACTTTGGGTTCATCAAGTGTGAAGTGCTACCGCCCTATGAGCTCTATCATCCTGTGCTTCCCTTTCGTTATGGACAGAAATTAACCTTCCCATTATGTCGCACCTGCGTTGAAGAAGAACAGCCCAAACCGCTGACACAAAGGTCCAAGATCTGTGCCCACTCCGTGAAAGAACGCAAACTCATTGGCACATGGCCTAGTCCTGAATTAATGAAAGCTCAAGAGATGGGGTATCAGATTCTCAATATTCACGAGGTCTGGCACTTCAAAGAAAGATCTGATCAGTTGTTTGCAAGTTATGTCGACACGTGGCTCAAAATCAAGATGGAAGCCTCTGGTTGGCCCGAATCCGTGGGGGAAGATGAAGAAAAGAGGCGGCAATACGTGGAGGATGTCCACAAAAGAGAGGGGATCAGACTTGATCCCGAAAACATCGAGTTTAATCCAGGGCTTAGAGCTTTAGCTAAACTCATGTTGAATTCTTTTTGGGGCAAGTTTGGCCAGGGTACCAACAAGAGTAGCGTGCAAGCGATTACCGAGCCAAGTCAATTTTACAAGTTGCTTCTGGATGATAGCGCAAACATACAGTCCATCCGTATCGTGAACGAAGAAATGGTAGAAGTTGTAAGTAAGAAGACCGAAGAAGAAGCTACCATCAACCCAAACATCAATGTCTTCATTGCCGCCTCTACGACTGCTTACGCTCGTCTCAAATTGTATGAAGCTCTAGAACTCTTGGGCGAACGTGTCCTCTACATGGACACGGATTCGGTGATATATACGTGGAAACCGGGACAGCTTCATGTTCCATTAGGTTCTTTTCTTGGTGATTACACCAATGAAATAAAGCCTCATAAAGTCACCAAACAACCCGACTGGATTGTGGAATTTGTAGCCGCGGGGCCCAAAAATTATGCTTACAAGACCCAGCATGGAAAATTGGAATGCAAAGTCCGTGGCTTCACCTTGAATGTCCGTGGAAGTCAAGTCATCAATTTTGACAGCATGAAGGACCACATCTTAAGTGAGATTGAAGAGCCTGAACCCAAACCTCGAGTCGTTCCAGTGGTTAACCCTCATAAAATCAAACGTGTATTAACCACGAAAACCCTTGAAACCGTTGAAGAAACAAAAAATACAAATTGGTATTTGACAAGTGGGTGATAGATGCTGTTACCTTTCAATCCTATCCGTATGGGTATGAGAAACTCGCTGCATGAACGTTCACATGATGGTAAACGTCACCCGATGCCCCCGCTGTGATTCATGAAGGAACTGAGGGGCAGACCCTCTTATTTTGAACACTGAACATGTGCATACAACAAAGTGTTGATCCACAGAGCGACATGTGCTATCCACCACACTGCTGTGTTATTAAAAACGTTTGTTTGAAAAAAACAATTTCTGTCTTCTCTTTGGGGGGGGGGTCGTCCACACCTATAAAAACCTGTCTCCCCCTCCCTTTCGTTCCTTTTCCCCTTAGACGCAGTCGAGACCAGACGTGTAGGATGGCGCTCCGTGGCAAGGAAGAGCTTCACTTGCAACACTTGTTGAATAATTTGGGGTACAATTTGTTACAGTTTAGAAATCAAATGACCGACCTGATCGTGTCCGGTTCCCCTGAATTAAGTCTGATCGCACGAACTCAGTTGATGACTTCCCTAGGACTCTTATCGATGAAAACCATGGAATTGTGTCAAGCTTGGGATCAATTTGAATACGCTTACAAAAGCACTGGGATCCCCTGGCCGGATGAGTTTGATGTGGCTTTTCCCAAGAAACGTGAATACGCATCGCATGCAGAAGAAGTAGACAAAAAAAAAGGAGGGGTGAAGGAACCCAAACCCAAGAAAACCAAACGAAAACACACCGGGGATACGGTGGTACCTCCCCCCGCTCTAGACCCCTCGCCGGACCCCTCGTCGGAACCCTCGTCAGAGTCCAAAAAAGACATTTAAGAAAGATGATAACAAGCTTTCCAAAAGAAGAAGCACCTTGGCATCTCGGACCCCTGTGTCCCTCTTGGAGGGTACCCGTTTGGAAACCGCGGCGGTGGAACCCGACCTTTTGTACGAATTAGATGCCTTGTACGCGTTCTATCATTCTCAATGGTGGTGTTGCCGTCAAAGGTATTTTCATTTCAAGTGGCTTCACGCCTCCTTGAATGCCCTCGCCCTGGTGGTGACCGCCGTCGGGATGGTGGTCGGTTCCCTGATGGAGGACAGTTTATGGGTTACCTGTTTGGCCGCCTTGGGTGTGGCTCTCAAAGGATGGAACGATTTTAAAAAATATCCTATCAAAATGGACATGTGTCATTTTGCTTTCACCACCTATGCCAAGACCCTGACTGAACTACGCAATTACGTGCGAGGTCTTCCGTTTGGCGAAGATACCTTTTTGGTCAAGATGCAAACCTTGGACGACACCATCACCGACTTTGCACCACCTGTACCCGATGCCTATGGTCAAAAGTATCGCACTCGTTTCAAGCACGTGCCAGTGGCCGGTGACAGTGTGGATCAGGGCCATCTTCGTGCCCCACCCCGTTTGAACGCGACCCGTGTATCTTTGTTAGAGAAGAAACAAGCTTATAAAAAACCATGATTTTGCATTAAAAAACAGGTTATTCTCATTGAAAATCAGTGTGATGGAAGCGTCGTCATTACCCTCGTCGTTGGAATACTTGTATCTAGGGGACGACAGTCCCTATGCCCTCAGTGGGAACACGCAATCTCTCTTGGAGGCCGGCCGTTCCCTGGGTATTCCCCAGCCAACCACGTTACGCTATTTGCAAGGAGAACCGACCTACACGTTACATCGTCCGCGCCGCGTGCGGTTTCCTCGTTCCAAAATGGTGGTCGATCCCAATTTGGATAGTACCTGGCAAGCAGATCTAGTGGAGATGCAAGATCGTCAATTGATTGCAGCCAACAAACGTACGCGTTATCTATTAACTATTATTGATGTGTTATCCAAGTACGCTTGGGTGGTGGGCTTAAAAAGTAAACGAGGCACGGCCGTCCGGGATGCGTTGCAGTACGTGTTAGAAACCCACCCAGATCGTCGTCCTACCTACTTACAAACCGATCAGGGTAAAGAATTTTACAATAAGCATGTGCAACAATTGTTGGACGAGTATGACATTCAGCATTATTCCACTCGAGGAGAACCCAAAGCAGCGGTGGTCGAACGATTTAATCGGACTTTGAAAGAGCTCACTTACAAGTACATGACCGCTCACAACACCCCCAAGTACTTGGAAGCTTTGCCAGACCTTGTGCAACGCTACAACACTCGCATTCATTCCGCCACTCAGATGGCTCCCGCGGATGTCACCCCAGACAACGCGTCGGTGATTTGGCGTCGTCTGTACAAACCCACGGCCCCTCTGGCCCCTTATCAATTTCGAGTGGGGGATTTTGTACGTACCTCGAAACGCGTCAAGCGAGGTGCCTTTGGACCCCAGAGTTATCGCGGGACGTTTAGTCAAGACGTGTACGTGGTGAGCGCGCGTCATCGTTCCCTTTACGACGGTGTCAATTATTACAAATTGAAAACATGGCAAGATGAAAAAGTACCCGGCCGTTTTTACGAACCGCAATTACAAAAAGTACAACCTTGGCCCAACCATTGGCGTGTCAAGAAAAAGCTTAAATACAAGGGACGTGGTCCCTCGCGCCAAGTGTTGGTGAATTGGCAAGGAGTGGCTCCCAGTTATCGTTCGTGGATTCCCACCCGAGCGTTGAAACAGTATGAGTGAGACCCACCCACGTGATTTTGTCTTGTACTTGAACAGTGCCGACCAAGGCACGCATCCTTTAGAACCGGGAGTGACCACCGTACGAGCCGCGTTTCGTCAGGAACTCGAAAGACCGTTGACGTTAAGTGAAGATTGGAAAGTGTCTCTCGAGTCTCGTTTACACCCATTCCTATGGCAATGCCGCTCTTAAATGACCACAAGATTTTCACTACAATGTCATGGATTTGTCTCAAGTGGGTCCCCCTCTACGTACCTTACAATTGTCTCCTCACAAACACTTTACGCATGTAGGCCACGTCTTGGAAGAATTGGTCGAACAACTCAAGGTGCCCGTGATTCCCACCTTGTCCGGTGGCACCACAGGCAGCCCAAGCTCACGCCTCGAGAAAGCGAGGAATTTATAAATTATTTATGGTTCTCGAGTCGGGACGTGACCTTCGAGGGAGACCGGTATTGGGTTACAAGCGGCCGTTAACAATTTGAGACTATGTATGGGGAATAAAATGTCGTCGATTTCGAACGTGAAATAAAACTCAATTTCAACACTTTTTTAGTGAAATGAATAAAACTATCTTACCTCTTGCGTCTTTGTGTGTTTTTGGGGCTTATTCTATCGTTTTGGGCTTTCTTTGTCACGACAGTTGGGTTACAAGCGGCCGTTAACAATTTGAGACTTTGTATGGGGAAGAAAATATCGTCGATCTCGAACGTTAAATAAAACTAAATTTCAACTTTTTTTAGTGAAATGGATAAAACTAACTTACCTCTCGCGTCTTTGTGTGTTTTTTGGGCTCATTTCATTGTTTTGGGCTTTATTTGTCTTGACTGTTACTACCTTCATAAGACGAAGTCAAGGCTCCACACCGTTTCTGGCTGGCGATTCGAACTTGTCTACTCGAAGGCGGTTTGCGGCCAGAAAATCCATCCTATCGCAGATTTTTTCAGCCAGAGGTAAAGTTCTATGATCTCCACACCTTGTAAAATGTTCCCTCGCCAAATATCCTCGCGCATTTTCGTGAAAATGAGCTTTTTCTCACTCCATGTCCAAAATCCCTTCTTTCGGCAAACGCTCATGATTTTGAAAATCGACACGAGGCTTGGGTCCGAGATCAAATCTCTCTCGACCGAGGGTGGTACAGTCAACTCATGTACAGCACTTACCCCATCCCGACAGTGGCATCACGCACAGCACTATTGTATCGATCAACCAATGACAGAGCGAGGCGACCCGACGGGATATATGAACAGTCATCCTGTCGAATTAGTTCACATAGCGCTCCCTAACAGTCAGAAAAATCACACTACTTTCCGGATAAAGTGAACTTTTGGTCGTGAAGAGAAGTATAACTGACGACAGTTGTGACTCTGGTCTTGGATTCTTTATTCAAAAAAAGGCGCGAAAACATCACAGCCGGTAGCGAGCGCAAACAAATACGAAAGCTATGATCATTTATTGTGTAAAATAAAATATTTATCTCCCCTGAAACAACAAAAAATCCAAAAAACCAAAAAAATCCAAAAGAGTAAAAACCGTCAAAGTGTGTTTTGGAATTTGTGCTTTTTTTTACAGTATATAACTCTCAGATTCTCATAAATTCTCAACCGAATGCGAATTTGAGTTTGTTTATTACAAATGGATACGTTACGATTTCCAGTTCCGATGCCGCACGTTAACAGACCTTTGCGAGATTTCGCTCTTTTCGGCAAGGAATCTCGCTCTATTTCGAGAGGTCTCTTCACTTTTGAAAACATTTTGTATCTCTCTCAGAAAACCCCGCAGAAAAATTCAAATTCAGCCGTTTGTTTATCTCCCGTATCCCGACGGGTCGCCTCGCTCTGTCATTGGTTGATCGATACAATAGTGCTGTGCGTGATGCCACTGTCGGGATGGGGTAAGTGCTGTACATGAGTTGACTGCACCACCCTCGGTCGAGAGAGATTTGATCTCGGACCCAAGCCTCGTGTCGATTTTCAAAATCATGAGCGTTTGCCGAAAGAAGGGATTTTGGACATGGAGTGAGAAAAAGCTCATTTTCACGAAAATGCGCGAGGATATTTGGCGAGAGAACATTTTACAAGGTGTGGAGATCATAGAACTTTACCTCTGGCTGAAAAAATCTGCGATAGGATGGATTTTCTGGCCGCAAACCGCCTTCGAGTAGACAAGTTCGAATCGCCAGCCAGAAACGGTGTGGAGCCTTGACTTCGTCTTATGAAGGTAGTAACAGTCAAGACAAATAAAGCCCAAAACAATGAAATGAGCCCAAAAAACACACAAAGACGCAAGAGGTAAGTTAGTTTTATCCATTTCACTAAAAAAAGTTGAAATTTAGTTTTATTTAACGTTCGAGATCGACGATATTTTCTTCCCCATACAAAGTCTCAAATTGTTAACGGCCGCTTGTAACCCAACTGTCGTGACAAAGAAAGCCCAAAACGATAGAATAAGCCCCAAAAGCACACAAAGACGCAAGAGGTAAGATAGTTTTATTCATTTCACTAAAAAAGTGTTGAAATTGAGCTTTATTTCACGTTCGAAATCGACGACATTTTATTCCCCATACAAAGTCTCAAATTGTTAACAGCCGCTTGTAACCCAATACCGGTATCCCTCGAAGGTCACGTCCCGACTCGAGAACCATAAATAATTTATAAATTCCTCGCTTTCTCGAGGCGTGAGCTTGGGCTGCCTGTGGTGGCACGCATCATTATGGTCAACTGCACCTGGAAACGCCCAGCACCACCGACATGAATTTTCCCACCGACCCTAAACTGCGCGATATTCGCCGCGATATTGTCGATACGTATCTCGCCACCCATGGTTTTGGGAGTTTACCTACCACGTTTCCACGAATCAAACAATACATCAATGACGCCACGTTGACGCTGATGGGGGCCGATAAAGTCAAGTATATCTGGACACTCCAGGATAGCCCCACTCGGCCTACCACCCATTATGCCATCGAAATTTGGGCCGAAGGGTATTACGACCTGGGGGAATCGTTGGCTCTGTTTATGGGATTTCTCGAACTGGATCCCGCCCGTCCTGGTCAAACCCGCATCGTGGCTCACAAGACCGTCTATGCTGACACGGGTGCTGGGACGCAAGGCGATTGGGTGGTCTCGCGCTTAGACCTGGATCACGGGGGATCATTCAGGAAGACTATCAATTAGGAGGCGTCCGCATCCATCTCAACATCCCCATCGAACGACTTCATTTCATGTTCGAAAAAAAAGCGGTCTTTGACATGAGTGCCTGGATTCAAGACCCCAGCCCCTTTACTGCTCACATGCGAGGGGTGTCACCACTCGTTTCGGTGAGCCTGGAACCGGGCCGGTGGGGATTGCAAGCGGCGCCTCTCAAGAGCGCGCGCTTTGCGCACGGTTTAGACAAAGTGGTGGGGGCCTCGTCGGTGACGGGACGTCTACGAGTCTTACCCAATTTGCAGACCCCCTTGGGAGAAGACATCGTCTTGTCGAACGTGGATTTTACTAAATGCTACGTGGAACTGGATATTGGGGAATTGAGTGTCACAGGGGGTCGACAACGTCACGTTTTGAGTACGGTGCCCTTACGCAGTCAGACCTATGGCCAAACGTGTGCGTACCATCCTCAACATCTTGATTTTTCGCGCCTTGGCCGCCCCCACCCGCCATTTGAATCAACTGCGAGTGCATTTAAGAAACGCCGACAATCGGGGCATTCCATTCTACACCGGTCTGGTCGGTTTATCGCTGTATTTTCATCGCGGCCTTACGCCCACGTCTTTAACCTCCCTCGGCATGAGTTTTCAAGGAGGACGTCGTGTGACCTTGGAGAGCAAGGCTCAAAAGGATGTGTTTCCTAACAACTACCCGCAGAGTTTCGTCTACGTCTCCCCGAGATGTGGAAGTTAGATTCTTCGTGGGAAGTGGGTTTAGTGCAATTGTTGTTACCCCACACGTGGCACAACATCCTAGATCGGCAAGTACAGTTTCGGGTGCATTACAACAGCACGTTCAATGTGTGGGCGTATCTCCCAGCGGGTGCTTATGTGACCGTCCAAGACGTGGTGGAAGGTTGGATGGGAGTCATGGAAGCCAACATCCCTCAGAACGACAGAGCATCCTTTGTTTCTCTCAAAGTGGAATTGGATGGGAAAGGATTTTACACCTGGACGTTTCCCGATGCGGAATTCTCTGTTTACATCCCGGCCTGGTTGGCCCGCGTCTTGGGTTACCTGGAGTGGGAGACGTGGAACGTTCCCTTTTACTACCGCTCCAATCAACGCCATCCGACGGTAGAAATCACGCAACGCGATGCCGAAGGTCGACCCACGGAAGTGGAATTGACCCGCAGTCATACCATGGCCAAACACAGTCAGACCAGTGTCTGGGCCACCATCTCGAAAAACTCGTTTCAAAACATCTACGTGCACTGTGACACCATCGAACCGGTGTACATAGGATCCCAAATGGCCAAAGTCATTTTAACCCATGGGGTCAACACCAAGAAACAACTCCTGGAAGTTGTGTACATCCCCCATTTGATTTTTTACCCCCTGAGTCAGTTGCAATTTCGCGACATCAAAATCGATATAAGGGACAACTTAGGACGTCCCATTCCATTCCAAGGCGGTGAAGTGACAGCCACGTTGTATTTTCGCCGACGTTCCCTCCCGTGATTCAGAATCATGGTGATGAAAAAACAATTTGCCATCCACGACTGGGTGGACGTCAGTCCCACCACCAGTGCCTTTCAAGCCGGGGGTCAGACGTACAAGGAAGGCACCCCGCCTTACCAAGAAGGAGGTTGGTCCCCCCTCTGGGCTCTAGCCAGCCAAGGCGCTACCTCGGTGGGCAAAGACGTGATGTGTCAAGCTGCTAAACGATTTCGTCAATCTTTTTGTCAGAAAGATGAAGAAGAAGCACCCCCCAGGAAAAAAAAGAAGAAGACAACTCAGAAAGGGGGCGTGCAACCGTTGGCATCCTGGCTTGAACAACTAGGCGCTGGAGGAAACACGTACCGAGCAGGCACCGATCCCTATCAAGAAAGAGGCATCCTCCCTTTGTTAGCTTCTTTGTTCTCCCAACAGAGGGGGATTTGGGGATTTGGGGATTTGATCAAGATGGGGATTCAAAAGAAAGCGGTCCAACGTGGCCGTGGAGCAAGTGGTTCCAAGAAGAAGAAGAAACGATCCAAGTACATCACAGGCTCGTCGATATTGGATCCTCAGACCACCTTGAATCGATTGTTTCGTCGAGCGGGTCAACGTCCCATTGGGGTGTTACCCGACGTGATTTCAGGACCCCAAGTCGGCATGGGACGTCGTCGCCGCCCGCGTCGAAGTCACTGTTTCCAAGGGTTACCCTAAGAAAAAGCATATAAAGGAGTGACACGTGCTATTTTTTCACAGACGACGCCACACGTCAAGCACCATGGACATCACGACCTTGAGTTTAAAGGAGGACCGAGGACCTTACAACTATCGTCCTCAACGACCTATCGATGCCACCGAATACAAATGGCAGTTTGAAGACATCAAACCTTTGACGACGTCGTCCACCCCGTTGCAATTTCGGATCGACGATCGGCCTTACCCCTTCTGCCCGCTGGAAATGGAACTGCATTTGAAAGTCAAGTTTAAACTAGCCGATGCCAAAGCTCCAGCCTATCACAACACCACCACCCAATTCATCATTGGACCCGTCAATAACTTTGGGTACAGTTGCATCCGTCAAGTGCGTTGCAAAGTCAACAATGCCGAGACCGAATCTGCTTCGGGGGTGAATTTGGCTTACCGACAATATTTTGAAACCCTGTTGGAATCGGACCCGTGGGACGAAATGTCCAAACTGAAACGTCAAGGATGGTACCCAGATGTAGCAGGGCAAATGGAGAAATAGGGTGGCAAGCTGGATGATGCCGCTACCCAAAATGCCTCCGGCATCGCTCGCCAACAGAACGTGGTGAATAGCACAGGCGAATACGAATTCAACGTCACCCCCATTCCCAGTAAATTCACGCAGATTGAACAGAATGTGCCACCCAACACCAAAGTGGAATTTGATATTGAATTCAATACCCCTGAATTTGCTTTGATGGCCTGTAAATACAAAGATGATGGAAATGGACAAGCCGCCACCTCGAGTAACAAAGTTTCCTTTGAAGTGTTGGTCTCTCAATGTTTCATCCGTGTGTTTTACCGCGTTCCCAGAGAAAGCATTTGTGAAGTACATGGAAGAACAAGTGGAAGCCACCAGTGTGGTCAACCCCCTGACCTTCCCGTTTCGCCG